>VYZX01002247.1:8580-36032 GCA_013401335.1 Brachypteracias leptosomus | reverse complement strand
AGCTCAGACAGACCCACTATAGGCATCATCATCATCTTGCATTATATAGAGCTTTTCAACACTTTTATTTCTTTGTCAACACTTTTATTACTACTTAACTACATGGACACTACTGCACAACAGTTTAATAGTGGTAGTAAAGAAAAGTACCCTTTCTACTGAAACTGTCAAAGTAATTTGAAAATCCAAAATACAACTACTAAAACTTATTATTAAACCCCACATGTTTTTTTAAAAAATAATGGAGTGTTCTAGAAAACTACCAGCACATTGCTTTTGACCAGCCTGAGAAGCACCTCTTGCTAATTCAAGTTAAATCTGCATAAATCCCAGTTTCTATATCAGGAACCATTGCAGTATCTTTTTCAAGCCCTAGAAACTGTTAAGGCAGCATTTCAAGTATATTTGCAATCTCACAGATGCTTTTAAAGCTGTCTGCATAGCACAGCAGGAACCATTTGTACAACTAGCTGTATTGCCTAGCAATAGTCACTGAGCTCCTGAAAAGAGAACAGCCTTACCAGCATGCAAGGAGTCCTATCGAGCGGGAGGAAACTGTACGGCTTTCAATTTCCATTTCATAGACTTAAAATTTCTTTTGTTTTTAATCTCTGTTCTTCTGCATTTTGTGTAGCACTGTGAAACTCTTTAACATTATTGAAGAAATGTTACCTGTTGTACCTGCTTATTTGCATCTGCTTAAGGATCTCTGCAGGGTTTAAAAAGGATAGCATAAAGTGTATAGTATTAATAGTAACAGTAATAGTACACTATATAAGTATATAAGCATAATAATACGGAGATAGACAGTAATTAATAGTAGCACAGATATTGTAGGTTTAATCTGGCAAGATTAACACTTTGTAACATCCAGAAGAGGTTTTAAATGATCCAGAAAATTACATATTTGCTTTGCCTAGGTGTTGAGCAGCATTTGTTCAAATAAACCTCACTAAATGGTGGTCAATTTCTAATGAAGATTAGCATAACTACTTTGGATCTTAAACTATCACACTACTAGAAACTAATAAAGCATACATCAAAGGTTGGGTTATCAGGTCAGTTGCTGAGACTTTGTGAGAGCAAGCTTATGAGAAGACAGCACTCTCAGAGCTATATGATATATCAAAAATATATAGGATGAGAGGAAATGGCCTCAAGTTGCACTAGAGGAGGACAGATTGGATATTAGGAAAAATTTCTTTACTGAAAGAGTGATTAAGCAATTGAATAGGCTGCCCAGGGAAGTGGTGGAGTCACCACCCCTGGAGGTGTTCAAAAACTGTACAGATGATGTGGTGCTTCAGGACATGGTCTAGTGGTCATGGTAGTGACTGTTGGACTTGATGGTCTTGGAGGTCTTTTCCAACCTTGATGATTCTGTGAAAATAGTATCTGGGCACTAGAGCAAGTTGTAATTAAGACAAATTCAGGACTGCCACAAGTACTGATGCTAGGATTGATTTTTGTTGCATTGTCTCAAGGAATTGGCAAAAGAAACATGTTAGAGAGTAACTAAAATTTTTAAAAGCCTTTAAGTAATCAGAAATGGAAAAGAAAAACACAGATCAAACCAAACAAGATATTTTAAAGTTGCAGATATTTTCACACAGCATTCATAGTTTGGATAAGGTGTGTATCAATCTGTGTAGGGCACCTAATCAGTGATGTGTTTACTTGAGGAAAGGGCCCATGAATGAGCCTTTTTTCTTTTTGACAGGTGGTTTATCCTTCTAAAGATAAATTTGCAGTCATGTCTTTTTTTCAATGGAGTATTTTCACTAGCATCAGTATGATAAATTATTTTAACAGTAATGACAGTGGTTTGACCTAAAATAGATTGATTAGCTACTGTGGAGACAAAGTTCATTTCTACGTCTTTGTAGGTTTATTTCTCTTTATTAAAAATAATTGACTATCTTCCTACAAACTTTTCCTTAAGAAGAAAAAGAACAGACAAACACATTAGAAATGGTGAATGGGTCCCTCTTATGTTTGACTTAGGCTTTTCATTTCCCAAAATGTCCTTGTAAGGTCCTAACAAAGGTCCTCATTAATGTTCATATATCAATTTACTTTAAAACACAAACTTAGAACGTGTCAATCTGACCTCCATCAAAACCAGCAGTTTTGGGGAAATTAAAGGCTTCATGTAAATCAGGAAATTAATTGGATGCTGTCAGCTGTTTCAGCATTAACAAAAAAAAGGTCCAAACCAAAATATGATCATTCCTTTTGTACACACATAAGAATAGTCTATGCTATGGAGTACTATCTCAGTGTCATATGGAATATCTTTCAAGCATAATCATAACTGAATCAAAGCAAACTAAAGTGTTTCACAGGTTTTCCTATTGTTTAAAGTTAGTAAGAGGTAGTAAGTGAGTTATAGAGTTTCCAAGGTTTTTTTCTTTTTTTTGGTTTTCAGTAGTATTCTACTACTTACATTTGACAACTGGGGGTATGGGTTTCTTTTATTTTACTATGAAGATAGCAGTATATTTCACATGTTTATTTCTGAAAAAGTCTTATGCATGAAAATATTTAATGACTGAATGATTGATCAAGAAGCAATTGATGTCATATTGCCACTGGAAATCACCTCAGTTCTGACCTTAAGGCCATTCTTTATACACAAAATATCATTTAAAGTTAGGTGGATTATACTCACTTTTCTATCATGTGTTTTTATTAATTTGCTTTAATTATTTCAGTATGCCACAGGAAGTGTAACTCTTAGCTGTGGTAAGGTAGATGGAAGGAGTATTTCTCACATATAGACTAGTAGAGTATATTTCTTTAAAGTAAAGACACTGTGCCACACAAATCAAAGTTGATATTGTTAGAAGGAAAAAAGCTATGTATTGATGTATTTCAGGCATGATTGCATAAATAAATACTGCGATATTTTGCCCTGCCATAATAGGTGACAACTTTAACTCAAGAGGTCTCACAATTAAGTAAGGATATGAAGAATGTGATGCATCTTCTGGAGAATCTACTCACATCCCAGAAGCCTCCAGGGTTCTGTGCTGTGCACGGCACGTCTCGAAGTCCTACCATGGAAAGTCTGCAGTCTCAAATAGCTTGGACTACACATCAACCTTGCACGCACACGCAAACTGGGAACTTTACTTGCACCAAAGCACAACTTTGCCACAGCAACACGTTATGTGACATTTGGAACAAAGATCTGTCATCTATAAGCAGTAGTCCCCAAAGAACTCAACGGAACCTGCAAAATTCTATGGACGGTGAATTTTATTATACACCAGGCCTTTACAAATCCCGCTCTCAGTATCAGGTAATTCAGAAAGACAATTTTAAATTTTTAGGATGCACTTCTTCCCATTCAGACACCACCTTGACTCCTCTTCAGTCTATTTCAGCAACGCTTTCTTCTTCAGTATGCTCTTCATCAGAGACATCATTACACCTCGTGCTCCCCAGCAGATCTGAGGAAGGTAGCTTTAGCCAAGAAGCAATCAGCTCACTAAGCCTTGAGAACCTGCCAGGATCATGGGACCTGGAAGGAACAGCTGGAGTAGTGTCTGCACAGACCCCAGATTTCCCAATAGACATTGTGACAAGCACAAGGGATGTTAAAGATAAAGATTATCAAGCCATAGATGTATAATGAGAAACAGTGAAGTACTTGAAGCATGTTCTACAGCTGCCAGTTTTAACTTTAGAGAGTACTGCATGACTGCTTTATTTGACCTTTTCTCTGGCAATCATGGAGACGTACAAACATGAAAACTCAGATTTATAGAAAGTAAGAAAAGGTATTACCAGTTCATATTATAGGAAAAAAAAATAGTTTCTAGATCCTAGAAGCATGTTGAAAAGCATTTTGTATACTTACATATAACTTACTGGTCTGTTTGGCAGACTTTTGTGATAGTCCAAAGACCCTGAGGGTCAGAGCAGCTGGAAGTCCGGGACAAAAGATCATGGGTGGCTTTTGTTCATCGAAGCAAAGGTTTTCCCTCAATGTCTGACTGTTGTTCCCAAACAATATCCATGGCACTATTTGCTTCAGGTGATTGTGGGTCCTGCTGGTCTGTTTGTCAATTCTGTGAAGGCAAAGGGACAATTATTGCTGCATGTCATCTAGACAATCAACCAAATAGAGCTGGTAGAGAGTGGTTAGTTGTTGCACGTTATTTGTCATGTAAATGAAACCTCTTAATTTGTCTAAAAATACTATTTTTATATACTTAGTACGAAACATGTACTTCAAAATTATTTAAAATATTTATAAGGAGAATAAGAGTTTGTTTTCATTTTGGTAAAAGCTTGGAGTTTAAACAAGAAATGCACTACCATCATGTGTTAGATCAAATACTATTTATTGTTAAGATATTGTGTAGTTTACAAATGAATTCCCTTTTATGTGCATGCAATTTGCAATGAATGTATTCATGCTGGTGGAATACAAATAAATTAAGGTATTATTTTATTAAAAAAAAAATAAAGCAGCTGGAATGTTGTATCCTATACTAAGTCAGCTATCACCACTTAAAAAGTGAACTGTTATACTGGCAACATCAAGTATCCTTGGCTTGTGTCTTAGTATTGCACAATTATTGATAAGAACAAGTCAATGTTTTACTATACTTCCCTATTTTGGCATTTATATCTGGACAAGAAAATTAAGGATGAAAACCATTGAGCAAATTGAGGAATATTAAAGGAGAAAATTATGATCGTTTAGTCAGAATCAAAGAAATAAGTTTAAAATATTTATTTATTTGATGATTTTTTACTTACATATGTAAAAACTAGCTCTGACCTTTAGTCAAAAAAAGACACTATAGGTTTGGCAAATTGTTTAATCCAGAATGTGATTTAATGCCCAAATGTAATTTGAAGGTTTGTTCAGTATTTAATGTATTAGAAACTTACATTGCCATAGTGCAATCAGAGCTACTGCTTTGCACAGGAGTTTTGATTTATGTATTTAAAGATGTACAGTATGCATCTATTTGCATGGTTTTTAGCAAGCTTTCTAAAAAAATGCATTTACAACCCAAAATAAATTCTCTAAAATGGAGAAGTAAATTAATTTACATTTAATATTTAATGCAAAGCAGTGATTGTTATCAAATTAATATTTTTACAGAGCACAGATTTATGTTTAACTTCCTTAACTTTTTTTTTTCTTCCTGAAAACTTCAAAGACTTACTTGTTAACATTTGGATGTGTGTGAGAACACAAATCCCAGCTGATATTCTGTGCCCAACTTATATCCTTTCACATCCTTTTTCCCACTGGTACAAATTAAGGACAAAGTGTCATCTCTCATTTTGAGCTGCCTGAATTTTGTTATTATGTCTACACTTCAACAGGAGTGTTTATATTTAGTGTTTCCTACTTCCCCTCTATTCCAGTTGCTACTTAGTTTAAGGCTAAACAGAGAAGTGATGATTGAATAAGGCATATCTCAGAGATTAAAAAAAAAAATTAATAACAACTACTAGCAAATGCAGATCTGTTGTATTTCTGCAAACAATCCTGGCTCATCTTTAGCAACCTGCCATCATCCACCCTGCTGCAGCACGGGGCAGGTGGGCAGGGCTGGGCAAGGCTGACTGCCCCCCTCATCCAGGGCAGGCACACTCTGGCAGGGTCCCACTTGCCAGAAGTAAGTAAGGAGCTGCACAACGTGGGGCAGCAGGGATGAGGTCCTGGCAGAGCAGCCAGAAGCTCTGTGGTGATACTGGACCTCCTCACCTCAGCAGCCAGCCTGCACACTGTATAACCATGCGCCTCTCCTGTCCTCAACATAAAGCTCAGATCCTCGTTCCTTGGGATACATAGGCAAATGCATCACAGCTGGCCATAAATCCTGATTCTGCTGCTGCCTTCTTCATGCCACACAAGGTAATCTGCCCTTGAACTACTGCATTAATAAATACACAGGCTAATCTAAACTCACCATATCCCAGTCATTCATTGGGGCTGCACAGACATACTATTTGTCTACCATGCTTAGTTCCCAATATCAATTAATAAATTCCATTTTATATATATAAATTTGGAGCAGTTTTTGCTTTCTTATTTTATAAGCAATACATAAATATGAGAGTGGTGAAGCACTGAGACAGGCTGCCCAGGGAAGTTGTGGATGCTCCCTCCCTGGAAATGTTCAAGGCCAGGCTGGATGGGGCTTTGAGCAATGTGGTCTAGTGGGAGGTGACCATGTCCATGCCAGGGGGAATGGGACCAGATGATCTTTAAGGTACCTTCCAACCCAAACCATTCTGTGATTCTAAGCATTATGCACATGATTTAAAGTTTTGACATTTTTTTTTCTTTTCCAGTATAAAAGCTGGTGTTATGAAATTAAAATCAGATGCTTTATTCTAGAGTTTTTATGTTAGTTTTATATAAAAGTGTAAAAAGATCAGTGGAAACAAAAAGCCACTTTGCATAAATAACTATAGCTTTACTGTTGTACATTTAGTTCTTGAACAAAAAAATGCATGTGAGGTAATTGAGAAGAAATGGCACCAGTATATCTAAGTAGTTCTTTGTTTCATCAAGTCTTAAATATATCCTAAACAAAGTTGGCAAAATCTATGCCATTTATAGTGGCTATAGTTTCAAAGAATATAGCTAGGCATTACCTGGAGAGTCTGTAAGACAGGCATCACACAGTGAGCACACTGCCTCCCAGGGAAAAGCTCAAGGAACTTAGGACAGGACAATTGTTCATTCTAGGCCAAAACAAAGAAAAGGCAGCAGAAGGTCAGCAAATTAGAAATATTAATTTGAGGAGTGGTTCTAATTTAGACTCCTGCAAGCAGCTTTTGTTGGAAAAAATCTGACAACCATTGCAACATATTTCAGTCTTGAAGGTAAAATGATAAATCATAGGGACAAATAGGAAGGCACATACATTTGAAACGGAACAGTAATTCCTAAACAGGATTACTATGAGCACAGTAGTTCTACACAGAGCATGGCCATGAGGATTTCTGCATTTAAAGTAATAATCACTGTAATATTCAAGTGTTACCCTCAAAAGGTGCTCATTATGAACCTCATTACAAACATCCCACATCCTAACATCCAGCAGCCTAGCTCAATTTACTGTATTCCCTATTGCACTAAGCTTTACAAAAGTAAAATATGTCTCAGGATTGTTCCTCCCATCTAATTCTGCCTCAGTTTACTTCCTAAATTTGCTACATTTTCTTTCTTTCTTGCATTGTTCCATCACTGCTAGTCTCTTCTTCTGTACAGTGACTGTAACATTTATTTTTTTATTTATTTTCCCTCTCCCATTCTATTTTATACCCCTTTATAACACCACCAAACTCAACCATCTAATTCCTCATTTCCTTGTCATTTCCCTATAATGAAACATCGTAGTCCTGCCACTAATGAACTAGGTGGTTACTGAACTCAGTCATACAGAAAGACAGCAAACTGGGTCTGTGTCAAGATTCAAGCAGTAAACTACCAGTCTCTAACTAAATTTCATGTAACTCCCCAAAATGCTGTAACTGCCTCCATTGACAATGGGGAAAAAAAAAAAAAGAGACACTGAAAAAGGAAAAAGAAAAACCCAGAGTACAATCCAGCATTAATTTTCTCCTGTCTTCTGATCTTATACCTTCAGATATATTTTTAAGGATATTTATTTGTGTTGTGCTCATGATAACTACTATATTCAATTTAAGAAATACAACTTAGCACGAATTCTGCAAGTACCCATCAATTTTTCACAAGTCATACCCAGCTCTTGTGATAATCTTGCATTGACCTGTTGGTTGGTTATCTATCAGAAATAATTTACTCTCTAATTAGTCCATCTGCTAACTGCATATAAGATTTAAAAACATTTTATTTAACAAGGCAATTTTGTAACACACAGTGACAGTAGCCTCACCTGGTAGCTTGTAAAATATCCTGATTTACAAATGAAGGTTTTGGATGAAGCAAAGTGTTCTCAATCTTTCTGCATCTTCTTTCCTTAACCTAAAAGCACCCAGTTCCCACATCCCTCTCAGTGGGACACACTGCAGATATCTTGTGCTGTTTGTCCAACCACAGAAAGTGCACAGTCACATTCCTATTTTTCTAGAAAAACACCTCTAACAACTTGCCTCACCATTAAAGGAATGAGGCTGCAGCTGGGAATTTAGACATCAGTGGATCAAGCAATAAGAAAAAGGAAAAGGTTGGTACTTGGTTTCCTGGCTTCATCCCCCAACTCAGTAAGGGCAATATCATAGAATAAAAAAATAGTTTAGGTTGGAAGGAACCCTTAAACATTATCTAGTCCAACTCCCCTGCAGTGAGCAGGGACTTGTCTAACAAGATCAGGTTGCCCAGAGCCCTGTCCAACCTCACCTTGAAGTTTTCCAAGGATGAGACATCTACCACCTGTCTGGGCAACCTGTGCCAACGTATTACCATCCTCATTATAAAATATTTCTTATATCTAGTCTGAATCTACCCTCTTTTAGTTGAAAACCATTCCCCCCTGTTCTGTCACAACAGGCCCTACTAAAAAGACCATCTTCATCTTTCTTATAGGCCCTCTTTAAGTACAGAGAGGCTGCAGTAAGGTTTTCCTGAAGCCTTCTCCTCTCTAGGCTGAACAAGCCCAACTCTTTCAGCCTTTCTTCATAGGAGAGGTGTTCCATCCCTCTAACAATTTTTGTGGCCCTCCTCTGGACTGCACAGACATCATCAATTCCAGCAGCTTACGTGGTATTGAGTCTTCATTACACTCAGAAAATCAGATAGTCTATCACCAGAAATTAAGCTCATCTCCCTCAGTATCTGTAAATCATCAAAATAGTTTAGTCCTGTAAAAAAAAACATAGCGTCAAGTTTGTTAAACGATGCCACACATAAAATCAGTCTTATCCCTTCCAAGATGAGCATAAAAGTCTTATCATTCCCAGACCAACCACTGACCTCCTCCATACTTCATAAACTTCTCTTCTCGAGTCCATACCATGCACTGTCAATGACAACAATGACAAGAAACAGCAATTTCTTTCTTCAAAAAAAACCCCACAAAGAAACACCGAAGATCTATTCCTTTTGTTTAGAGAAAATGGCTGATGATGAAAGAATTTTATTTCATATGTACCTTGATAACAGAAGTCTTCCAGACCTTGGAAATCTCTCAAAGCAGCAAGTTAATGAACAATAAGAGTTCATGACTCATTTCAATCAGAACTCAGAACCACAAAAATCGTGCAAAACCAGAAGCAGTAACTTCCTCTTTCAAGTTGTTTTAATGTGTAAGATTTAGTATGTAATTTTTCATTTATGTCCTGATAGTGTGTTTTAAGCCTTGGCATTTATTTACAAGAGATTAACACTTGAATTTATTCTCTCTTCACAGTTCTTCAGAAACCTGTTAACTTTTGCTATGGTAAATCCAAAGGTCTTATAGATGACCAAGAAATGGCCCAGTACAACAGGTAGAAAAGGTAGAAAAAAAGAATAGTAAAGATCTTCATCTTCATTGTCACCAAATTGTACAAAGAATGTATTACAATCGCAAATGGCTGGCATTTATCTAACCATAAGATAAAATATCAATAGAATTAGTCTCACATAGAATAAATGCTTCCACTAACTGGTTTATGAGGGCATTAAAAAGAAACTTATTTCTTCAGTTTTCCAATTTTCTTATCCTAGATGTTGTTTTATCAATCTCACATATTCAAAATACACTGCTAAATTCCCTAAAAGTTACAACAACAGAGAACTGTTTAAATTCATTTCCTTTTAACTTTCCTTTGACCTGTAACCATTGATTTCCCCTAAATGTGAGTAGTGTAAAAGACTTACTTAACACTGTCATAAACAACAACTGTACTAAGGACACTCAGGCACCACAAGAATCACAAAGAAAGTGCTCAGTGCAGATGAATCCCATGGTCTTGCAAAACAGTAATGGAAGTATTAAGTAAATCAGAAAATGGCAGAAGATTTCTCAGAGAAACATGCAAAGATAAAGAAGGATTTTTTTATTATTATTAAAAGCCCACAAGCCTTCACATTTAACAGTCTACACATCCTAAGGATTTAAGACAGGTTCAAATTTCCAAACATGTAAGTTCGTCTTATCTGCATATAAATTTCATATTTCATATGTAGTGGGTGATGTCATATGTATGTATTCACTCTGTCCTGGCCTACATAGTGATTTCTTATTTTTAGTGTATTCTACCTCTGATCTCTTTGTGTAATTAAACACACTTCTTCCTTTGCTTGCCCTGATAAAACACAAGATAACTGTATATTCAGTAAAAATCCACACATTTGTAGAAGTTTTTGGAGGCATGTTAAAGATTTTGCTTCTTGTTCTAAAAACCAAAGCTTCCTTCAAGAAGAAGAAGAACAAAACAGTGTTAACCACCCTATGTACAAACAATCAAATCCCACGCACCAGTTTCTTTTTTGATTCTGCAGTCAGATACAGGACAAAACCAACAGCACCATGAGACAAACTGGAACTACAAATCTCAGTAGGTGGTAGCTTTACAGACTAATTATGTCTTCTTAAAGACCAACATTGACAATCATTTATTTCCTGAGTTTCCTTCCATGATATTGTAATTTAACACATATCTAGCGCTGGATTTTTTTCCATTCCTACATAGCACTGATCCACAGAAATGCAGTTCACATTCTTACTAGGAAAATTTAAACATTATTTCAGTAACTACAAAATGGCTGTTAAACAGAATTTTAAAGCCTGTAATGTGCAAAAAATGTATGAATTTCTTGTATTAGATGAGCAAATGGCATAGTCCTTTTCTGCATCTTTGCTTGCAAACAAAGTCTAATAGGTGGGGGGAGAACCATCACCACACACATTCTTTGAATGCTATACTGTCTTATAATAGTATTTTTAAATGTTACTGGGTCATGCTTGTCAAGCAGCTATTGCAGATTTTTAAAAATGTGATCACCTGCTTATTTTTACCCAATAGAAAATTACCAGTTTGCGCTACAGATTGTGCCACAGATTAGCACAACATTATTAATGCTTATAATTAGGTAAAGGGTGAGTGTCAGGAGGACAGAGCCAGGCTCTTCTCGGTGACATCCAATGATAGGACAAGCGGCAACAGGTGTAAGCTGGAACATAGGAGGTTCCACATAAATATGAGAAAAAAATTCTTTACAGTGAGGGTGGCAGAGCACTGGAACAGGCTGCCCAGGGAAGTTGTGGAGTCTCCTTCTCTGAAGAAGTTTAAAACCCGCCTGGATACGTCCCTCTGTGACCTGATCTAGGTGATCTTGCTCCAGCGGTAGGATTGGACTAGATGATCTTTTGAGGTCCCTTCCAACCACTAACATTCTGTGATTCTGTGAATGTTACATACATGAATGAATATACAGTGTAATAACAGCTACTGGCCTTTCTACCATATCAGAGATAAGGCAAATCTTCCTTAGTTACCACCTCTCTTAGAACAGGCAAAGCTTTCTTAAAAAAGGAAATTGCTGGTTAGCCTTTTGAAAAACATTAAACTTTAAAAAATATCCTTAATAATCTCTTTTAGGACTAAATTATCTCAAGAAACAGCAGCAATATGACAAGCATAGAGCAACCAAGATGAGATGCTGCCTATTTCTGATGAAAACCAGTATGTAAACGTAAGTATTCTTTCAACTGCTGGTAAGAAGAGAGCCTTCCAGCAACTGGCTGGTTTGAAACGCTTGTGTCCATAAAGCTACTTATTACCAAAAATTATCAAACAGAAGAATTGTAAAAACTCTCAGGGACATTTGACAATGTTGTCACTAAAGCCATAGCACACTGTCTTTGGAATCACCAGTTGCCTTTCTGTTCAATAAGAAAACTGTATTTGAAAATAGATGGCCTCATATGGAGCTTAGCTTAGCAATTATTCACATCGCAGTAGAAACTGGAGTGCCTAAAAGAGTTCAGGAGGTTGTTGTATTCATCACAGTATATGGGACTAATATGAAGTTCAAAGAGCTTTTAACTTAACAAAACAAGGAGTAGCACAAAATGGACCGTGAAGAATTTATCCGAGGTCCCACAATTGGCTTGTGGGAAGGCATGAGCAGAGCAGCTGGCTGCCTGGGCACGGACCCTGCTGCACAGCCCCTCAGCACCAGGCAGGAGTGGACCCTGCAGCAGAGGAGCAGCTGCAGCTGCACCAGGGAACACAGTCCAAGGAAAGCAGAAAGAGTTTCTAAGCACTAAGCTGAAGGATTCCCACCACTGTGCTTTATACAAAATTAGGTTACCTATAAGCAAGACATATGGGAGGGTTATCTGTGGTCTGAGCTATATAGCACAGCAGTGTCTGTAAGAGTGCTTGTTAAGTTTCTCAGAGCAGGTGCTTGAATTATGCCAGCCAGCTGATAATTAATTAGCCTTTTCATGTGTGCATAGTGGAAAAAAAATAGCCTCTGAAAGGCTTGCATAGAGTTTGTATCACCCCTACAATCCCAGGTTAGCAAGAGCAGCAGAGCAGCCATTTTCCTTAACCTGCTATCAGAAAAAAACCACATCTGGACAACATCTTTGCATTTCAGTGCCTATGAGCATAAACTTTGCCTCAGTCAGGTATTTTTCAGAGGCAAGAAGACAGGCAATGTGTCCTAGCAATACACAATACCTCTGCTGACTCAGCACATACAGCTGCCCAGGCCTCACTGCTGCTACAGTCAGCCTTTCAAGTAAGGGGAGTGATATCCTTCAGAGATATTTTACATCCTGCACTTTCACTTCTTCTACACCTTTTCCCCACAATCATGATGCAAGTAGTAGTAGAAAGAGCCCAGGCCCTATCTGAAACCAGAAACAAACTATAGTTTGGGAAACACTGAAATCAAAATTAAACAAACTGGGAAAAAAGAAAGAATAAGTCCAATGTTGCCTCCCAGCATAACCTTCATGTGAGTTAATATACACTGAGGCATTCACCTGGGTAAGGAAAAAGCTGGCAGCTTTGGGAATGGGAAGAGGTTCCCCTCAGATCAGCAGTTACAGTTATTTACAGCCAGTCCTCATGTTTACATTCTAAATAAATTCAGCATGGTCAACAGAGTTTGATAACTCACTATTTATCTGTTTTGCCAGATGATGCTAAATAAGAAATTGTGACTATGTCAGCCTATGTGAATGTATGATGTTAATACTTGAGCCTATCTAAAAACATTGTCCTCTTTCTAGGAATATGGAGTCTAGATATTTTATTTTTGATTTGAAGGAGAAATAAAGCCTTCTCAGTATTCCTGAACCTTGAGCAACTTAGGTTCAACTAATTTCAGACTATCATATGCATACCATTTCAAACTTTTATTTTCCATTTAATTTAATCTTTCTACATGTATTCAGTTTGTCCAAGGTTACTTTCTGCAATGCCCTGGTTAAAAGTCTAAAATAGACCTGATACAGGACTTTCCTCTAGTTTTTTCAGAGACCGTTTGGTGATTAAATCTGCCAGCTGTCACATCTCTGGCAAGTTTTTTGCCTACCACTGTTAGTAGTATTTGTTGTCCAAACTTTATTTGGGAAGTGAAGGTTTCCCACAATTAACAATTCTCAGTTCTCTTGTTCACTAATAAAAGCACTGAACTTTTCAGCCATATCCAAGTCCAGCCTAGAGAGTTTATGACAAGTTCCCAATATTTCTAGGGTCCCTTGCCAGCTCTAAGCTGAGTTCTGCAAAGTAGAAGAACATTTAAATTTTTTTTTCAGTCATAAATGTCAGTGGCAGAAACCAATTTTTTTTTCCTTAACTACAGTTTTATTGTAGTTTTCCAGCCAGGCTACGACTTTCATCCATCCTGAACTTTCTTGAGTGAACAATTCTTAACATTGATATGAATACATTTTCACTTCCTACTTTCCCGCTATTATTTAGTTTAAAGCAGAATGTTGTGACACAGAAATAACCTTTTTTTTCCCTCTGCAGGGACAACTTTCCTGATCCTGAGCTTGTTTTGTTTTATCTTGCATAAATTCTGTCATGTGAGTAACATCATTATAAAATAAATGGCTTCAGTGAGATATAAAAGAATTTTGTTGTCCTATTCAGAACTTCAACCAAATACTAAAGCTGCTGGTCAACATAGAAGGTAAATATATTATTTTTAAATTGGTGCTGAGCAAACATTGGTTTTATTATTCATTGTATGTATGTCAAGTGTCTGTTCCAGACTTAATTTATGACAAAGGTGCAAGGTAGCTTGGTACAATGTGTTTTGCAAATAATGATTATGAAAAGGTCGTACAAGGTTTGTTATTGTTATTGTTCTTATTAATAAATAAACAAGCCCTCAGAACAGTGGAAAGCAAAGTAGCACACAATGATTCATTGCCAGCTGGGAAACATTTAACAAGAAAAACCTGTAAAACAACAACAAAAGCCAGAGACTAACTGCAATGGAGGGGAAAGAATCACCACCTCCCAGGAAGAAGACTGCAAGAGCCTAGTAGCTCTAAGGCTCAACAGCAATCTGTAGCCATTATCCTGAAGCTGGCATGGGTACAAGAGCTCTCTGATACAAGGTAAACCTCAGGACTCAAGTTTTTAGAGAAGAATTCTTCTCCAGTTAGCATCAGCAACAAAAATCAAACAGACAAAAATTCCAACATCCTTGTTTTCAGCTACTGACCTGTTGGAAGGTAATGACAGAAACCCAGGACTTGCCTTAAGTTGCTTAGTGGTTTAGGGTACATCAGAACAAAACTACTCAGAAAGGCTTCTCCCCATGCAGGTCACAGTTTTCTTGATCTTAGATCTTGGTTTTGTTTTTCTTCACAAGTTCTGCCATACAAATATCAACACCAATGTGGTAAATGACATAAATGTGGGACAGAATGCTTTTATGGGCATCCATAATAATCACTCTTCTACTTTCACTTGAATTATGCTACTGCCTAGTGGTGGTTACCCTAAGGAAAAATTATTTCTGGTGTTCAGCTTCTGTTTCATTTCAGGAAAATCCTATTATAATCTTTTTTTTTTTTTTTTTTTTTCTTCTGGAGGAGGGAAGGGAAGGGGTGTTCTTTCTTATTTGTGCTTAGTATTTTCAAATATCTGTAAGGTGTATATTCCCCTTGAACAAACACCAAGTCAATGTATTAAAGCTACATTAAAGTGCTTTTAGAAATCTTCACAGGAACCATTTTTTCCTGTGAAAGCACAACTTGCCTTAGTAAGAAAGACTGCCACAAATGCAAGAATGAAAGAGACCTCCAGGCCACTTGGAGCTCCTCAGGGGGAATCCGTGTCTAATATAAACTACTGTCAAGCTTAATTCACATTCTAGTTTGGTAGCTTACATTTTCCTAAAAGTACATTTGTGGGTTTTCTACCTTTTCGCCTAAATCCTGAGTTATTCTGTTCCATACCTTCTGTGCATTTTTCTCCTTCATGTTAGTTGTTTCCTATAAGAAAAAGTTGCTTAACTGTACATTCTCCAGCTCACCAAAGAGAGGACATCACTGTTTCTCAGCAGGTTTTATAGTTTCTGTCTTAAAGCTAACATTGCCTCTGCTTCAGATAATAAGAAAATTTATATCCTTCTTCTGCTTTCTACTCATCATTCTTTAGGGTGAAAGGCTGAACTACCGTTGATATGGATGTGTCTCAAAAGCAGTCATATGTAACTTTCAAAAATGCCAGAATTAGATTTCCACTCAAAATAGTGAACTAAAAGTTGTACACTAATAACTTACAGATAGAGCAATTTATTTTATGCACTCATAAAATGTGAAGTTCTGACAAAATCACATGCTACAGAAGTATGCTGAGTAAAGCTTACTTGGAATTTTCAGGTGAAACAGATTTAACTAGAAAGTTTGTAATTATTGAACCTGAAATGCCTTCTAAAAATATCTAAGTTGCCATTGATGTTTAACAAAATATAGACAGTTCCCAGACAATTAGCCTAATATTCTACAGGCTTTCCAAGTCTGCTTTTCCAGGGAAGCCCCTGATGTACAGAATACCACAGGTGTTCACCTTTGTGATACCAAACTGGGGGGGGGGCACTGGAAATTTGGAGCATGTATACTAAGGAACTCCAAACCTTAGTTCCTAATCTCAAGGACTTTTGAGAACTCAGTTTTGAAGTTTCAGAAGCTATGTCATGTGCACATTACTAAATACTTTCGTTTCAAATAACTAAACAAGAAAAGGTTTCAAAAAGCTTTCAAAAAATCTGCTCTTTGCTTCAGATACAGTTCAAACACCAACTCCCTGGGTTTGCTGCAGAACAGAAATTCCAGATTTGGACCACTCTAGCTCAGCTATCTGGACAATGTATACCTTACTGACACTACTTCAATAAATGCATGGGTCCTTCTTTGTTATGCTTTTTCTATCCAACCATTTTTAAAAAATATTTTTGTGCTGTTATTTTTCATTAGTAACCACTATAGAATGACTGAAAAATACTTACCATTCTTGTTTGCTATATTGTGAAAAAGCCATTTTCTTTCTGCAAGTGCTTTCAATTAGCTGGGTGTTTGAAGGTCAAGGAAGGATATGTTCACTCTCCAAGCAAAGCCAATCTGTTCAACACAGATACCACTTTCCTATTATCTTCTGGCCCAAGCAGGAACATGCATTTTTCATCTTTTACAGGAGTCATAACCAGCTCATCTATAAGCGGCAACTTTTTGAGGAGATCTGAAAAATTATATTAACCCATTGTCTATGGAAGGACACTTTATGCCCATTAGTTCCAAATAGAATCCTTTGCTCCAAATTTGGAATCCTTCCAAATAGAATCGATGGCTGTCAATTAAGGTATTTTAATATTAAATTAATCTCTGTTTCATCTACACATACAGTCAACATGTCAGGATAGACCTTTTACATGATTCTCTAAAAATATTTTCAGATAAATCTCAAATACTTTGAGTGTTATTAACAATTTCATATTTTCTTTCCTTCGGTATTTCCTTACCTTTCACTTCTGAAGCAATGTGTTGTAGGGATGGGAATACAAATTTCCAACCTGTGGACTGTTTTCTGCTTGTCTATTTATACAATAATTTTGTCATCAGGTGCAGTTCCCTTAGAAGCCTGAACTGTCACAGCAGAGTATTTGATTAGCTAAGGAAAAAATTAGATTCCACCCTGGGCATCCATAACAACAACAATAAAAAACTTCACACCTCTCACCCTTGTCCCTGAACTCTCTAAGGAAGTATTAAGGATCAAATGGAGAGAGCAGTCCCTTGAATAGCTAGTAAATGTCATTATAAAAGGAAACTAAAATTTCCTGAGGTACTCCCCACTTCAGGTAAAATCACTAAGTTACAATTTCCAGCAAGTGAGACAGGACTTCTAAGATTCCAGTGCTGTATCAAACATATAGCTGTGATGTTAAGACAAGTTTCAATGGTTCCTTTCTATTCATTTTAAAATCAAGTGTTAAAAGCCTGAAAGCAAACCACTGCCCATTTACCCAAAAGATAATTATTTTCAAACTTTCAGTTCAGCAAAAATTTCAAAACTAATTTATTCTTGCTCAAAATAATATAGTACCTATCTCCACCCCGGGATTTATATTACCACTGAACTTAAACTAAATTTATTTATTTTTACCTTTTATGTACTTCTGCAGCCAATGACAACTAAAATATATTTAAATTACAAATAATTCAAGATTAGACTACAATCTGCTCCTGGAAATTCAAGCTAACCTAAGAAAAGAAAAGAGAAAAAATTCTAAGCAAAATCAAAACAGGCTGCCTAGCTGGAGATGAAATTATTTCCTACTTTCTTCTTATTCTCCTACCTATTTTCTCTCTACTCTATTTCACTCCATCTCACAAGTGAAGGAAACAACCAGAGCTCAAATTAAGTTTCCTTAAGGAAGCCCATTAACAACTGGATCAACTGACATCAAATTATCTCAACTCAGACTTGATGGCTCCTTTCCCCACACAGCAGGTTTTGTCATTGGGATCTGGATACACCTGTGTGCAGGATGTAAAGGACTTTATACCCTGGGTGGTCTTTGGCTAATTTGCTTCCTAGCCAAAAGGTCTTTAGTCAATTGTGATAATACTTCAGAAGAAGAGCCACAGGAGTAGGTAGCAATAAGCCTCTGGGGAGGGAGACACTTCTACTTCAAGAGGAGAGGAGAAAGAAAAACCAGATGAGAAGCAATAAGCAAAAATTCATGAGGGAGCTTTGTGTGTGTTAAAAATTAAGGGCAGTACAGACGGTAATTGCAGGAAATAGCAAGAAGCAGTCAGAAGCCCCGAAACAGGAAAGGCCACAGCAAAATATTCTGCCAGAGAATTATGAAAGATTTTGACAGTTAAAAAGTCTCTGGGATTTTTGACAGCTAGCAGCAGTGCAGTACCTGACAGCAAGGCACAAATGAACTGTGTATATACATAGTCTATGACAATCCATACCTTCAAAAGTTTCCTTTTTAATAGAGAGGGTACTTAAATTGCTGAAGAAGCAGCAGCACAGGGAGGAAAAGTGACGTGCCAGGGATAGATAACCAGCAAACTGGCGATGAAACCAGAAATAGGCATGAGATTTCCTCAGTCACAGGCGAGCTCCCCTCCCAACAGCCCAGAGTGACTCGAACTTTGCTGTGCACTTAAGATGCCAGCTTGCTCTCGCTCCTCTTGGTACCGCTGTACTTTCTGCTTTTTGTTGAACAACTGGCTGCCCAGCAACAACCACAGCCCAGTCCCCTGCTATTTTGCACAAACCATTTAAATGCTTGAGAATTACATGACCTGTCTGAAAATTGCACCGACCCCCAGCACTGAGTTCCAGGTGACACTCAAGGTGTTGTCTTACTCAACTACAGTAAGAAACAGATGCAACATCTTTCTGCTGCTCTCCAGGCAATTTGCACATTTCCTGAAGGCAATTTTGAATGCTAGTAACACCCAACCCCTGCCATAGAGCAAGTAGCAAAGCAAAATAAAATTTAAAAAAAGGCAAAAGCAGTCAAACAACAAAAACACATGCATAGAAAGACAACAACATTATAACTGTCTATCAATATATGGATAATAGAAACAAAGTTTGAAGAGCTATACAGTAATAAAACCCCTTGAAATAAAACATGGACATTTAACAAGGTCCCATACATCTAGACATTGGGATAGGGTTTTTTTATTACCTCATAATTTGTAAGATGACAGATACTCTTTCATGGGGTATATAGTTTTGATAAAGTGGGATAGGAAAAGCATACACAGAAACTTACATGAGTACTAGCTGCAGTGTAAAAACTGTTGACATTACATTTGTGGTGTAACTTCAACTTTTGCAAATGGAAAATGAGTTCATTAAAGTTATAAAGCCATCACTGAAGACTTTTCCAGCACAGTATTACATTCAGGTAGCACTTTATGGCCTCTTTTTGACACTACAGAAGAAAACTTGTAACATGTTTCATAGTGCAGAAGATAATTTATGCTTCCTGATACAAGTTTCCAGCCTCTGCTCCTCTCCTGACTGCTGTTTGCATTCTGCCTTCTTCACAGTCTCCAGTCTGCTGATTCTTAGAGGCCATCATGCGCTTCATTTGCTGGAGTCATCTGCAGTCTAAACCACATCCATGTTATCTTCATTTACGCAACTGAACAATCACTTTCACAAGAACTCCTTTTGAATAGTGGATGCTACCAAAAGGAATAATTCAGGTCCAAAACCACTTCTAGCTCACTCATGAATCCTAGCAAATGACTTGTAATAGTGGTTTGTGATGACACTACGTACTGAAGCATTTTTGAGTGGTTTTCAAAAGGACCCTGTCTATATTAGCCCCATCCCTTTTTAATCTCTCACTTCCATAGGAAATCGTGGATAACAAGATTCTCATTTAAGTGTCTGCCGTTTCTCTTAAGCTCTCTGAAGAACAAAGCAATTACTGCATATGCCTCTGACAATTTTACCTAACTTTAATCTGCTCCTGAAGATCTATTTGCAGGTATCAAGAGAACTACCACATAATATCACTACATGAACCGTAAATACACAGTAGATGGAGTATAATGGCATAAAGAAGGGCATCCAGAAAACATACCCAAGCTAGTGTCTGAATCAAAAAAGTGATGAAATAGAGTCATGATGTCCTCTTCCTGTTTTGTTGCCTTGTGTAATTATTTAGAGGAACTCAGATACTGAGGAATTAGAACCAGGTAAGACACTTGGGCCTGCATACATAAAGAGATTTGCGTATGGTCACACTTGAGAAACAGAAATCAGATAGCTGAATTCAATACCTGTATAAAGTATACTATGAACATGAAAGTTTCTTGCAATAGGCTAAGGATGCAGTGGAAACAAGATCTGTGCACAAATAATATCTTTAGTAGACTATTGAACGCAGTTTAAAACAATGTGATATATTTCGTATTTGGAGTCTCTCCAGCTCTCTAAGGGTGAAGCCTGTTTCCTGCTGACTAACAAAAATGTCATCATGCTTCCAGAGAAGAAGGGGCAGGCTTGGATGCAGGCCACTAGGTGGTATGCATAGTTTGGTACCCTTTGAAAGGACTGAGACCTTCATTTGTTCTGAAAGGTAAATACATTCTGCCTTCATAATAAACTGAGCTCTACTACACTGAGGCTGAATGCAGCAGGATTGAATGGAGAGTGGTATTAAGAGAGCAGCAAACCAGACTAGTAGGCCACCTCAAATAGTGAGACTCACAGGACCTCTGAAGGTCTGAAAAGCTGCCCAAAAGACTTGTTTCCTATTCTATGTCATTATGACCACACTCTTTTGTAAGTGTGTCATCTGCTATGTGCAATGCTGCATTCAACATAAAACTTAAGGTATTGTCAGGGTTGGAAGGGACCTTAAAGATCATCTAGGTACTAGGTGTGGACATGAATCAAAACATCTGTTGCTTTTTGAAATCTTTCCCCAACTTGTTTTCCCCAACTCTCCTCCTCAGCTCACCCATCCTTAATATAGAGTAATGATATGAAAAAGTTTTGAAGACAATTTCCTTGAACTTTTTAGGGTAATTTTTCATTCAGTGTGAAATACAGTCTTTGTATCTGTTCTGTTTTTGTAGCTTTCAATGTTTCTCTCCACTGTGCTTTTTCTTTCCCCTTCACATCTTTCTTCTAGAAATTTATCCATCCACATCCACTTCTACTCTACATGCCAAATTATTCCTGTTATCATGTTACACATGTGACTGTTATAAAAGATTTTTAAAACCCCACGATGACATCCATATCCTCTCAACACCCTTATTAACTTTATTACACTCTGTAATCTATGAGCCTATAATGATTTAACATGCATCCCCTGCCCCAAGGCTCCAGCGTGCAATGTCATGTACTACACACATGCATTTGTAGATGATTCCTGTCCGGAAGAAAATGCCAAGCAGACAAAAGAAGGACAAGACAGGAAAGGTGAAACACTTCCTGAGTGGGACAGTCTCAGCACACACCACCTCACTTCTATTTCCACTCAACTATTTCTTCTTGTGCCATGTCAAGTCTTGGGTCATTAAACTCTTTTAAACATTTTGTGCAGCATCTAGGCATTATTATCCAATTCTTGAAGAACTGTTTGTTGATTAGTTGTTTTTATATATGCATGCCATCCCAAGCATTTGAAACAAGCATATGTTTCAGCTTAAACAAAAACAACTATCACTGAAAGAAGACGCTGATGCTATGGCTTTTGCATGATGATCTACCTTCCTGGCTGTAACTGTGTTTTGAAAACACCTCTTTCTTCATAATACACAACTACCTTTTTCTTAATTACTTTTGTCTTAATGACAAAATATTTCTTCCTGAGCTGTGTTAATGTAATCAGCTGAGTTACAGTACTTCAGCACATTATACTTTCTTAAAGCTTCTAAAAGATTGACTGTCAGAGTAGTTAGATAAGATTCTTCTGTGAACTTGCAGACTACACATGGCAGATAATCGGATCTGAATAATTCACAGACAACAAAAGCAGAATTATTTCATTAACTTTTTACGCTCTGCATTTTAGTCCAATTTAAGAAAGTTATCTTGAAAGGGATTAAATACTCTGGGTGAAATACCTTGTCTCTTGCTATGCTTGACAGTATCTACAGTAAAGGGATTACTGGCTATGTTAAGAGACATGGTTGTTTATTTACCTTCTGTATTTGGTATATGAGTATTTCTAGTGATTTACTATAGAATACATGTTGTTAAAAGCATAGCTCATCTCCTTTCAATGAAAGTATTCAGCAGATTAAATATGATTGGAAACTTGCATGTGGGATAGATCGAAAAGTACACATTCTTGAAATTCACAGTAGCCTTATGGTGCTAAAGTGTTATTTTTAATTACAGCCATATTGTCAAGTGGTGCCATATGGCAGTTGTATGTAATACATCACCCCACTACACTGTGACCTTCTGATAGGAGACAAAAAAATCTGCCTATTTTGGCACTCCCCATAGAGATGGCCCATCCTTTTATCTGTGATCAGCAACAGTGCTGTCAGAGGCCACACCAGGGTTCTTCTCTCTCATCTTCAAGTAACTCCTCTTTTACATTAACTGAGCAATAAAGCTAAAAATCCTTCACCTTCCTTACTATACCATTATTTGCTTGCTAACCAGAGTTTACAAAAAATAATCCCAGGACTGAGTGGGGTGTTTTGCTTTGGTTAAAGAAGCTGAAGCTTTCATTCAGAGCTCTTGGTGAGACAGAAGACTGGCCTTCTCCTCACACTCTTCAGTTGTTATTATAGACAGGTCAAAAATCATTCTTACCCCACAGTATTTCTGCTTTCTGTGCACCCCACTAAGCCAGAAGCAAATGAACAGGTTTTGTTCTGGCCCAGCCTCATGGCACCAGTCTTGTCATTCAGACTAGTGACAAACCCTACTTTAGGAGAATGCATTCATCTCAGAACATAGCCTAAGAAAAAGAAAGCCAATCTGAAGAGTGGTTGGGGCTGATACCAGTGAGTGGGCAGGTAGTTACTGATCATTATAGTTACCTGTAGTTCACTCACAGGAGTCTCCCTAAACTCATGGAAAGAGTCAGGGGGAGAATCTAAATGATATGAGCAGCTTGTTCAACTCTGACTACTTTCACTTGACATTAAAATAACCTTAATAACAAGAAACTTTTTATTTTAGAATTTTTTTTAAAGTTTATAAAAAAGGAGGTCTCAGTAGTCAAATGTTTAGGACTATTTCCTTACTACTTTCTCAAAAAAAAAACCAAACCAAACCAAAACAACAACAACAACAAAATAGATAAATAATTGCACCCCATACATATTAGGGATATTTGAAGACCAAATATGGAGAATTGAAAAGAAGTTCACCAAGGCAAGCCAAAAAAGCCTGCACAATGTCAATCCCACACAATGACCTGTTATATCAGTCTACTATCAAAGACAGTTGGACTTGATGATCTTAGAGGTCTTTTCCACCCTTAATGATTCTATGACTTCACATCATTGTTCCAATATATGCATCATGATCAAAAACTTTAATTTGCAGGCAGATCATTTTACAGAGAATATAAATAATGCCTTTATTTATTTTTATTAAATACTGTTAGAAATTATTTTATCCAAAATTGAATTTGATAAATTTTCAGTTACCTCTATTTTATCAGCATAAGCCATATTTCCCAACAGCAGTGTGGCCAAAGGTATTTCATAATTGTAAATGGTAATATAAAAATACCTTATTTGAAAAAAAAAAAATACGCTGAGAACAAACACTCTTTTTAAGAAATTGAAGACAAAATGTATCTCATTCAGTTGCCTTGAGGCAAACCAGCTAAAAGGTGTATCTTTAAATTACATGACTGCTCTTTTACTCACCCACAGAAAATTGTCAGATTACAGATTTAGACTTTTTAAAAAATTCATAAAGACAGATGTTTTCAGAAAGGACATTTCATAAGCAGTTCCAAACAAACAGACAAAACCCCTCTGAAATAAGTAAGGGACTGAATGCCACCTTGCCACTTAGTTCCACCACGCCAAGAAACAAGGCACACAAAACAGAAAATAGATAACACCCTTTCTGCACTATTTGTTGTTATTGTTCTAAGAACTACTAAGACTCATTAATTAGGGATATGCAGATGTTTGAAGACTTGGATGCTGCCTTTGTCAGCTTTGCATATGTACAAAACTTCCATGTACATCCCCTTCTTTTGCCTCTGTGACACTTCCCTATACCACTGATGCTAGCATCAGCCTCTCATCTCTTCCTCCAGTCTTTCTGTCAGGCTGGCCAGAAACAGCCTTTCCTTGGCATGACTAGTCAGTCATTGTTAAGCAGAACAGCTAGGGGTTTTTTAAGAGTCACAAGCTTAGTTTCTTTTCCATGAGCAATTTATTTTCATATTTTAAATGTTTGAGCCAATTTGATAAACATGAGTGATAATCTGACAAACTTTGTGTTTCTTCAGTGTTTCTTCAGCTTTATACCAATGTGCTTTACTCCTCAGATGATAAAAGCAGCTCCAACCATTAATTATTAGGCCTTGAAGAAAACCCACAAGAATGTGAATGAGGTCTATGTATTATTCAAGGTGCTCTGAAACAGGCTTTTGGTGAACAGAACTTGATGTCATTTAACACAAATCACAAGATAATGAACATTTAATATTTATCTAGCAGGTGATCTATAAGTATAAAACCCTTAAAGCAGCAAAATATTTCTATAGAAAGTTACTCTTCTTCTTTCAGCCAACCCTTCTTTTTAACTTTTTTTTTTTAGAGAGATGGAGGGTAAGTTTCTTACAAGTGTTATATTCCTTTTAAAAACCCTATCATAGGTACTTTCTACAGATTATATATTATACACATATCAGCAGTTTTCTTCTTGCACTAAGAAGTGATGTATGACTGTGCAAGAGAAGCTGCAACACCCTGTGCTTAGCTCTACAGTTTTGATTTATTACATTAAGTTGAGAGAAAACAAAGGTTATCTCAAAGCACTTTAGCACATATGTTCATACAGTTATTTTTAGACTTGCATAGATTTCATTTAAGAATACAGGCTGGTGTATGCTGTGCTGTGTGCACCATAGACTGCAGACCTGAACATACCTGAAGAGTCTATAAACTGTGTGACCTCATTTTAAAAGTGAATTAAATAGGAATTATACAACAGGGAAAGATTCATAATTACTTTTGTATTGCCAGACATCTGCCAACAACTGTTCAATATTCTGATGAGCACCAGGATGGTATTGATGCTGTTACTGTTAATTAAACTTAAATTGATGCATTCAATGTTTGGGAAAGTTTATTTTTACTTTTAGCATCAACTGTTTCTGCTGTCGAAATCACAATATTCCAATTTGATTTTGTTTTTTTCTTTCATTATAGGCTGGCAATATCTAGCAAACATTCATTTTTGTTCCACTGAAAAATTTGGTTGTGGATGAGAATGACAGATTAAATAGCATTTCTACTAAGAAATATACTGAAGGGTTGAAAAAGTGGGACTACCATTGCAAACAGGTTCAGTTCAAGGCAATTGGTAAAAGGCTCCAACACTTTCCTTCATTGAACTATCAAAAATTTGGACCGGTAATGCCAAAATTTTCAAACCCTTGATTTTGTTTCAATTCAAAATTTATTTATTCACTTAGGCTAATCTCATGAGAGAGGCTTTGTGGTTTTCCAGAACAAGGTTGTGAAGTCATGTTCTTACGGCTCTCTCAGATTGGAAGGCTATGTATCATACTTCACCAAAATTTTTATTCTTTAAAAGAGGGGCAATGCACAAAACAGCAAAACAGATTCAAGCAGGTACAACTAAGAGCATCCTGAAAAAAACACCACCACTGTAATTAACACATGATCAACAGAGGCTTGCCTAACACTTCTGGTCTCAACAAATTCCCTTTATACTGCAATTGCCCTAGTGCAAACTTTTACAATGTTTCCCACACAATTGTTCCAACAAGGAAACTAAAACCAGAAGGGTTCTCCCTGCTGCTCGAAAAAGAGAAGGCTCCGAGGGGACCTTATTGTGGCCTTCCAGTTCCTTAAGGGGGCCTACAAGAAAGCTGGGGAGGGACTTTTTAGGATGTTGGGTAGTGGTAGGACTAGGGGGAATGGGTCAAAACTAGAGGTGGGTAGATTCAGATTAGACGTTAGGAAGTTCTTCACCATGAGGGTGGTGAGACACTGGAACAGGTTGCCCAGAGAGGTGATGGAAGCCCCATCCCTGGAAATTTTTAAGGCCAGGCTGGATAGGGCTCTGAGTAACCTGATCTAGTGGGAGGTGTCCCTGCCCGTGGCAGGGGTGTTGGAACTAGATGATCTTTAAGGTCCCTTCCAACCCTGATGATTCTATGCTGCTGGCTCAGTGATTCAAGCTCAAAACCACAAAAGAATATACTGGGAGTAATAGAGACTGAGAGATCTTCTGGAGAGCAAAGATTGTGCCGTGATGTGTGTTCATGAGAGCTGACAAAACAACCTAAGTTCTGGCTTTTTCCATTTTGATTGCTTGAATTTGCAAACTTAAATTGCATATCATTATAATATACTGAAGTGAAGATTTGTTCTGAAACAGTATAATAAAAAAGGCTTATTTTTTACCTATGACTGTCCTATTATACCTGTAATTTTGCTTGGGAACACTGGCTGTTACAGCTCTAGCTAAGGTAAAGGGAGAAACTAAGTTTACAGTCCTAGTTTTGTAAATTCAGTTGACTGATAACACAACTGTGACTTTCATTACCCCAATATTAAGAAAAACCCCAGAATTACCAAAAATACAAGCCTGATGTTTAGCCAGTTAGCCTCAGAAAAGACAAAGCAACTTTGCTGTGGGCTCCACAAGGAAGAGTAAATGCTCTGGACACTGTGCTTCTTGCAGGGGATCTCAATCTGCTTCCAAGCAAAAGTGGATTGTCATAGAATCATAGAATCATTACGGTTGGAAAGGACCTCTAGGATCATGAAGTCCAATCTTCATCCCAACATCTCCCTAACCACTAGACCATAGCCTCAAGTGCTACATCTCGTTTTTTAGACACCTCCAGGGATGGTGACTCCGCCACCTCCCAGAGCACCCTGTTCCAGTGCCTGACCACTCTCTCAGTAAAGAATTTCTTCCTAATATCTAATCTAAACCTTCCCTGATGCAACTTGAGGCCATTTCCTCTTGTCTTTTCATTAGTAATTTGGGAGAATAGACCAACACCAGCCTCACTGCAACCTCCTTTTAAGTAGTTGTAGAGGGCAATAAGGTCTCCTCTCAGTCTCCTCTTCTCTAGACTAAACAACCCCAGTTCCCTCAGTTGCTCTTCATAAGCCATGTTTCCAAGACCTCTTACCAGTTTCGTTGCCCTTCTCTGCACTCTCTCCAGCACCTCAATGTCCTTCTTATCCTGTGGTGCCCAAAACTGGACACAGTGCAGTCTCACAAGTGCCAAGTACAGGGACATGATCACCTCCCTACTCCTGCTGGTCACACTGTTTCTGATA
>VYZX01002241.1:0-14432 GCA_013401335.1 Brachypteracias leptosomus | reverse complement strand
GGTAAACCCACCACACCATCAGTAATACATCAGAGCTAATTGGGTAGTTCCAAATATTCAGACTCCATTATTGGTATCAGGTCTAAGAATGTGGTGGATAAAATAACATAACAAAAACAGGAATGATAATATAGTCCCTAGCACTTCATGCACTTGAATGTCACTAAATATCTTCTATTAAACAGTCTAGGAGTTACCTGCAGTAATTTGTAACCAACTTGACCTAAATCTTATTAACTTCACTGTTATATCCCCCACATAATTTAATAGTATATTTAACACTGAATTCTTAATAAAAGCAGTATGTCTATGGAGTTTACACAGAATATGTTACTTCAAAACTGTTGTATTTAAATTCAGAGTATAAAGTTTATTTTCATTTAAAAACTGCTTTCTGAATCATAGCTGGATTCCCAACATTTTCTGTCACCCTGGAAAAATGGGAGGGCCAATCCTCAACCTTGTATATGGTGATCCAGACTTTCATAACCTACTATATAAAGACTCTTCAGCATAACACTTTCCATGTTTAAGAGTTTACATACATACAATGTTCTTTGCCTCCAGAATCCAACATCCTGGGCCTTCTTTATGAGTTCTGTCATCTTCTGGGCCCTGAAAACACCCACTTGAGTTTCAATGGGAAAATTAACAGTCTATAGCTCCCTGACAACTCTCTCACAGAATCACATGAAAATTTGGAAGGAAGCTCTGAAGTTCACCTAGTAAAACTTCCTTCTCTAATCAGGCTGACTTCAATGTCACATGAAGTTGTTCAGGGGCTTATCAAGGCAAGTTGTGAAAGTTTTCAAGTATGGGGTTTTCATAACATCTTGCATGTCTTTTAGCATAATTATTTAAACACTATGAAACTTCAGAAGTTTAAACTTGGCAAACAGAGGAAAACATTTTTGGAAGCTGTCCAGCAATAGAGTTAACTCCTTCAGAGAGGATAAGGACTATGGTAATTTTTGAAACTGCAAATTAAGGAAGATGTATTTTATTCTCTGGTCTCTTGTATGAACTCACAGCAAAAGAAAAATCATGAAAACAACCAAGCAAATAAACAAGACAAGTGGGATTGAAAAAGTGAAGAACATAAACTGTATAACTTCCTTTTAAGGAGAATTGAATATAAAATGTACTTTTTAAAATGAGCTGTTTTTTGAAAATACAGATAGAACTGCAGTGAATATACAAATTGCTGCAATGTATCCTTTTGCCATCGTAACCGGGAGAGCAGAGATATGTCAATGAACAATGAGAATATAACAAATAAAAGCTTACTACATCATAGACAAGTTCTTAGTGGTGATTTCCACTCCAGATATGCCAAAGACCCAGATTTTATCCACCTGCTGTGTTGGTCTTTCCAGTTACATTGTTTCATTACCCAAATGAGAATAAAAAAGGAGGCATGGCTGCCTGATTCGCATGAGTATTCCTTTTGAATTTGTGCTGCTTCAGCCTTCTGATATCTTTCAAGTCCCAAGTAAATTATACAGATATCTGCCTGACAGCTAAAGAATTCTTTTGGAATACACAGAGCAAAGGAGGAAAGGGTGATGAGGATTCAGATAACAGATATTCATTAGGATGGCATCAAGCATACCAGCACCTTTTAATACGTCCCCAACGATTTTCAAATATTAACATACAGTGATCGCAAACTTTGGCTTCAGAAGAGTATTCCACACCTTGCCCTATTTATTAAAAGAAAAATTAGAAAGTATTACAAAAAAGAAATGGAAAAGATTTATAAACTGGTCATCAGATTGTTCCCTACTGCATATTTTCTAATCCTATGCAGGATCTGTCTTTAAAGGTCTCAAAAGACATCTGTATCTCCTTATTGGCAAGTATTTCTTGGTGTTAACTACAAATGTTCTTTTATTATTCTATTATGTACATCACTAAATAATCACTCACTATACATTTTAACAGCCTTCAAATATTTGTAGAAAATAATCATCTAATTTGTCATCACCTACCTGTTAAACTTAGTTCTTTTAATCTTTACTTGCAAGTCAATTTGTTTCTCCTGTTCATTCTAGTGATTTTATTATAACATAGAACTTTCAGCTAAGAGAAGCTTTTACCATTTTCCTGTTGCTTACTCTAGATCAATAATATTCATAATTATCATATCAACAAATCAACAAAATCATAGAATTATAGAATCATTTAGGTTGGAAAAGACCTTTAAGATCAATTCCAACCATAAACTTAACACTGCCAAGTCCACCCCTAAACCACCTCCCTAAGTGTCACATCTACACATCTTTTAAATACCTCCAGAGATGGTGAATTAACCACTTCCCTGGGTAGCCTGTTCCAATGCTTGGAAACCCTTTCAGTGAAGAAATGATGTTACTGCTATGTTTAACAATGCAGATTCTCAATCCCTCTATCTAATGTTCTAGTATTTGGTAAAGTGGTTGAACGTCCAGTTCATTAAAATGAATGGCTTATTTGGCACTGAAATAGAAGAACATTTCTTTAAGACAGCATTCTGAGGACCTCAATGAGACCTAATATAGTTACCAGTCTGTGGCTGGGCAACCTCAGGGTAAGATATTTGGAAAGGGGAACAGAACTGCAGATGATCTGGAAGCATATTAGTCTTTAGAGAAACCTTGAAAATACTTCTGCCACTTAGATTGGTTACCAAGGTGCCTCAGCAGGAATCACAATCTTTTCCTGTCCTGCTTCTTTGAGTTGGAACCACTCATGATTCTGTGAAGCTGAAGAGTAAGAGTATTTTTCAGTATGCTCTTCTTCATGTTGTATTGTCCAAGCAAATCATAGAAAAAAATATTTTTTTCATTTTTAATATGTTTTCTATGCTTAATATTACAACACAAAGGTGAATTGTGATATTATGTAATACTGTAAAAAGGGCAACCTGGGAAAATTCTAAGAGAAAATCATGTGTATGAAACGATGTCATGGTTTTGATCCAGCCAGGATCTGAGCACCATTTGGCCCCTCACCTGCTGTCCCTTGACCACTGAAATGAGAAGGAGGAGAAGCAGGAAAATACAAACCCCTGTGGTCTGAGATAAGGAAAAAATTAATAAAACAAGAAAAAAGAATTAGCAAAAAAGAACAGTAATAACAATAAAAGTAATGAAACAATACATAAAGCTCTGAACCAGTGCCAAAACAGCCTCAGCACTTGGCCTTGGCCCCACTGAGCCCTTATGTACTGGGCATGACGTCAGTATGTTATCAAATAACCTATCTGCTGGTTCAGTTGTCTATCCTGGCTGTGGCCTGCTCCCAGCTTCTGGTGAAAATTAACCCTATCCTAGCCAAACCAGGACAAATGACTAGATTATTTCAACAGCCTCTTTAGGTCATATATATCACGAAGCTTTTTTAGAAAATAGGACTCTGACATTTTCTAAATTAATTTGAGTTACCAGGCACTAATTGTTTTGTGGATAAGTTTACAGCCCTAAAAAAATTAGATTATGATGTAATTGAAAATACAAAGAAATTTAAAACCTCTATTGTGATGAATGTGTTCACAGTACTGATATAATTCATAGTCTCTTCAGGTATATGCATTAGTGGTCTGTACAACAGTTTCACATGTCCAAATATTCTTTATTAACAAATGTTTCTGATGTTCAAGATGTGATGTGACTATTTCTCTGTATATTAATATATTATTAATATATTATTTGGATGCAGTCATTTCTATAGAATACTTAAAGTAAGGAAGACAAAAGCCATTTACCCACATCCTATAACATTTGTAGATATATAAACAACTTGTAAAGAAAATTATACATACCATACTTTTTCTTCAGGTATAAGGGGGCCCATATTAATGTAGTTGGGAAATAAATCTTATCTAAGTTTCATGAAGCTTTTTCATGTTCAGATGTTGTATTGGACCTAATAGGAAAGATTCATTGTACAAATTCTTGGAGTCTAGTAATACAGTTATATATTGTAGTACAAATCAGATAAAAATAGTTATAGCTGAAATGATTATGAAAGGAAGATCATTAAAGAATTTGAAACATAGAAAAAAAGTAATATTTAAAAGGAGAATAAAATCTAAGGAAAAAAAAAACATAAACACCTTGTATTATGAGAGCTATCAGAGAAGTTATTTTAATATAAAACCTTATTTTAATGTTAAGTTTGAGAAGTATGCCCCTAAAAAACATCTACACAAAAATTTCTTCTTCTAGTTGTTTGAAATTGCTGAACAATTCTTCCTGAAACCATTTAGAAAGACATAGATATGCAGAACCCAGCCCCCCACCCAAATGCAATTTGCCACAGTGAAATATTAGGATGAAGAAAACAAAGCCAGAGAAACAGGAACAATTATGGGAACAGAAAAATCTATCTATATATAAGAATATAAGACAAAAAGTCCATAAACGTGGTAGAATTCAATGTGAGAGGGAAACACTCAACACAGTGAGAAACAATGAAAGCAATTTCTGCATTGGCCATGCTTCAGTGAAATTCAAAACCTGATATGTAAATAAATGATTGAAACTTAAGAATAAATTTACATGAATGAAAATACAATAAAAACCTCTACATTAAATTTCTCAACAAATTTGAATTAATGTAAATAATGTATTTCATAATGCCTTTGATTTTATTAGAAAAAGGAAAACAAAATTTGGAAATTATATGCATTGTCAAACCTTTATATTCACATTTTACTAGCTCATCTTCTGTCAGTGTTTATATTATTGACCAACCGAGGCTATAAAAGGGTGATCCTTTCCTGCCACAATCACATGTTCACTATTCATTTAGTTTGATTCTGATTTGCATAAAATAAGAAAATTAAAAAAATTTTTTTTCTCTCATTCTTGAAAAATTAATTCTTAGCTGCTATAATTTGAGTCATCCTATAACATAGCCAGAGAGTGTTTGGGGGAAATGGAGTATTGCTGAACATATCATTCCAAAAAGAATGTCTTATGATGGCGTCTTATGATGTTTTGTAGCTCCCAGGACATTATACCCTTGGAAAAAGGGTCCCTATGACTTTCCCTGAAGAAGCTCTATGAAACCCCATAAAACACTAAGATAAGTGACCTTGTAAAGACATGTTCCTTAACACCAATGATTCAGATTTTTTGAAGTGGAAAATCCTTAGCCTAGTAAATATATATCCCACTAGTTCCTGGCGAAGCATTCTGTATCTCTGTCATTGTTTAAAGGTTTTAGTCAACATGATATGAACTTAAAGACATTTCTTACGATAGACTTGGTCAAATACAATAACAGATACTGTTCTAAAAATGAGAATATTTTATACCCAGTGAATTACCTGTCAATATTTCTCACAAGTGTAATATTTTCTTCCTTTGACTTTAGCCCACTAGTTCGGTTNATGAGGGCTATATGGGGAAAATCAGCTCAGACAGACCCACTACAACTATGTTTTATATAAAAGAAATATTCAAATTAATTTTGGTTCCACTGGAAACAAGTCAAAAAAGATCATTAAGAAAGAGTCTATATCAATGGGAAAACCTGTCGAGACATAGATTTTCAGGTTATGTAAAATGTATTTTCAGGACACAGTAAGCACCCTGCTCATAGACACACTCCTGGATTGTTATGGAATCCTACAGGATTTTTCCCTATCAATGAAGGAACAGAGTCAGAGCCAAGGTTCTCCTTCCTGCTTCTTTTGGGTCCTTCCATTTCTCCTCACCTTGCTTCTGTGTAACCTCACCATCATACAACTATTGTTCTTAATATTTTTTTGGAAAGGACTGGTGAGACAGGGTAGATTAGTTGTGAAAACAGACAGATAGCAAAAAATCCGTTTTGTAGGTCTGCTAATACGGACGGGTAATTTCTTATAGCTTCAGAAAAGTTTACGTACATGATTTCAGTCAAAGTCTGATTTAGTAAGGCAACTCAATAAGCTCTACCTCCATTTGTGATATTATTAAAGACCTCTTGACATTCCCCCCAAAAATCACTTCATTATGTTAAAAAGAACATATTCCCTTTATTTTGTTTGAAGAATGTTGACTCGAAAGAAGGATTTTTCTTTTAAAGAAAAGTCTATGGAAACTAGTCAGAAAATCTGTTTGTTTATTTTCAGCAAGTAACTGATGATGCAGGAGAGAATATACATGTCCTTGTAATAGTTACAGTATCTTCCATTGAGTTTTGAACATTTGTTTTCTGTTTACTACCATATGCCATATCCCATGTAATTTCACCTAAATGCCATGTGGCAGTAAATGAGACATAGACCAAAAAAAAAATTGTCATGGAAATAAAGTCATGCGACTAGCTCAAATAGGAATAGCTCGAATGTTTCCTATATAGATTTGCCATAGTTATCATTGATTTATGGCTTTAAAAGGTGATATTTCTTACTAAAGAAGGCATAAAGAGAATCTTATCAAGGAAGACATATTGAGATTTGGTCATGCTGACCCTATTACACAGAGTATCTTTTTAGACAGTTTTTCAGAGAATAATATTGGAATTTCTACATAATATCTCCAATGAGATTTTTCCTACATAATCGCTAAACAACTACAAATTTCATAAAGTATATAGATTTGTACACTTTAACAAAAGCCTTTGCTGGTGTATGAAACCCCCAGATACCATGTTATAAATAATCAAGTAATAGGATAACTGTAACCTTAAATGCCCCACACTGGAATCCACAAACTAAATTTTTTTATAAAACCTGCATAGTCTAAAGATATATCAATATAATAAATTAATGAATTAAATTAAAAGTTAATTTTAAAAGCCCCACAATGTAGAAAAAACAGATTGTACAAAGTTATAACAGTATGAGTGTCTTCAATTATTTTTAGAAGTTTCTTTGTTAAAAAACATCAAGTGAGGTAAATCAATTTTTTGAAAAATGTATGAATTTTAATACAAATCTAGGGGCTTTTATTTCATTTCACATTTTATTTATTTCAAATAAATTACTTCTAATATGGTTAGATCATACAGAGTAGAAGTTGGTGTAACTTTAGACTTCAATGGAAAATTCACCAAAAAAATGTTTAGAACTTAATGGAAATCTACTGCATTCCAATAGCTAATGATGAGGTACATCGTCAAAGAGATTTTTGAAAAATATTTCCTTTTACATATGTATATATGTATGTATACACATAAGCATACATATATGTTTGTACATGTATTTAAAGTGAATGAAATTGTATTTTCTGTTTAATTTTTTGTTCAAAGAACTTATGCATATATTTCCGTAACTGTCAATCATGCTAACGTATTTGATAAGAAGAGACTTAAAACTGAACATTCTAAGGTCTTATAGACTCAAACTGGAAAAAAAAAAATCCACATTTTTTACGGTCTACATTTTTTATGGTTACATGAGGTGTCATTTAACCTTCAAACCTGTCAGCTGTTCTCATGCAAATGTCACCTGTGTTGTAAGTTCAGAAGGTCTCCCAGTGTGGCTTTTGATGAAATTATATTAACATAAGATGTATTCTGTAAGGACATTTAAATTTTTTTTACAAGAAAAGGTGATTTGGCCCAGCAAGTCTTTACCCTTTAAATTTAGCTCTATCTCCCATCACCGGTTTAACATTAATTAGGAAAAATTCTCACTAAAGCTTTGCAAAATATTTGACTTGAAATTAAAGCATACAAAATTGCCCTTTTGTGAAGTTTGAAAACTTCCATTAAATTTATATATTAGAATTGTTAAGATCTGTGTGAAAATATTGTAATCAGAGCCAAAGACACCTTTTTTCCTTCAGTGACCACATTTTACTCTCTCTCATTTATTTCTTTGTGGATTTCTTGGATATTTTGATACTTGAAATGAGATGGCCGTACTCATGAACAGCAGTTTTTTGCAACTATGTGGCCATGACTAAAGCGCTTGTTTAGAGGACTATTTTTGACTTACCTGTTTAACATGAGCCCAAGATTTTAAACAACAAAAAAATTGCCATTGTTAAGGAAAAAGCCATATTAAGACGATGAATCAGGTTGTTGCTCAGTCAGAAATGTTGAAGCATTGGTAGTAAGCAAGGTCAAGAACTCAGAGTTGTGCTCTGCTTTTAGAGAAATTCATTGGAGACTTTATTGTGACATATCAATATTTAAAGGAGGCTTATAAATAAACTTATTACCAAAATCTGTAGTGGTAGGTCAAGGGGCAACAGTTTTAAACTGAAAGAGGGTACATTTAGATTAAATGTAAGGAAGAAATATTTTGCTATGAGGATGGTGAGACACTGGAACAAGTGGCCTATGGAAGCTATGGAAACCCCATTATTAGAAGTGTTAAAGGTCAGGTGGCTGAAGCTTTGATGTAGGTGGAAGATGTCCCTGCCCATAGCAGGCAATGAAACTAGATGATCTTCAAAGTTCCCCTCCAATATATCCTGTATAGTTTCAGAAAGAACTAAAAGAAATTGCTTCTGTCTTTATAAGAGCAGAATAGAGCCTTTTCCACCTCCTACCCTCCATCAGAGACTCACCTCTAATAACTTGAAAACTGAGGACTTTCCTTCTGCAGTGGGAATTCCTTCAGGCAACTATTTGAGTACTTCTTACAGCTAACAGTAGGTTGCTGAAGCAGAATGAAACTTTGAATTCTGTCATCAACCATGTACAGGAAACAACCCCCCACCGAGCTGTGTCATAACCTTCAGTTTTTGAAACTCAGTTACCTTCATTTTATGCGTGTTTTCACCACTTCAGCTTTCCCATGTGTTTTTGTGTAGCATTGTGTGGTTGGTGAAGACTTACTGAATAGCTGTAAATATAGGCTTGCAGTGCAGAAATAGGTTTAACAAGAGTTTCACACATATGGAAAATTTTATGTTTTTGTGTTCAATCTTGATATGGTATTGATGTATGTTATGCGTTTATTTTTAATCACATTCTTATGCTTCTGGGAACACAATAAGAGATGAAAGCTCCTAAATTGTCATGTACTTCTATTCATGAACTTTTTCATTTTCTATAGTCAATCCTGATGCCTATGGCAAGATTGAGTAGATGCAGGGATCTTTTTAGATCTAGCCCTGTGTTTGGAGCTACTATTTATGTGGATGAAAATATATCCTTTTATCCTTTGACAGAAATTAGTTTCATGCAGTTATCATTCCCTTCCCTTCCCTTCCACTTCCCCTTCCCTTTCCTCTCCGTGCTGACCCATCAGCAACACTTACATCCTATGTTTCGTAGATATCCTTGAAAACTATATTTCTAGTGAAGGAGAAATTTACCACAAATAGATAATTTCAAATTAATTGTCCTACTGTTTTTAACCCAATTCTAATGTTTCCTCATAGCTTTTACAAAATAATTTCACACCCACAGAAATGCACTTTAGTACACAAGGAGGATATTTATAATACATATTACTTGACAAGGCATGAATCATAAAATTACATTCTCTTTCCCTTCTGGAACGTGGTGGCTGCACACAACCTCAACACTAAAAATGATCCATGGTTGATGCCTTTGATCCTTGAACTTTACTCAGGCATTGTAGCACAGAATATTAGTTGTCCTCAGTTGAAAGGCTTCCAGAGACTACGTTATTAGCAACAGAATGGACAACCATGCACCAGTGGTCAGGTTCATACCCTGATATTGTTTTGCTCAGGCAGGTGTACACTTTGAATCCAGACACTGACTTTTGATGTAATATTTTATAAACAGTGAAAGCAATCAATAATATAAGAATTAACAATATTCTGCTAGAATGAAGGAAATGAGATGGTTGAAGGCTTACATTGAACAAATGAAAAAAAAAGAAGAAACACAAATGGAAATATTTATGAAGATAGCAAGATATTCAAAATGTCTCAATGATTTCAGACACAGGCAAACTACTGTTTTAGAAAATATATTTCAGAGTAAAGGAAAATTGTTGTTTTCAATGTAGAATTAGTGAAGCAAAATATCATTATTTGTGATATACTGGTCAAACTCGATGATTTGATAATTTCTTATGCTTTCTGATTTGCCTATGAATAGTTTCTATTGTTCAGTATTTTGTAAAACATTCTAGATTTCAAGTGCCCATGACAATAAAACAAAATCCACTGCTAATACCATTCATAGGTACCTTTTGTACCTTTTAAAAGTGCACATGTGTGTGTAGAATAATGCCAATAATATGGCAGTGATCAGAGTAGCTGACAGAGAGTATACATTTGCAAAAGTCATAGTGAATTGGTTTAGATTACTTAATTTTTCTTTCTATTTTCTGATTACTTCATGGTTGAAAAATTACAACAATTAATAATAACTCTCTCTTGTTCTCTATTTTTCCCCTGTTCCCTTTTCTTTGTGCGTAACCAGAGTACAGCACTTTTAATAAATCAAGACACAATCGGACTGAATTATTTCTAATTTTTTTGTGCTTTTTCTAGTCTGCAGAGAAAGCAGATGGCTAACAGTTATGGTCCTATGGTCTGCTTTTGGCTATTCATTGGTGCGGGAGAGAGAAAGAAAGTACTAGCAGCTAGGATCCCCAAAGCAAAAAGCGCTTCCAGGAGAGTGAGTCACAGCACCTGAGGGAGGCAAGCAGAGTGCTCATCTTCTCTCTCATTTATTACCTGAGAGAGGCTGATGGCAGATGGAGTGAGAGAACATAGCTCTCCTGTAGGGCAAGATAAGGAAGCAAGATCATTGATTGTTATGTACAAAAGCACAATAAAGACAGTGGAAGAACTGCTTGGAATCAAAATAAGGAAATGCATAAAACAACTAAAGCCATCACAGACTTGTGCAACTTCAAAATTTCTAACCTTTTGTCTCATAATAGGATGATGTATCAGTTCTAACCTTACAAATAAAATGCTTATGAAATATAGCTTATGGTTTTATCTGTCTATGAATACATCACCAGTTCCCCCACCACAACTTTAACATTGCCCTCCCATTAGATTCCAGGGTGTTAAAGAAAAACAGGTGTTCAACAATTTGTGGCATATGGAGTTTCTACTCTGGCTTTAATTTACTTCTATTCCCTTCTCTGTCCTTTTTTCTTGTGCTTTTTTTTTTTTCTATTTCTTTTTGGTTTTCTTTTTTTTTATTATTTTCTTTTCTCTTTTTCTTTTTTTTTTCATTTCATTTCTTTTCTTTTCTCTAACTCTTGTAATGCTATAGATGCATTGAATGGAAATAAGCAATGCCACAATCAAAACAAAATAGGAAGAAAAGATGCCTTTATGGAAGCTCTAAGATTTTAGAAGGGATAACATTTTCCTTTAGAATCAGAAAATATGGAGTAATGCATAGTGGACTAAGAGAAGTTTCCTTCCTTGACTGTTCTGGGCTAGTCAGATTAAAAGGTTTTATCCGGCACTAATATTTGGTATGTGAATGCTCTCTTATAGCTTGTTTATCTTGAGAAAAAGAATTATGCATATAAGGGAAAATACACATTTTTGAAAGCTCACTGGAACACACAGAACAAAGAGAACATTTATTAATATATTAAGAAAGATATTTCATTCTATTTTGATATTTTTCCCCCAGTAACAGAGTAAAACTTGCACAAGGAAAGGAAACATGAAATTCCATTTCTGTAAATAAACTATGTAGAGTATTCCAGGGGGCATAAAACACAACACAATTTGAGAGGAATGTTCCCATTCCACTTTGTGTCAATGTTAAGCAAACCTACGTAAGAATTAAATGTTGTATGTTTCAACAGACTATGAAATTAATCTGCAGAACTTGAAGGAATGAGACTAGTTAAGGATGTAACTGGTATTCCACTTTTTGGCCTAGCTTTCAGCACCTCTGTCATTGTTTAAAGAACAAATACAACATATTCTCTCTGACCTGCAAATTCTTTTGCCTAGTTTGGAACTACAAAAGATGAATATTTTGAAAGTTCAAAGTAAATCAGTCAAGCTGCTTTCAGCTTGTAGGGTAGTGAAAATGTAACATGTTTCTGCTTTAATTTACACATTCATTATGTTAATTCTTTGGAGTTATTTTGGGATGAATGTGTTAGCGACCTTCACTGGAACATACTCAGTTTAATGTGTGAGTGCATACGTGTTCATGCATATTTGTTCAGGAAAAAAAAAGTTGTATGTGATTGAAAATAAATTTGTCCTTGTTTGGCAAACTGAAATTTTCTCATAGCTTTGTCGATTTTGCTATTGAATTGTAGTGAGATTGATGATTTTTGGCAACTAAGTATTCTTACTACACAAGTCTCTCCAAAGTGTCTCACTATAATATATATGTACACAATAGCTGACATCAAGTATAATTATCAATTCTGATTTTAGGTTGTATGCCCCCTTCCTCTTTTGCATTGTTGCTGATGCCAGATTGGTGGGATGATGTGATAAATTTACACTAATAAATAAAACATGTCTGTATTTACTCTCTGGTGTTGGAGCCTGCACTATTAAACTCTCTCACACCCCACTACTGGGAAGGCACATCAAAACTATCTAGTGTTAATAGTTTCCATGCAATATTGACCCCTTAAAACATGCCCTGGCACTATCTGGAAAACATTAGTTGGTTCTGACCAAACTGTGCTAAGAAGTGTGGTAGCAATTTAATAACACGGTTGTCTGCCTTCCAGTGTCTTGAGATGATCCCTGATCTGGTTGAATAAACTAGTATAGGTGTAACCTGTATGCAACCCTCCTCCCAGGAGCCATGAGAAAGTGCATAAATCACAGCCATTCAAGGTAAGAAAGGTAAAATTTCAGACAGAGAGAAAACTGTTGAGACTGGGTAATTAGAAGCTCAAGGATTCAGAATGGAAAATGCTGACATGAAAAAGTATAAAATCCTAAAGGAAAAAAAAAAATTGGAAAATAGCAACTCAGCAAAAGTAAAAGGAGCAGTGCAGTTCAGAAAGTAACAGCAGCCAACTCATCTGCTTGATGAGTGCTTTGCCAACAAAGATTTACTAGATGCCCTACCAGAGGTGGTGAGTATATTAGTGCTTAACTTGTTAATCCCTACTATCGATCGTGTGTGTTAGTCAATAAATAATTGTTTTGGTCTTTAAAGTTGCATATGTCCTACTTGTAAAGCCTTTTGGTCCAAAGTAAAAGTTATCCAAACAAAATACCTCAGAAAGGCAAAGTTGCAAGAATACAAGAAAAGACAAATAATCAGTTTGATGATATTCACTAAAAACAATCTCTTTCTCATAAACAAAGATTTTTGTTCTGTTATAAAAAGTACACAATAAAGTAAAACAGATATCTTATATTTCAAGTTTATTAAATTCATTTTAATGAATTAAAATCTGTGGCCCTGATCTTGTAGAGAACCTAATTTCACATGACTATCTGACAGTAAAGGATTAATTGCAAGATTAATATTATATTAGAATAGCATTAATTGGACTGCAGCACTAGGAAAAGTTTATTTTATTAGCCTGTCCTTATTCAGTGTTTTTCTTTTTACCCTAACTTTCTATTAGTGTCAACAATTCTGAGAGGAAGCAGGTAACATTTCAAGAAATATCTAAAACAAACAGAAGAAGGAACCAAAATAGGAATGCACAGGTTCTGATGATGCCCTTATGTTCATCTCTGCTCCCCTTCCTAATTATCAGCTTTTCTGTATTTTCCTGGTTTTGGATCTCATGGTCAGTATAGCCAAAAAGATCTGAGTTAGCAGCAGATATGCAAATTTGAACTAATAAAAAATGTACACAACTTACTTTTTTCATTCTGCTTGCAAGTTCTATTACATTGGCTTGTACAGCTCTCGTCTAATTAGACAGTGGTGATTTAATGCAGAGGGCATCTGTTGCTGTGTGTTTGTGCATACCTTTACAGCTTCTTGGTAGATATCTATGCATGTAGGATACATTAAAAAAGGATAAAATAATAATATAGAGTTTAAAAATAGAACAAACCCACCAAAATCTTCTTGAATTAGCTTTTTTTTTAAGGCACAAAATTTCACATCCATCATGATCTGTTCAAATATATCCCTTTTGGTTTCAGAGTCCAGACATTTTTCTGTCCATCAGTGTATTTTAATACAAATGCTCTACAATGATGAACATATGAAGGGAAAAGTATTCAAGGCATCTAAAGTATTTTACAACAGTTTGACTTATTATAATAAACTTTTATATAAGTATATATGGCTGCCCTTACGGTAGCCTTCCAGTACTTAAAGTGGGCTTATAGGAAATATGAGAAGGGACTCTTTATCAAGGAGTGTAGTAACAGGACAAGGGGTAATGGTTTCAAACTGAAAGAATGTAGATGTAGATTACATATTAGGAAGAAGTTCTTTACAGTGAGGATGGTGGGGCACTGGAACAGGTTGTCCAGAGAAGTTTTGGATGCCCAGTCCCTGGAAGTGCTCAAGGCTCTGGATGGGGAGTTGAGAAACATGATTTAGTGGAAGTTATTTGTGCCCATGGCAGCAGAATGGGAACTATCACAGAATCACAGAAT
>VYZX01002240.1:6664-24034 GCA_013401335.1 Brachypteracias leptosomus | reverse complement strand
GGACGAGCTAGAACATAAGGGGATTCATCTCTTACCAAATTTATCCATAACAACATGCAGCATGTGTACATAGTATAACTTAATCCCTAACTCGAATACTCTGTCCTCAAAATAAAGCCAAGATACAAGGAGTTCAGGAACCAGAAAAAAAATTGCTCAACTGAAAGCAGAGCGAATCTGAAGCACCATCAACACAGAGAGACAGGTAATGGTGCAAGGTCATTTACAGGCAGAAAGGCTAACAGAAGAGACCTGGCTTTGGGGGTTTTTTTTATTGCATTTTCTGGCAAGAGAATCACGTATTTGTTGTACATACAGGTTTTTGTCTGTACTGACCTCACAAGGAAACAATCATACTAAAAACATGCATTACTGTGATGGCATGTTTTCAAACTTTTGGTCTGGATTCCATGCCCTTAATAATACCCTAGTTTCTTCTTTATAAAACTCAGGGCTAGAGAAAAAATTAAAATGCAAATCTCTAATACAGAACTTCAAAACCGAGAACATCTTTTTTTGATGTGTTCTGATCTATTATGCACCCAATGACCTTTATAATGTTAATAATAAGAACATGAATCTAGCTCAAATCCAAGATTCACAATGATGCAAATCATTCTTATTTTCCATTAGGAAGTTCTTTGAAGTTACTGTTTGATTTCACCTATACGACAAAAACAAAAAGAAGTTAGCTTTTTATATACAGACACTTGTATATATACAGAAACATCTTCTACTAGAACAAAAAATATTAAACATGTGGAATGCAAATTAACAGTTTGAGGTTAAGTACAGTTTGTCATAGAGCAAAACTAGTTTCTGTGGATTAACAAAACAACTTTGTGAACTAATGTTGAAGCAAAAATTATTTATATCTCTAACAGTACAGGCCTGATCAAAAGCCCAATAAAGTTAAACAAAAGGCACTCATTGATTTGAGTGGGTTTGGGGTTAGTCCCTTTGTTTATGTAAGCAATGCTCTCACAGTTTTGCCACTAGTCTTTGAAAGGTACTGATGTTATTTAACAGAATGCTTGATATATCAAAATTACTTCTTTCTGACATTGTAATTCAGTTTGTAGGATTTTATGAACAGTAAAATATGTCACAGCTACTTCTTCATAAATTTCACACTTTATACAAGATTTGCCTGCAATAAAATGCAAAATATACTTTCTGGGCTAGTATTTTTTCATTGTGACATCTGGGAATTTAGTAAACTGTAGAACAGAATTCTGCTTCTGCTGCTTCACCAAGAGGATATTTCCCTCAACAGTGCTTGAATTCTTGTGTGCTGGGCATTACACATCATCTCTGGGAATAAAAAAAAATATTTCTAAGAAAGGTCTTTGATGTTTCAGAGCATTTTAGAAAGAAATTTGCATTCCTCCATGACCTCAGTGAACATTTTCTGTAAAAAATATCCAGCAATCAAAAATATCCTCTGAACAGAGTAACATTGCACTGCTAGTGGTCTGAAAGCCACAGAGCTGAGATTGAAAGTATAACTTATCTGATTAAAAGGATTCTCCCTGTGGAGTGTGTAGGTAAACATCATACCCCTGAGGAATTCTTCAGAGGTGACTGCCAAGGTAAACTGCCTGCTATTGAAGACTTAGTTTTCTCAAACTTGAATTTCCTTGAAATATTGTTTCTACCTCGCAAGCTTAGATTGGTGTAATTTTACAGCGATTCCTACTTCAGTTGCTGAAAACCTGACCTTTAAACTGTTAAAAAAAATGTATGGCCTTCTGTATGTACATCTGCAAGTAGTATTAAACCCATTATATTCAAGCTGTGCAACAACCAAAGTTGCTGGGTCTGGACCCCCAGGTTGCATTAGGTGATTACTGGCTGTTGTTGGGCTCCCTAGTTCTGCTCTTTTGCAGTGGGGTTAGGAAAAACAAAAAAAAAGTAACATTTCAAAGCTTCCAAAGCCACATGTTAAAAGACAAAAGGGAAAATCCTGTGTCAGTGACAAAAGACATACAGGATAACTGCCTCATGTTGCATTGTTAAAATTATAGACAAAAAACCCTAACGTTTTTCTGAATAATGAAGCACAAGAATTTTAAATTTTAAGACTAACTTGAAAAAGGCATGTTTTCAGTCCTTCTGAATTAGAAATGCTGTGATTGTCACAGGTGGCATCCACTGTCCTTTTTGTACGCCTTTTTCTGTCAATAGTTTTCCAGAATAAGGTAGCTGTATACTGAGTTATTTTAACTAACAGTCGAGTATCACATAAATCATTGCTGGCTTTTGTGGAGGGCTCCAAGACATTTGAGCAATTCTTTCTTTGCTGTCTCAGCAAACTACTTCAAAATTGTGTTCTACACAAAGAACTGCACATCTGATTCTTCCAACTGCAGCTTTAAATGGGCAGTTTCCTGAAGCAGTTCCACCCACCCCTGAACAAGCTAAAGGCCAGTGCTAATCTGGGTTAATGAATATGAGATAAAATGCAGCAAAACCCAAACTGAAGCTTAGTAAAACAGGCATTGTAACTGTTTCAGAATACGAAAATGTTACAGAGGTAAAATCTTCAGTCACCTATATGGCAATTATAACTTAACATCTGCTGAAAATGCACATATGTGGGCTGTCAACGATGACAATACTTAACTCCTGTTCTTTCCTTACAGTGCTCATCACTATCACACTTACTATATGTGAGCTGATACTGTCTGCTAAGAATTAATCTTGTTTCACTGCAGAAAGTCATTTGAGACCACTGATTTTCACAAAAGAATGTTATCAGTAGCACAGGTGCACCAGATTCATCAGTGTTCATGTTACGCTGTGGAAAACACCACCAGACATTTTTTTTTACAGACAAGAGTATTTTTTTTCAAGCTGTTTATTTGTATTTAATTTTCTGCACCCTGAAGACATGAAATTTTATGAGTTCTGAATAAAATCATATGCTTTTGTTTTGGAATGACATGTGGCTGGTTGAATTAAAATTTGCGTGTGTCTGATAGTGCTTGTATATTAGTAGCATCCAACTCAAATTCCTAATTTTCTTTTAAGCAATAAAGGTTACATGAGGATTGACTGAGAGTAGCTAAGCAATACAAACCCCATGGACTTTCCTGGAAGTCCAGGCAACATTGCTCCCACTGGATGGTATCTTGGTTTCTGTAAAGGTAACAGGACATGGATATTTGTGTGATTCACATGCAAACCTCCTCATACTGTTCTGTTAATGGTCCTTATCTGAGACACAGAAGTGAAAGCCTAGTCAGACATCCAAGTCAATTTCCTTGCAGACAGCTCCAGTGAGCAAGCCAGAGGTAATACCATAGTAAGAATATTAGTTTTCCAGTGAAGACAAACTGGTCATTATGTTTGAACAGAGTTCATAATCTATTTAGAGGATTTTGTTGCCATACTGGGGGGAGGAGGAAGGGAAAGTGAAGAAGACAGAAGGAGATGAAAAAAAAAAAAGCATTTAGCTGTTCCTCCTTTTTCATTAGGGGTAAAAAAGAAAAAATAGAATTTACAAACATAGGTATTAATTAGTGTAAAGCCACATCCACAATGTCAATAATGTATCTCAAATCCTAACTTGAAAGGACAAGTTTCAAAAATTGAAGGATAGCTGAACTCACGTCTGATTAAGCTTTAGGCATATATTCAGAGGTATATGGTATATATAGTTATGGTAGATAGAGGTATATCAGCTCCTGATTTTGAAAGAAACCACTTTCAGGCTGTTTGATGTAAAACACTAGCAGCACGGCCTAGGTCAACACCAGTATGACCTATATTTAAATTTAATGACCTGGAGCTAAGTAGATCTTATCTTTTCTCAGAGTCTTCAGCAGCAGAGAGAAAACTGGCACACTGGCTTCCTGGCTTTTCTCTTTTAGCTGTCAAAATTTGTAAAGCCATTATGAAATCTATAGCAATAATAAATAATATATTCATAGAATGCATTGGGTTGGAAGAGACCTTTCAAGTTTCTCTAGTCCAACCCCCCTGCACTCGGCAGGGACATGTCTTACTAGATCAGGTTGCTTAGAGCCCCATCAAGCCTGGCCTCGAATGCCTCCAGGGACAGGGCCTCCACCACCTCTCTGGGCAACCTATTGAAGTTTTCCACCACCCTCATAGGAAAGAACCTCTTCCTAATTTCTAATTTAAATCTACCCTTCTCTAGATTAAAACCATTGCATCTCATGTTATCGCTACATGCCCTTGTAAACAGTCCCTCCCCAGCCTTCTTGTAGGCCCCTGAGAGGAAAACGAAATGGAATATGTCTTTACAAACTAGGGAGGCCTAGGGGAAGAAATACGCCTTTAAAAAGAAGAGATACCTAGAAGAAGTATGCCGTTACGCCTTAACAATCAAGGGATGCTTAGGATAAGATAAGAGGTAGGTTGTGGAATAACAAAAGAGAACAGGTTCTTTTCACCATTCGGGGAGTCTCAAGGTGATAAGGAATTAGCCTTGCAAATAGATAAGGGCAGCGATACTTAAGAAGTGATAGACTGAACGGAACCAGCACCTGGCCTTCAGTTGTGTAGACTGTAGAAACTTTTACATATTAACTTCTCCTCCCAGGGAGGGGGAACATAAAGTAGAATTAATAAGACATACAATGCATAATGTAAAGGGGGGGTACATATTAGGGGGATGTATGTAGTAGGCGTATCGGGAAGTCTGTACTCTCTGAGTACCTCAGCCAATGGGGAAAGGAGAAAGGGATACCTGCGGCCGGGAAATTAGGATAAAAAGGGGACTGCGTCCCCCAGGAATTTTGAGAGACCCCATTGGGATGCTCCCGTGGACTCTCCCTTTATTCGAATAAAGTTAACTAAGGCTCCTCTGTCTCCTTTGTGAACACTGACCTTCTAGCAGTGAGGATTTTCCGTACACCCCCTTCAGGTACTAGAAGGCTACTATAAGGTCTCCTTAGAGCTTTCTCTTCTCTGAATTTAAAAAAAAAAAAAACAAAACACGAAAAAAAGAAAAAATGCTTACTAAAATAGTTGGCAGTGAATTAACTGTAATGTAACAGAGGATATTATAGCTTCTGTACTAGTCTGTTTAACATGCACCAGTGAAATACTGCAATAAAATTTCATTTGTCATTTGCTAGTGGTCCCAAGTAGTCTGAATAATCTTTACGTGAACACATAATTGATAAAGGGGATTGGAAGAAAGATTATTTTGTTTTATTAGGTGGTTTTCTTAACCATGCACAGAAAAAAAAAATTGAAAAAAAAACACAGATAAAAAAGAAAATAGATCTATCACCCTAAAATAGGTGAAATTAAAATATAATATTAGTTTTTGTTTACAGAAAAGTATAATCAGCTTTAAAAGCACTAAAACAAAGGAACATCAAAAACAAAGGGGAAAAAAAAAAGAAAGAAATGAAAAAGTAATACATAAAGAATAATTATTTCTTAACTTCTAGAAACAGGTTCAATTGTTTGTGGTGAAAACTTGAAAACTGACTTTATGATACCAGTAGGAGTGTAAAGCTGGGACATACAAGTCATAACTGCAAATGTCAACCTTCAACCTTCTCAGCTGAAATGACTTCAAAGTAAGTATTCACTTGACCAATGCATAACCTGAAAGCTAAATGGGTTGAGATCATTCTGGCTCTGATGACCTAAAAGGGACACGCAGGTCATGCTTCAGAACTCATTTGTATAAAGCTTCTTAGCACACATGAAACTGCAGGCACTGAAATCTTCGTCTCAAAAAGAATTTTTAAAATTCCCCAAACTGGCTGAATTTCTATGGCTCATTTACTCTGCCTCCTTGCTCTATGCAGAGAGAGAAAGATAAGTAGAATTCATGTAGAACTGTGCTATGCTATCATGGAAAAAGTGATTCCCAGGGACAGACAGAATACTTTCCTTTATGGTTTTAAAAGCCAACTGCATTTTTACACTCAGTAAAGATCCCCAAGCCATAGCACAGCCCCCATTAACCCAGGGCACTTAGTGTGTGGTGGGAGGAGGGCCTGGAAGGGAGATTGTAGTATGACCTAAGGAAAGTGAGATTATCTACCTTCTTATATGAGACTGTTCTGGTGTTGGCTTCATATGTTACTGATGTTTTGAGTTGCATTAAATTATATAGCAACAGTTAAATGCACAAGGATTCAAGAGGATTCAAGAGGAAAAGCACTGACATGAAGAGGTACAAGATCCTAGGAAAAAACAGGGAGTCAGAAGATGGCAACTCAGTAACACTGAAGATGAACCCATTCCAAGCAGTAACTGAAGCTGACCCTTCCCATCAGCCTGATGATTGCTTGGACAGCAAAGACTCATCTTTAATATACGGTTACTGTAATAGCTCATTAGCTGTAGCTACCTATTCCGTGACTTAGCCATTAAAAAATTGCTTTGCAATTTAAGCTGTACATACCATGTTTGCAGAGGTACTTTGATCATGTTAAATATCTTCTGAACAAAGTGACTCAGAAGTGTTATAGTGGCCAAATATAAGCCTCGTTGGGACAGCAAAAAGGGACACATACCTCACAGTGGCCCTGATTTATCAAAATCTGACAGAGCCAAAAAGAGCCAATTAGAAAAGCATCATATATACTCTGTATGCATACAGTACCTAGCACTCCTCTACCCAACTGGTCTTTGTGTACCTGACTGGAGTTGATAGAAAACAGACAGAAAACCAGGATAATGACAGTTCACCTCTTTGTTCTCAGCTTGTGCTCATGTAAGTGGCAATACAGTTTGCAAGGCAAGAGGGAACAAGATACAATACACTGAATCCTCCTGCTGGAACCCTGAGCTGAATTCAGAAAGAGTGTCTGCCTGCTTGGGACTGTTGAAGAATCTGTCAAGGACTCAGAAATCTCACTTGAGCCTTGAAAAGATACATTGGATCTAGATAACACTGAAATAAGAAGGAAAGCTACACTCTCAATTGCAAGCTCCATGAAAAAGGAGGGGGGGGAAGGAAGAAAAACAAAAATAAGGACTTTCTGCTTGGAATTTCAATATTTGTTTCCTTTGGTAAATTTCTTTAACAGTAAGAAGTTAGCTGCTTTTCTCCAGTCATTTTACCACTGCATGGATTTTAAGAACACTAGTTCCTGAGGAAACAATGCAATAAATAAGCTTATCTTTAATGCTCAGATATTGTTTGAGACCCACTTCATTGTATTATAGCACCAGGTTTAAATGGCTCCTGTTTAATACATGACAAAATTTTGCAAATGTTTTGCACTCATTTTGCATATAAATAGGAGGTGACTTTTACTCTAGCCCCAAGAGTTGATCTTGACCTCTCTCAAAAAAGACTGGGTACAATCAATACGGCTTCATCAAGGGCAAATCATGCCTGACAAACCTGGTGGCCTTCTATGAGAAGGTCACATCATCAACAGACAAGGGAAGAGCAACTGACGTCATTTACCTGGACCTAAGCAAAGCCTTTGACACTGTCCCACATGACATGCTGGTCTCCAAGCTGGTAAAATATGGGTTTGATGGATGGACAACTCAGTGGATAAAGAACTGGCTTGACGGCCACACCCAAAGAGTGGCTGTCAATGGGTCCATGTCCAAGTGGAGGCCAGTGACAAGTGGAGTCACTCAGGGATCAGTACTGGGACCAGTCTTGTTTAACATCTTCATCAGCGACATGGACAGTGGCATTGAGGCACCCTCAGCAAGTTTGCCAATGGCACTAAGCTGTGTGGTGTGGTCGACAAGCTGGAGGGAAGGGATCCATCCAGAGGGACCTTGACAGGCTGGAGAGGTGGGCACATGCCAACCTCATGAAGTTCAACAAGACCAAGTGCAAGGTCCTGTATCTGGATTGGGACAATCCCAAGCACTGATATAGGCTGGGCAATGACTGGCTTGAGAGGAGCCCTGAAGAAAAGGACTTGGGGGTGCTGGTGGAAGAGAAGCTCAACATGAGCTGTCATGTAAGATAATCCCCATGTGAGAGGAAAATCTCAGCTTCTTTATTCAGAGTATTTAACGAGACTTTTTTTTTTCCTTATGTAGTTCTAGCCTGGACATTTGAATGTGTATTGGGTGCAGGTGCCCAGGGGCTGGCGGCAGCAGCAGCAGCAGCAGCAGCAGCAGCAGCAGCAGCAGCAGCAGCAGCAGCAGCAGCAGCAGCAGCGTGTGCAGGGGGGGGGCTGCAGAAGCAGCCTCTGTGAGGGGCGTCCGGGGCTGCCCCCTGCCGGCCACAGCCAGTTCCAGCCGGCTCCACCGGCCCCAGCGCAGGGCCCAGCCGAGCCCCTCAGCCACGGGCAGGCAGGGAAAGCCTGGGGGAGAAAGGGCCAAACAGCGCCCGGCAGCCAGGGCCGAGGGACACGGGGTGAGAAACAGCCCTTGAGCCCCGAGGGGAGAGCGGAAGGAGGGCAGGAGATGTCCCTGCGGCCCCGGGAGAGACCCCGCTGGGGCAGGGGTTTCCCTGCAGCCCGTGGGAAGGCCCCAAGCTGGCGCAGGGAAAGGTGTGAGGGAGGAGCGGCAGAGAGGAGCTGATATGGACTGACCAGAGACCCCCTTTCCTCATCCTCCTTTGCTGCTTGTAGGGGAAGAGGTAAGAGTCGTCAGTAATGGAGGAGTGAAGATGAGCCTGGGCAGAAAGGAGGATGGATGGATGGATGGATGGATGGATGGATGGATGGATGGATGGATGGATGGGTGGGTGGAAGGTGTTTTAAGGTTTTTTTCTTTGCTTCTCACCATGCAATTCTTTAATTGGCAATTAAGTTAATATTTCCCCAAGCCATATCTGTTTTGCCTGTGAGCACCACAGAGTGCTACTGTAAACTCCTTTCAGCCAGCCTTTTATTTCACTGAAACTGTTGGAACTGCCAAGGCTAGCAGATAAATTCCAGGATCCATGCAAACGTTGAAAGACAAGAAAATGCAAAAGGGAAAAGTTTATGACTAATCCCATTCCTGGAATCAGATGTTGAGCAGCTGTAATTCCTCTGCCCTGGCAATGACTTCTGTTGCACTGAAGCAGTGTCTACATCAGTTCTGAGAATGCAGAAAACATTATTTTGGATACTAGCCAGCCACTGATAGCAAAAAAAGTCATTAGTAGGTAAAATGGGGAGTGTTTGAGAATATATAGCAAAGGAAAAAAAGAGTGAAGGCTGAGCCTGTAGTCTGAGGCAGTAAGAACTAGAAATGAGTGCAATATCAAGGGAACAAGTGAAGTAAAAATGGACAAAGTGGTTGGAGTTTTTCCCTGAACATTACTGAAGTAGTGTACCTGTGGTAATACAGGGATGCTGCATCCTACACATTAGTAGTTCCATTCCACAAGGAGCAGAAATGAAATCTGTCAGTGTGTCACAATTCTGACATGAAATTTCTGTAACTGAGCGCACACAAGAGAGCAATACTACTGATTATGTACCTTTTCACTCTCAGTATTGAAGTGGCTATAGTCCCATTTCTGTGCAGCTGGTTGGAGAAAGAGGAGACTGGGAGAACTCTTTAGTTTAAGCCTGGCAAGACATTCAAACTAATCACTCAGCTTTGCTGCAAACTGCCTGACGATATTTTGTGATCTCATCCCCCCAAAACACATTCATGAACGTATACAATACTTTCAGACAAAATGTTTCCAAGTTTTTCAAGCTTGCTACCAAAGAAAACAAAATAATCCTATTAAATGTTTTCCGTCTGTCCTTATTGTTGTAACACAGTTCTCAAGCAATGCCATTTTCTCCAAACTCTATAATGAGCCATTACCAGCTTTTGTGCAGCTGCCACTGCTGCTGACTGGCTTTTGTACGCAAGAGTCCTTGACAATTTCCTGGTTTGCCCTGCATTTCCCAGGATAAGAGCCCTTACAATGGAAAAAATCAGAAGCTGGTCATCTGAGCTGTCTCAGGTCATCTCAGAAGCTAGCCTATTTGCAAGAAATGACTCCAACATCTGAGAATCCATTACCAGCTTACAGGAACTTTGTGGAGTTAAGAGAGCTGAATTCAGACCTGGACTAAGTAAGAAAAAGAAGAAGGCACAAAGCCTGAGGAATTAATTGTTTTATGTGTTGTTGAGACTTGAAGGTGCAGGATGAGAAGAGGGTGCACTGTAAGTACAAAGAAACTCTTGAATATCTTGCTCAGTCCTTCAACTTTCACTACTACTCATCAAGCCATAAGTGCTTCTCCATTTTACTAGGCTGCTCCATCCTATTTGCAGGATTGGGCAACTGGTAACATATTTTAAAGGACTCCTTGCTCACTTGCCTTAAGCTACAAATTAGAAGCAACCCCAGTTTTTATCTATGGTACTCAGGTACCATTCATGTTCATGTTACATTATTTGCTCTATAGATGACATCTATCTTAGTAGAATTAGAACACCTGATACTGGAGAGACTATGCAGCAACACAGCAAAAATGCTATCTGGAAATAAAATATAAGTACAATTGGGTTTGTATTCATTATTTTTAAGAGCACATTTCAAGCCTGTAGATGTTACAGTTCACTGAGAATGTAGCTTACTTGATTTAGGGAGATAAAACTCTGACTTGTTACAATTATGGCAGCCCAGGCAATTTTATTTCATTTTTAAGCAAAACAACTGCAATGTTTGAGGCTTTCAACAGAGAACTAGGAAACTTACAAGTAACCAAAAAATAATCAAGGGCTTGATCTTACATGGCTGTGGCTTGGAGGAGGTAAGAGAGAACAGAAAAACCTGATGATACATTAATGACAGCTCCACTTCACAGCCTCTAAATATCCAGCCTATCAGCCAATATAAGACAAACAATATAGGGGCTGAAGGTAAACACTTCATTTGTGATTTTTGCTTATCTTTAAATCCTTAGAAGGAGCTGAGTTCATACTGATGAAGGTCAGTATTTCCACAATGAACACTGCAAAGATGCAGGGTGTTCTGTATGTATAACTCTAAATGAACCTGCTCAGGACTAGAAGCAGCCTAGCTGTAGAAGCACTGGGCATTGCTCAGGCAAATTTACTTTGCTTCTTGAGTAACATAGGTCCTTCATTGCAAGTCAGAAATTTAAACTGTGAATATGTGTAGAGATAGTATTCTGAGGAGATCATCATTTAGTAGTCTTTTTAAATCAGTACTTAGTAACATGAAGTAAAAATTTATTTTTAAAATGTAAGTCTTCATTTTGCAGCTAGGAAACCATAATATATCATACATGTATGACCTAAAAGCTGCATTTTCTGGTACCCTTTTGTCCTATCACTGCCCTTTTAAATATGTATTTATATCTATTCAGCACTAAGTACTCATGATGAGAATTATTATTACTGTATTTTTAGAACTCATTAAATGAGCCTAAAAATAAGAAACATTTGTTACAAAGACTATAGTTTAAGTTACTTCAGTTGTGAGGCAGAAATATTCAGAGGCTTGGAGTGAAAACCTGGACCTTCTAGGTATTCTTAGAATTACGATAGTTTGACAGCCATTTTTTCCTGCATCAGTAGTTTAGTAATGTTCTAAATTTAATAAGTAAACATTCTGACTAGAAATATATCACGATCTATATACTCTCACAGTTTAAAAATGTCATTCTTCAGTGTATACATTAAAGACTATGTGAGGTTGAAAGACAGCTAGAAGGAGACATACCTGGTTGAGGTGATACAGTCGGGTTGACACCAAGCACGTAGAAGTCAGAGATAAAAATGAAACAAGCCAAAAATCACTTTCACCCACATTTCCACAAATACACATGTATCAAATAAGTGAAAATGTACTTTTGTGCTAATTTAACTAACATGAAGGAAAATCCTATTTCTGCCTGTGATGTGTAGGTATCAGAAAAAGCAGAAAGTCAAAATACATCTTGTTTTTCCCTTACAGTTTTGTGAAACATAGGGACTAATATCATTATAGGGATTTTACCTTAATTTATTAACTATGTAGTTAAAATAAAAGGACATCCCTTTATTCCATACAGTCAGGCTTACTTATCTTCTTGCTTCTGTTGGTTATGAAGCAAAGAAAAAGATATGAGGTGTACCCTGTACAGGAGAAGAAGCAAAAATCATGTTGCAGACTTTTACCTGTGGAGTAGTCCCATATTTCACTACAAACCAAATCAACTAAATCATCTGGCTGTTTGCAAATCAATCCCAATTCATCAGAACCTTTTTCTTAACTTTAAATAAATGCTAAACGCTTTGACAAGTCAACTGTGCCCTGTAGGCTGTCAGCAATTTGTTTGTTATGGCTTTTGGCTAATCATTACTCATGCTGTGATTACTTGTTGAAAAGTACACTGGTGTTGCTGTATGTGGATTACTCAGGCTGGTCAGATGGGGAAGGAGAAGTTAGAAATAGTTTCTGAAATTTTAACAATCAGTGCTAAAATTTCACCTAACTTCAGATTCAAAAACACTTTCAAAAATACATGCATAATCATCTTAATATAGAAACGTGTCAATTACTAGAACTCCATGAATAGCAGAATATAAAGCATATAAAATCATCTGTGCATAAAGGTGATTTACTGTTTCATTTTCTCTTAGTCTATAATCCCTTATCAGTAATACAACTATACACATACTACCTAATATATATAGCTGTTTAGCTATATAATTATTGTGTGATTTTGCATAGGACATTCTTCATCTGCTCAGCTGCTTGCAGCTAATGAGTTGTAGCAATCTTATTTTACAAAGCGTTTGGAACTAACCCTCCTACCAAGTAATTTCCTCTCCCACACTAATATTAAATAGTGCATGATGGCTTAGTTATGAGCACTACTTATAGAACCATCACAACTGAATGGTGTCCATTATGGGAGTCTTCTATAAACATCTGAAACAGAACACTAGCCTTGAAGACTATAAACACTAGAATGTGGCTGTCTTGTAATATAACCTTTCACTTAAAAATAATATTGAACATAATTTGTGTGAATGTACAAGGGCAGAGCAACACCTCTGCGTTACTATTACAGTTACTATGCACTGGTATTTTTAACATAATTATTTTCTAGAAGGACTAATGAAGAACAACTGGCTTGTTCTAAGTAATGTTTCTAACAATTTCATTGGTTTTTGAGAGAAAATTCTTCTAGATGGAAGAAATTTTAAATGCAAGTATCAATATAGTTTTATAGGAAAATAATTTCCTTGGTAACGTTTTAAATGAAAATAAGCAAATCCCAAATATACTAATCATAGTGTTTGTACTTTCAGTTCAATTCTCTGTATGCTATCCTACATTATAACAACAAACTCCTCCAAAAGCCCTTATCACAAGGAAATGACAAAGAGGAAAGCAGGGAAGACATTTGATGTAATTAGTGATATTATTCTTGAGTTTTGGCTCCTCAGTAATTTGAATCTTCAATATTTTTTCTAACTAAACTGTTTTCACAATATGAACGTTATCTCCTTAATAGGAGAGTTAACTAATTTAATTATAAAATATATATTTAATACAAATGTTTCATTTTCATAGAAGACTATATGAAATAAGTGGAACAGCATAAGCTGGATGCAATAAAAAGAATTTTACTGGTTGGTTTCTTTTTTTATGTTGTTACTGGGTGTACAGTCCCTTTCTAAGTACACTGCAGACACTGGTGCTTGCAGCTGCCAGCTGTTCAGAAGAACCTCAGCTAGTCATTAAACTCAAAGTACATGCTTGTCCAGCAGGTCTAATGGGTATCATCAGCTGGAGAGAGTCCATGTTCAAATTGAGTCATTCTGCTAATCTCCATCTGAAGATACAGAGTGATTGGTTGGCTAGAAATACACCTTTAAAAGCATCGCAGCAGTGACTCTAATGGATTTGTCAGAGCTGTAGAGGGAGGTTAAAATTAGCTGTCATTCCACAGCATTTAAAAAAGGAATGAGATCCTTTGGTAGGGTGATGAGATTTTGTTTAAAGTAATGCTGAGCTATTGCCTTTTAAAAAAGTATGCCTGCAGTATTCAATGGTTTTACACATATTAAACTTTATAATGGTGTGCTGTTTTTTTCTGGTGTAGTGTTAATTTTCTTCACAATGGTATGGGGCTGTGTTTTGGATTTGTGCTGGAAAGTGCTGATAGCACAGGGATGTTTTAGTCATTGCTGAGCAGTGCTCACACAGAGTTAAGTCCTTTCCTGCTTCTCACACTGGGGGGAAGGGGGAGAGGTGGATGAGGGAGCAGCTGTGTGGGGCTTAGGAGAGTTAAAAATTAGACTGTGGCACATGATTATTTTTTTTTAATAATTTCTGTGTTATCCTATTTACTTAATCAACATCCACTGAGCAAAATGAAGGCATACCTGTAGAAGGTTTAGTGGGACAACACTAAACGTACAGGCACAACACGTGTGGAAGTTTTTAATGGAAACGTAAAACCATTTAAACTAATTAAAACATTGTAAGCCTTGAAACTGAATAAAAATTAATAGCTTTTGTCCAGTTTTCAATAGATTTTTTGGTTTGTTTTCAACAAACCAAAGAAGTCTGCTTCAGAAACATATTTTTCTATTATGATAGATTTAATAAAATACCTTAAAAATCCATGCAAATAAAATAATAATCTTTCCACCAGGGGCATTCTGAATTTTCCTGTGTGGCAACTTTCCCAGCTGGGATTCCAGGTGGATATAACTATGGCATAGCAGTAATAAATCAGGCTGCATTTACCCACGCAAGCTGTGGTTTGAAGCACATATTTAAAGCTCAGATTTTTAAAACATAAATTTAAATGCTGTGTGGAATGCTGTCTTTAAATGCATACATATCTTATTTTACAGACAGGAAGAGCTACACTGATATCTACAGAGATTATTCACTTAATTCTGTTAAACCCAAATGTAAAACATGGGTACAATGGTTCTCTAATAAGCAATTCATCAATAAAAGATGGCTTTCTACAAAAGCCAAACCAAATGAAATGTCTATCTTGCTATTGAAAGCATGTTATTCTTTATTAATTATTTTGAATTATCGTTTCTACCACAAAATTTCATTTAGACAAAAATCCTACCTTGTTTTGTTGCAGAATTCGTGACAGCTAACTTTCTAATTTTCGTCACTTTCATTAAGGATGATTTTCTTAAATAATGGCTGCCTTCTGTCTAAAACCACAGGAAAAAGACTTAAATAGGATATATATATATCTCTAAACAAAATTAGAGTAACTTTATTTTTCAAGCAGTTATGTTAAAGCTAAAATAAATCTTTGCTTCTAATACAAAAAGTTATCACAAATCACATCCTCTGATTACAAGAAAAAATGAAGTAAAATAGGCCATAATTTGTTTTAAAATTTTGTCCCAGCAGGATGAAATGAAATTTCTTATGAAATCAGAAGGAACCCTAATATACATATAATGTATTACCACAAGAAAAAACCTACTGAAATATAAAGTAGTCATTTGTTTTAAGTACCATATGATGGCATAAGAATATGTCAGAAGTGAACTACTATGTAGCATTGCATTAAGTTTTCATTCTAACCCGATGATGATTATCATTAATGTTGAATCTCCTCAGAGAGCATGGAAATATAGAAACTATGGTAGGAGGTTCTGGTATGATATTAATATATCTCTTTGCAAACACAACTATTTATCTCAATCTTACTTTAAAGTAGTTGCTTCTCCTTTGTAATGATTTATGTGAACTTAATAGACTTACAAGGCAGAACACTTCATTAAATCCTTAGTGAAATACTTGAAGCACTTCATTAGTTCTAAAATATTTTGAACATATTTCATTTCATCTGAAGATGGGAAACCAAGTCAAAAGTTGCTAATGTACAGTAACTCTTGTCCTAAACTTTTCATTCTAGTGTTCTACAATTCAATTTCATTTAAAATATTCCCACTAAAAGCCATGTCAGCTTTATTGCACTTTTGCTATTTTCTTTTGTTATTGTTCCAGTAGGTTGGTTTCAAAACTCTCACAGCTTAAGGCTAAATAGAATAATTAATGGTAGTTGTATAAGGAAAGGTAAATCAATAGTAATTAAATTAATTGTAGGAAAATATGAAGAAGATAAAGCAGATAAAACTGAGTAAAAAAAGTTTTATAAGTTCTTCAAAAACTAATTTCTGAAAATAAGAAGCTAATCTCTTTCTTATTTCATTTGTTCACCCAAGTGAAAATAATACTAATGTCTGGAGACTTCTGCTTCTCTGCCGGACAGAAACTTGTTGCTGAACTGCAATGCTCACTGTTAATTGAAAATAGACACTAGATTTAAGACTTTCCATGATGCATTCTGCACTTTCAAGGCATTGTTCACATATTTTTCTTCTTCCTATACTATGATCTTAGAGACATATTCTGTGTCCTCGTACCTTATTTTCCTGAGCTGGGACTGATACAGCCAATTCTGTTTCTGTTCCCAAGTGTATTTATATTTGTAGAATAAAACAAATGAGGATTTCATGAGGACCCTTTCAGTATTTCACAAAAGGGTCTTTTTTTTCAACCATAAGTCTAAGAAACACTGTATTTCACATAAACACTTGTTTCCAGTTAGTAGATTTACACACAAACATGAACCATATGAACAAATAGGACAAATGTGAACAAACATGAGCATTGTGAACCTTATGTATGAGGAGACACTTCAAATGACAAGTCAATTTTCAGTGTCAGGGCTGCTTCTGAGAAAAGATTCTGACCTTCTAAGTTATTGATGGTTTTCAATACACCAAACCAAAGGAACGTTCCCTCTCAAAGTCAGATCCTATTAAGCCTTCTCAAATACAATAAAAATATTTGTCGGGGGGGGGATTCTGATTTTTCAGTTTATATGTCAGTGACACTGGGGTAGAAAATAGCAATGAAAAGAGGAGAAAATTCTCAGGTAGAAGAACGAGAGACAATATCTGTAGTGCAGACATTCCAATGATAGCAACATACCTGCCTAAGTGACGCATAAAATGGGACTAAACTATATCTGCACTTGAGGCAGCCTAGACACAGCACATAAGCTAGATGTAAATTTATCAGGAAGGCTGGTTGTGGCTTTTATTAACCAGAATTCAGAGCTATGGGCTAGATATAAGAAAAATACCTAGCAGCTGTGCAGGGACTGAAGATTATGTTACTCCTCTGTGAAAATTCATCCTNACGTCCCTCAAATTTTCCCTTTCTCCCATGTGATGATGGGTCATGTCTCCATAATTTGTTGATTCAGTAGATGCAGTTCTACTGTGTGAGTCACATGTTATTCCAGGGTTTTATAATCAGCTGTCTGGATGCTGGTATTTTTCTAATTCTATGTGCCTGACAACCAGATTATACTGGAGAGAAGAGGAAAAAAAGAAAACAAGAAATGGAATATAGCAAGAGAGAACAGCTGAGAGAAGATTGTTTATCAGCCTGTGACAGCTCTTGGCTCCTTTAGTCTATGGAATGGCACATGATAGGCACTCGCA
>VYZX01002238.1:0-20102 GCA_013401335.1 Brachypteracias leptosomus | reverse complement strand
GAGTAACTTGAATAGACCAAATATTAGACTTAGTCACACAGAGTTATTTTCACATCTAATTTCTACTATTAAATAAAATTGCAGCAGCAGTTCAAAGTTCAGACATACCCAGATAGGAAGCTAAGAGAAAAAAATAGTAATGAAAAGGAAATACACTTGTGAAGTGCAAAAGANGACAGCCATGAGGTAGCATGCCTGTACCATGTTTCCACAGCATGAGTCTATAACACACACCTTAAACAAGCCTGAAACTTGCACCTCAGGTTTACAGTAAAATACTTTAAATGCTCTACCTGTCCACAGTAGGGCAAAGTCTGCTGACAATCCACCAAAAGGCTGAAGTGTATGAACGCACACCATTGGTGGCAGGCAGGCGATGCCTGGATGCAGGTCAAGTTCCATGGGAGCTTAAAGCTCATGAGCTGAGACCAAATGACTCCTTGCAGTGGTCTTCAATATCTTTTTTTATGCTTAAAAATCAGTTATTTTCTTTCATTTTAGTCCTACAACAGATGCATTTATTCTTTCTAAAGCATCAAACATCTGAACTAGAACAAATGGACAAATGTACTGATTCTCACCTTGTGGATCCAAAACTCAAGCAAATGAAGAACAACTATTTTAACGTATTTTTCAAATTTGGAGTTATAATGCAAGACCTCTCAGAATATTTAGGTGAATCAACTTCAAAATGAGGATGCATTTTTTATAGGTTTACTCAGCATTTAGTTATGTAGATTGAGGGAAAAAAATATAAGTGGAAGTAATGCATAGAACATATTGTTTCTTTCAGATAAGAAATGTTTTATGAATTCCTATGAAGTGTAGGAAAATGCATAATGAAAAATTATGCCATCAATAATGTAAAATGAAAGGAGAGAAATGGAACAAGTTAGGCCTGCAGCATTTTATGTAAAAGAGCTCTTCTATAACCTTGTCCTGATAAACAAAATAAAAAAACGTTTAAAACACTTTTAAAATAAAACTTTATGTTTTCACTCTACTGGTGAAATAAGATAGACAGTAATTAGCAAAATATACTGAGTACAGCCTCATGCCTTTAAAAGCAGCAGATATGAAAGATTTACTTTGACAGTGTTTAGTTCTAGGGTGCAGAAAGGAAAAAAAAACCACTACTGCTCATTGTATTATAATACTTCCTATCAGTAAAAACACAGTGAGAGACACTTAGCTTTACTTATTTCTGGAGTTAATACTGTTTGCATAGGTGGCATAACATTTTTCATGCTCAAAAACACACTCATCAGTAATACAATTAATTGTCTTAGTACTATGTATACTGTCTGTAAAAACTGTACTCAGTAAACACACAGGAAAAAAGAAAGGGCTAGAGTAGAAGTACAGCGTGGTCAAATTTTCCAGATTGAGTATGTTCTGTTGTAGTTATTAGGAAATTCAGTGTTAGCCTTGCCCCTGCCAGAGTATACCGTATTCACCTATGAGATGGGACACAGTCCTCATGTGTCAAAGCTGTTCCCAAAGTGGGATCAGTTGAAGGAAAGGACATAACCTGATCCAATGTCATCAGCACAGAAGGGATGACCAGAGCTCTCCCTGCTTGTAATAGCAAAGAATCAAATTAGGGGGACTCTCAATTATCTGCTGTGGCTTTGTTTGTGCAATGACAAGCTACCATAAAATTAGTATGAAGATATATAGGCAGAAGTGTTCAGAGAAGACAAGAGATTTTACAAGGTAAGAAACAGAAGTGTTGGTCTATCAATTTTTAGGACTGTTTTAAGAGGCCTATATGCTAAAGGGCACATTGGAGCTATTCACAATATAATAAAACTATGTAGGACATAAATATAGGATCTGGCAACAAAGACTGGATCTTTCTTGGCTTTTCCTGAAGTTCAGATTCGGTAGTTATTTATATATTGCACTTTGAACATCACTTTCTATCTGCAGTGCATACTCCATAGGCCTCCAGAGATCGGAGAAAATGGCTGGAGGCTGTAGAAGTGTGTAAAATGTGGTTTGTGCCTGTTTTTTGCGTCCTGTATAGCATGGTAGTGATCTCTGTGAGTTTAAGAAGATGCTTTGTGTGCTGCAACATTGCTAGGCTATGGTCAGGGTTTACATCTAATGCTGCTAATGAGCTCTCTGTGTTGGAGCCCCTCAGGGGAGACAAAAGGCATTTTAAGTTCAGTGGAACACCATTTTATGAATGCATCCTCTTCAGAAATAAATAGATCAGATTTAAGATATTGCCTAAAAAAAGGAGAGCTAAATGGAAAGGTGCCTTTGCATTAACTGGATTTCTATAAGTTTAGATAAAGGAAGAAGATGTTGTTGCTTGGACCTGTGACAGTGCTATTAAAAATGGTCAGTCTGGATGCAATCTCCAGCTAAGTGCCCAAGGACAAAAAGCCTTTGACTGGAAAAGAGCTCTTTGTCTGACCCAGAAGTTTATTGATGTTTTTCAGGGCTTACCAGGAAAGATGGCTAATGTAGGGTGATAAAAGCATTATTTTCTTTGGCAAATGGCTTTCAAATATTTTCCACTGTGAATTGTACATTAAACTGCAATTTCTTTTATGAAATTCCTTTACTTACAGTTATATGATACTGATTCCACATGTATTATACAGCAATTCTAATGCTCATGTACAATGAAGTAGTATAAAGAGTGCTAAGAAAACAAGATTATAATAAATAAACATAAGGCTAAATATTTTTGCAGTTATGCTTCTTCAAAGAAGCCATAACAATATGAAGACTGAAGTAATTCAAAAACACATACCTAATTCAGATACATTAAAAGAAACTGTTACCTGTATAATTTTTGGCTTGCCTTGATTCTGTGATCTATCAGTATTACAGATACTGCTTTCAGCTAAACTAAAGCTGAAGGACCTGCTTTTCTGCATATGAAGTGAGAACATTGTAGGCTTCTGTCCTTCAGCAATTTCCTGAAGAGTTTGAAAGAGGGACAAGTAAGTACTAAGATACGTTGGTTAGAGAAATTATTCCCCGTCATTCTCAGCAAGAACATCAGAAAGTGTTTAGTAGGAAATAGCTATAATAAAATATCAATTTCATGAGCATTTCTAGCTGAGATAATTGGTTTAACAGAAAATCTCTAAAACCTGAGCAACTCTCTGGTTTTCATCAATTAAAACAAAAATATTTGACCTGAACATAAGCAAAATAAATGAACATTTAAAGCCTTAGGAACATGAGATAGCAGTTCTTTTTCAATTTTCATCAATAAAAAATGTTGAAATAGATTATTTTTGGTACTGGGACCAATTAAAAGTCTTGGTCTGAGGGCTTGTGGGATCTTTGGCAGTGATCCTTTTCACCCAGACAGCCTCTTGCCAACATTTAAAACCTTGAAGAGATCATATAACTGGTTATGAAGTTCTATGTCTGTACCATGTTCTCTCTGAAAACCAAAGGCTTTACCATGTAAGTGCCATTTTTAGCTACTGTTTTCATTACTTTGAGCAGAGAGGCTATGTGTAAGTCAGTGGCACTGTGTACCCTTTAGCATCCAGCCCTTATCCCCAGAGCACCATTCTTCATGACTAGGTTTCATTTAACAGTACAAGTTCTTTGAGATGGTCTTCATTGTGATGTCCAGTGCTGCAGGATATTTTAAGAAAAGCAAGTCCATTCAACTCCTTATGAACATAAATTATCTAAGTCATGCTCAACAGTGACAGCAGTAACTTTGTTCTGTAGCAAGAAACAGTACATGTGGGTGACATTTAGAGTGCCTGTGAGGAAAGGATCACTTGTGTTGTAAGACTGGGCAATGAAAATGCCCCACTTCAAGTGACATGAAGGTAAAGGTCTTTTCCACTGCTCCAGAAAGTTGAAGCACTGAAAAGGTCTCAGGGCCTCACAAAGCTATGCATTTTGTCTTTAAAGGCAAAGAGACCTCCTTTTTCTCTTACCAGCCCTGACACTGTCACCGGGAAAGAGGTGCTCAGTGCTGTCTGCTGCAGACAAGGCTGAAAAACTGCCTTGGGCTCATGCTTCGTGGAAATAATGTCAAGTCCAGATCCAAATCATTTTTGTACCAGCACAATAAAGGAAGTGAGCTTTCAAGGATTCAGGACAGTGTAAGGAAGTCTTTGTATTGGAAAATGTGCTGAGATACTGCGCTTTTTGGTAATTAAAGCCAGACAAACAGCTATCAAGGGAAAGAAACAGAAATCATCTGCCGTGTGCTCTGTTCATTCCTATTTAAGCATTTGCAGTCTCTGCCTGTGAGTCTGGGGGTTTTTTTCCATGAGATTAAGGCATTTTTGTATAATTTGAGTAGATTTCTCACTTAAAGATTCATTACATTTTAACAATCAATACAGTAGCTCATATACTTTTGAGCATTTAATCCCTACATGGTTTTCATGTCCCCCATAACTTCTTTGACTTTTCAGTGTTTCTCTTCAATATTTTTTAATTTTGCCTGCAAGAGAGAGGATGATTGATTGAGCTGGAACAGAAAGTTTCAGTGTGTATCTTCTCTGCTGTTCTAATATTGATAACATAAAAGTCATCCTGAGTAGTAAAACTTANAAAAGTTAATAGCATAACTATATTTATTTAAAAGGTCAGGTGAGTTATCAGTGTAAGTGTAAAGGTTATCTTCTTTACACTCATGACAGCTCAGAATGTTGGTCTCCTGCCTTTTGTTAGCTATAATTCACCAACTGTATTGGGACTGAGTGCAGAACACTGAACAGTCATCCAAGAAACACAGTTTTCAGGAAATTTTAAAGTTTGAAAGATTTGAATGAGCAAGTGCTGGAAAACTCCAATCATTATTATAGTCAGCCTGACAATTGCTGATCTCCTCGTATAAATAATTATAATGTAAAGCTGAAGGAGGGACAAGAGAAAACTAGGTGTCAGAGGAGGAGCCAGAATGAAAAGAAAACAAAAGTGAGAACATAAGATGATAAATAGAAAGGGAAGAAAACCATCATGTTTACACAAAAGGAGTTAAAGGAAGGTCAGATCAACTCTGAGATTTATGAACACAATTAGGGGGAAAAAAAAAAAAAATTTAAAAAAAAGAGTGCTATTAAAGTGCTTGTATACAAGTGGAAAGAGCTTAGCAACAAAGATAAAAGAGCTGATGGCATACAAACATCTGGAACTCATGATATTGTGGAAATATCCCAATTGGGATAGAAAATGACAAGAATGGGGAGATGACTGTGAAAGGAGATGGAGTTTTGAGGAGACAGAAAGAGAGAAAGGAAGGAAACCTAGTGGGAGGGTTCAACAGTATTGCAAAGGATGATTCAGGAATGACAAAGATGTTTGATAGACAACTTATTGTGGGCATATTCCAAGACTCCTCAGTGAAGCAGATGAGTGAATGTCAAAATTATTGTGCAGACTGCAAACAAATAAAGTGATGTAGATACGTTGGGAAGAGTAGTAGGTGTACCAGTCCAATTTAACTCTACACATAAAATAAGAAGATTAATTTCTAGTTTTCTAGCTATTTTATATGGTAGAAATGAGCACACTCAGCTGTGTATCTGTAAGAGTTTTACTCCTTAAGGGTCTAAAGTTGATTTATTGAATGCCTCAGTTCCATAGACCTACACAGGAATGGAGAGCACTTAATATTGAAAGGTCCTTCATTTGCAAAACAAGTCAGTCTGTTGGTGTGACAGATGCAGCGCCCTGACAAACACCTGACAAAGACCAAGGTGAACCTAAGACTTGATAAAGATCAGCTCAGCATCACATGGTCATTAAATGTCACCTCACAGCCCAGGCCCTTAGCCTGCCTTTTGTGTGCTGAAGTGCTGGGGCCTGGGCTGTGGGCCTTGAGTTGGAGTTGACCTATGGATGAGTCACAACCCAGCAGAATGTTTTGTTTCCCCAGTGGTTTCAGGCCCCAGAGGCAGAACCTGGCTAACTTGTGTGAGGCCCTGCCTTCCCCCAGGTCATCGTGGTTGGGGTGATGAGCAAGGCCAGAACTATAGCAACCAGGAACTGATCACTTTAGAGAGAGTTCCTGATGGAGGCAGTTTGCTGAGCTCTCTCTCAGTGGTGTGTTCCCCCTTGGCTCTTGTGGTGGCTGATTCAAGAGAAAGAAGAGAAAAAAGGTGAAGAATATGTAAAAGATGAAGGTATACTGAGAAGATGTTGCTGAGTTTGGCATTGGCCTGCAAAAGAGATCTAGCAGCACAAAATTGGCTTAGTTGGCAGGATTGTTTGAAGAAGGAGAGAGCTAGCAAAACATGCACTTGCTCTCAACTAATTAGAATGACCAAAGTTCAGACTCCACTAGGGTATAAATGGAGAACTGATTTTCGAATTGAAGTGAGTTTTGCAGTCATGGACCCCTCCCCTTGAAATGGGATGCTGTCCAAGGATGGCGTGAGTCTTCACCTCTGCTTTGGTGAGTGATTATTTCTTCTGGATATATCTTTGAGTGAGCCATCACCCTCTTGTTGAGAGATTCCCTTTGGGTACCCTTGTGTTGGGGGTTTTACTTTTTATGAGTGAGTCTGCAAACATTTTGGTTCATCTTTCCAGAAAGAATATTCCTTAAAGCTTAGGAATTAGTTGTGTAGTAGTATGTTCCCGACTGACATCCAAACTTGTAATTTAATTTTGTCAGGGGCAGTGCTGGGTAATTTTTGTTGTAATAATAATAAATCTGCATTTTGGGTAGCTACTGCTGTCTGGTGGATGCTTCTGTGACAGTTGGGGAAAAAAGTGCACAGAGGATTCCTTGTCTTCAGAGGAGGCAGCGTAACCAAAGTGAAACTTCTTTGGAGAATTTGTAGTCTTACAGATGAGGCAAAACAAGGATGTACTAAGAAGAAGAAAGTAAGATGACTTCACTTGACGGTTGGCTTTTCTGAAATAGGAATATGCATAGCAGTCATATTAAAAAATGTTAATGGAGAGCAGGATCAGCACTCAGGGATACTGACTAGTCAAACCCAGCAGCAGTGTGAAGGCTCCTCTACCTACAAGCCCCCTCATCCATGTGGAGGAGTCGTGCCTTGGAGGGGCAGTGTCATTTCTTGTCAAGTTTCCTGGGTTAAGGAGCACATCACTTGTTCAAGCTCATAAAATCAAGGTTATATTGACCTATGATAGATGGATTGACTTACTGATACTATATGTAACCTGAAGGAGCTTCTTCTCCCCACGTCTACTTTACAGAATAATCTTTATTTATGAGCTGGTATAGATCTGGGAAGAAGAACCTATAGAACGGAGACAAAGTCTTGTCTTAAATGCAAATATCTGCTGCAGATTGCTTTACTAACTTTACCATTATGGTTGCTACTTTAAAAACAAGAAAATTACTGTAAGAATGACCACAATCACACCAAAGCCCAGTTGTCTTTGTACCCTGTTTCTGACAGGGGTTTCTTAGGAAAAGCAGAAGGAGCTGAGAAGTGTGCAATGAAATTCCTACAGGAAACCCTCCCAGTTCTAACAATCACTAGCTCACAAAGCCTTGCTAACAAAGGCGTTGCATTTTTAATGGATTTTTCTTTATTGTATTTGTCTCACAGCTTTTTAACCCATTTTTGCCTTTAGTATTAAACATAGTGCAACAAAGACAAATCAGATCCTGAGCTGTATCTGCAGAGGCATTAGTAGCAGAGAGAGAGTTGTGATCATCCCAATCTACTAAACATTGTCAGGACACACCTGGAGTACTGTGTTCCATTCTGGTTCCCAGAATACAAAAAAGACGTGGACAGATTGGAGTGTCCAAAGGAAGGCCATGAGGAAAGAGTGAAGGAGTTAGGTCTTTTCTCCCCGGGGAAGGCTCAGAGGGCATCTCATCAGAGTATTCTAGGACTTAAAGTGCAGTTACAAAGAGAATAAGGACACTCTTTTCACAAGAGGCCACATGGAGAAGGCAAGTTGGACTGGGAGAGATTTCACCTCAATGTAAAAATATTTTTTTTCACTGCAATAACCTCACCAGTGATGTGGTGGAGTCCCCATCACCAGAGATTTTCAAGAGACAAATGGACAGGATGCCAGATAATCTCATCTTGGCTCCCTTTTCAACAAAAGGTTGGATCTTTTGAGGTCTTTTCCAACCTGGCTTATTCTATGATATCCTATGGCAATGATTCTGTAGTTTCATTATGCATTATGAAAAAGTGCTAATTTTTGTTTGCTTTAAGGTTGCTACCTGATTATTTCATTTGTAGCCCCTTTAAATCTTTCATGAAACAATGAATAAATGTTTCCTGTTCACATATCTTATGAATAATTCATTATTTTATAGATCCGTCTTAATCATCTTTTTCCTATACGGAGAGCTTTAATCAACATAAGCCATTCCTTACCTTTGATCTCACTAGTTTCCTTTCCTTCTACTCTTTATAGTTCCCTATATGTTTTCAGTGATAAGGGACACCAGAACTGTATTCAGATACTCAGAGTGGGCAAACCATTGAGCTGCAGTGTGGCATAATAATGTTTTCTGTTTTGTGTAGTGGTCATGATTGTTTGGTGCTTCTTAATGATTCCTAACATTTGTGTTGCTCTTTTATGAAAATAACAGCTCCATACTGAGTAGTAGTCAAAACTGTCAACTATAGCTCAACATCTTTTTCCCACATTGCAATCTGTAATATAGAGACTATCTGTGTTTATTTATAACGTTGTTTTTTCTCAAATGTGCCACTTTGCATTAATGAACACAGAATTTCATCTGCTGTTTTGCTACATTTTATGTATTTACTCGGTAACATAAACAGTCAAATTTCTTTTAACCAGTCTGTTCTCATAAAACCCACATTTTGATAACTTTAAAAAAATATGTTTATGCCCTCTGCACCCACTACATCCTAAGACAGTGAGATAAGAGCAAGTTGAGAAGAAGGTAGGAAAAAAATCTTAAGAGAAACACTATGTCTAGGTTTTCCACGGTTTCTCTTCATAGAAAATCTATTCTCAGATTCCAAGTTAGCATAAAGATAACCTGTTGGTCTCCCTTGTGACTGTGAAGCTGGCACAACTAAAAAGTATAGATTCTTTCTATTAGGGCCATCCTATTTGGTGTCTGAAAGGTGTTTTTTGATAAAATTTGATATATAATTCAGTATGTGAGACCAGATATATATCATCTTGAACACTTTGGATCACCTAATTTTACAACAGACATTATGACATTAGCTAAAAGGTCTCTGAAAACCTAGATTTAATAGCCAAAATGTATATCTGTAGTGAGAATACCCTAATTGCTTATCATAAAATTCACAGAACAAGTGCTAAATTTTAATTTTGAGAAAAATTCCTCATTTGTGTTGAAATGTATAACTCCTGCTAAGAATTATGTTTTCTGGATTAAAGCACCATGGAAATGAATTAAGATAATCCATCCAAGGCATTCTGAGGGTGGTTTAGGATGGCAGAATTCCTTTCACCTAATTTTAGATAATTGTATTAAAGACACAAACTTTACAAATCACCATCTACTTTTACTGTCATGGAAGAGATACAGTTTTTAAGGTGTGAATCATCTGACCTGCTTTAGCAAAGGGTGAATCTCACTTTCCTTCAACTATATTGATCAGATCTTCGGTGACCATAAGGGAATTTGGGGTGACCAGCTCAGTTGGAGCTCATCACTGATTCAAATGAAGCCAATACTCTGCAGCAGCCAAAGTGCACCTAAAGATCATATTTTCCAATCGAATGAAAAACTTAAAGAAAGAAGGTAATGGTCACTGAAGCAGGAGGCAAAGATGTCAAATAATTAAGTACTCTAAGAATGCCACTTCATTTTGCATTCAGGCAGAAATGTGAAATACTGGAGTCATGGGCTGGAGTTTAAGACATATTCTATTCTTGATAGTTTTAATGTGCTTGTCTTCCTGCTCAGCAGGAAACACATTAATGAAAAAATGTCAGATGTGGTCTCACTGAAGAATTAGTCAAATTAGTTTATACAAAGATACAATAGTTGTGAGGGAGTAGCAATACTACACTACTGAAATAAAATTCTCTTTGCTAGGCTGGGTAAATTGGAGGAGTGATCGTTATGTCTGCTGCATAGATTCTGAAATTGTGTTTCAATTTTGTCTCTGAATTTTGTTTTGTTGATTTTGGTTCCAGCTTGGCTTCTGAAGGAATAAAGACTTTATGATTAGGTTGACAGTTTGTCTACTCATTCCTCCTATATTTTTTACACAATTGTGACTGAATATAACAAAAAATTTGAAGCTAAGATCCTAAAATCTCTCTGAAATTGGGGAGGGGAGAGAGACCTTCAGTGCTTGAAAGCCTGCTATAAGAAAAAACCTCTTATTAGACATTAGGAAACTGATGAAAAAAGAAGTATGACAGTGTCATAAGTCATCTTGGGTAACCACTCATACATGTTTTAATTATTTTGTTGAGGATATTGATAATATGTTTATCAAAACCAATATGAAAATTCTGTGGATTTCCTGTATCAAAAGTAAAATAATTACAAAAATTAAAATACTTAATGTCATGGCTATTTTTCGTCTTTTAACAAAGTACCTAGTTTCTACTTGGAACTTTTTACCAGAAAATAAATGAATGCAAAGGCAGTCTAAGATACCAGACACAATGATGGGAATGATGAGCTGACACCACATCTCCTACATTCTTGGGAAATAAATGTACATATAAGTGCACAAATGTGCATACAACAAATGAATCTCCTGCCCATTTTAATGACCAACACATGTTATTGTTAATCTCCAAAAGCTGAAGTAGTACAGTAGAAAAAACGACCAGAGAAAAATTAAGGCGATGAGAGTTCCACCAATACTTCTCTAGTAAATTTGCTAGAATTTTTTTTTATATGCTGCTGAATTGCTGCCAAAAATCAAAATGACAGATTAAATTTCTCTGGATTTGCAGAAATCTCTTCTAACTCTTTGGATATGCTTCAGTGTCTCTTGTCAGATTAAAAATCTTATGTTCTTAAAGCATGAAAACCATGAAATAGAACCGAGTGATTCTGTCACCCTGAGGACTTACTACAGTCAGTGTCATCAGTCTTGATCTGACAAAAACTTCAGACAAGCAAGGAAACTGAAATATTGTTAGATGTTGATTTTTAGTCATTAAAAAAAGTTTCAATTTTTAATTTTCTTGTTTGTAAGTATAGCATGGCAAAGCTGATCCAAAAATATCAATGAAGCCTCTTGAATTCTGATATGTATTTTAAGTATGGAGAGAGACTACTGAAACCAGTCTAACAAGAAGTACTCACCCAGAATGAAGAACATCCATCCAAGTCCCTGACATCTTGGGAAACCTGCAGGACTGTTTCAGTGCATGCTGTCTTCAGTGCAACTCAGAGTATCTGAATCTATCTTAAATATATCACCATGCTCTAAAGAAGAGAGATTCGGATGGACTAAGATGCAGAAACAAAACTGGAAGCTTTTTTGAGAATAACTTAATAGTAATTTTCCACTGCAGATTTGTTCAGAGTATCTGCAGGCTAGCAAACTCTTAAGATACCATCACATGATCACTGTATGATTGTGTTCCACTGAAATCTTCAGTGAAAGGATTTAAGAAATGGAAATGATACATGTATTTGTGTTTTTTCTCTACAGCTGAGGACTGCAACCCGAACTACAATCCATAGTTCAGTAGAAGTTGATGAAGTTTCTCCATTAACTTCATAAGAGATAGAGCAACTTTTACTAACTGAAGATCTGACCTTATGTCAAATGAAATGAGAGTAATAAGGAAATTGAAAGCAGCTGAGCCTGACACAAGCCCTGTTACTGTAGACAATCTGGGTGTCATGTATACTCTATTCCTCTGTGAAGCCAACTCCACCAGGTACTTTAGCATTTGACTGTGCCAGCACAGGCCTACATGCTTGCTTAGCTTTAAGCTTGCCTCCTCCTTTAGCATTTTACAAGATTTCAGCCAAAGTGCCTGCAGGATTGATCCCTTTTTGTATTGAAAATGCAAAATTCATGCTAAGAACAAAATCAAACAGGTCATGGCAGCTGGCAGAAAGGCGAAACTGCGAGCTGTATAAAAGTGACTGGCAGGATATTTCTGGTGGTGTCACATCACCAAAAAGCTTGTAAAGCTTTCAGGCAGCATCTGATGCCAGTTAGATTCCTGGGAGTGCTCTTCCTTTTTCTGGTGTAATTCAGAGACAAGTTAGGCATTGCTCAAAAAATTCCAGTTTGCTCTTTTATTAATTGCCTTTCTCCAGCCAACTTCAATTCACAGAAGACAAGGGCGTCATTCTTAACAATGTTGAATATTTTATCCTCTCCAATTGTTTAGCAAATCCCTTATTCTGTCATAAGTTTTTCATTTCCCCCCTGACATTTCACCCACTATATTATGGGCATCTGAGGATTTAAATCCAAAAGCTATTACTGTGGCTCCAAAGCTTCAAATCAAAATCAAAAGATGTAGTTCAGCTGTTCTTCTATAAATATGCAGCAATTATAAAGAAATAAGGGTCAATATAGAATCCCAGAGAGCTTTGCAATAACCTGCACTCACTATATTTAACTAGAGACATGAAAGCTACTTAGTTTCAAGGAAGCATTTAAGTATTACAAATGATGAATTTACAAATTCATGAATTATTGATGAAATAGAAACCTCTGTGGAATTTGAGCAACTTTTATTTGAACATATTCTCCATATTTATGTACAGGCATCTTAACAGTGTTTTTCAATTTCAGTTTTGGATTTTGAATATACAGCAGGGGTCTCTCATTTTGTAAGCTTCTGGTAAATTTGCATTACAAGTATGGTTTGCACCAAGGATTCTGAGTTTGTTGTCGCCACAGCCTCAAATTCTCTGGCTTACAACCGCATCCAGTTTTCTCCTATCCTTCCTGCTCTGCTCAAGAAGGTGGCGTTTGTTGTATCGAGTTGTTCCACGGGTGTGCTGGCACAGGGCTCAGGCAGGTGGGACAGGCATCATTTGGGAAGATGTATATGGTTTATTGATAGTTTGACTCATAGCCCTCTGTGACATTCCAGAAAAGTTTGGGGGTTTTTTCTTGCAATTCCCATCTCCACAGTTCAGACTGAAGCAATTCAGGCAGTGCAGAAATTGCTGATGTGATTGACAATTTAGCAGTCCTCATTAGCAAATATCAGCAACCACTGAGAACTTTCCAAATGAAACATCAGCCACTCTGCAGCAGCTAATAAAATATACAGTGTATTCACCTCTCTCAGAAAAGGAAGACATATCCTGTGTTTGTAGTTCTCATGCCAGTGGAATTCGGACACAGAAAAAACCAGCCCCTTGTTAAATTATGAAAAAAAAATAATCTAATTTTGGTAATTTCTTGCAGGAAAATCACAGATTCAGATGTGGAATGCCATATTCTGGTTTGGGACCAAGATTTCCTCTGCTGGAATAACTTCATGCAGATGAAAGGTGAAGTCACTTATGCATCAGTGACGTTGGTTTCTGTAGCTCAGTAATGGGGCCTCAAATCTTGGATTAAAACAAGTGGCCCGTGGGGAAGCTGTACTTCCTAGAAAATAGTCACATTCAGGACCAGCACCCACTGACTGATGTTGGTCCCAGTCACCCTTTCTTCTAATGGGGAAGCATTGCCTCATTCTTAACATGATAATCACTGTTCCAGGGCCCTCAGATTTTATTTATATAGGACACAATATGTGGTTAAATCAAAACTGGCAAGGGAAGTCAGAGGAGTTAGAGATCTCCTATCCTGTATTTAAACCAGTGGTAGTTTCAGCCACATAAAATGAGAAAAAATTACTGACTGATTTTCTAGCCTTTCTCTTCATCTCAGGTCATATAATAATGTTTGTTTTCACAAATTTAATTTGGAGCTTTAGCCTTTAAAATGCAAGACTTACATTGTCCATAACAATTTGCATGTGCCAGTTACCCCAGATCTGCATGTTTGCCCAGTCAGGCCAAAGACAGTCAGACTTTGTCTGATGGGGGTTAGTTATCATTAGTTACTCTGCAAAGCTATCATTATTACCTACATGCGGGCATCAAATGAAGAAATATCAGATGGATTTCCATTGCAGCCTGCTGCACAACCCTCCAGATTAATCTTTGACTGAGCCCTGAAGACTCTGCATCTCTTGCTTTTTTTCCATCCTGGTATGGTTCCATGGAGGTTGTTTTTCATTATTTCTTCTTCATATGATGGTTTCTCCCTTATTTTTTTTCTATTCTACTTCACTGCAGCCTTCTGCTCAAGACTAATGTTGCTTTCTAGTATTTTCACTGCTTAATTTATGGACTGTGTTCCTTCCCCAAGAGAGAAAGAAGCTGAGACAAAGAAACCCAGGCCTACTAGCTGAGGCAATACTGGTTTGGTACCCTTTCACACCTGCAATCATTGTTGTTTTATAAACCATGTGCCAGCTTAGGCTCTGCTAACCAGAAGGAACATGACTGTCCAAAGCTGCAAGCACACTCAAGGCTACAAATGAGTTGTGCACACCAAGGGATGAAATCATTCCTTCTATGCCAGTGGCACTGAGACATTTTTACTAAAAGGAAGTGCTGTGCTAGGCTGTGAAATCCAGTCCTAACATGGCTACCCAGCGAGTCTGCTCAAAAATCCTACCTGTTGGTTTTGGTCTCTTTCACTCCTCAAAACAAAACTCTTCTGAAGTGAAAGATATGGAGAATGTACTTTGTGTCCACAGAAACAACCTCACTGACCATGGCAAGCAACTTTTTGTATTGNATGGCAAGCAACTTTTTGTGTTGCAACATAAAGACAAAAGAGAAGAAGCTGGGTTTTGTGGTTGGTTTCTTATCATAGTTTTAACTTGAGGCTTAATAGGAGTTTCAGTGAATGCATGCTGTAAAATATGAACAACTTCTGTGTTAATCTGAAAGAACTCTCTCACCTGAGTCTTTTTATCCTCACTGTTGAATGGCCTGCTAAAATTTCCCAATTTTCTCTTGCATTACATGTTTCAGCTAGCATGTGATATATATCTGTCCCACTGGGCAGCCTGAGAATTTGACAGCTGCCTAAGCCATGAAGGAAGAGCAAAGTTTTTCACCATTCTTTTTGTAACCCCTCAGTCCATCCTTGCCAGACACTGGGAACAAAAATGATGCTGTTCTTTTAGTGAGTCTATTCATACATAAAATGATAATTGAGGAAACTCAAAAAAACCCTGTAGTTTTTTTGGAGCATAACAGCAGAGTTTCCTTCATAGGGCAGGATGAAGAAAATAAAAGATGAGAGGGGAAGTCTCTTTTGCTGTAAGAAGTGCAAAACTTTACTTTGATGTCTCATTTCTGTGGCCCAAGAACTAGAAAAGTTGTTTACCATTTCCATCTCATGACTAGCTGACCAACTACAGACCTCAGTGGCCTCAGGACGGGCTCAAACTGCAGAGCTGTCCCAGTCATTCTGTAAGACTGACTGCAAGCTGCAGAGCATACATAGGACAGCAGCAGCAGGCACTGTTGCTGGCAGAATATATTACCTAAAAGATGAGTCCCTTCGCCAGCTCCTGTTCTGTTCCATGTTTTTGGATTATTTACTCTTAACAGCATAAGAACTAAACCTTACAGGATAATGACTTATTTTCAGGTAGGTATGAATCCATGAAGGAAGTAAATGGAGGAAGGAAACAAGATGCATAAAAGGATTACACCCTATATAAAAATGTGATGGCCACTAGCCCCATTCACTCTTTGGTCTAACACTGTGTAATTCATCCTTTTGTCCTTCATTGCTTCACAAGACGATTCCCATGCTGTGTTTCTAGAAGGAAACAAAATTGCACAGTATTGCTCAGTCTTGAATGACTTTCCAGGCATTCAACTTTAAACTCCTTCTTATTAAATGAAAATTTTGCTCTGAGAAACTACTATTTATTCCATAATGTTTCCTTAATTTCTGCTTTTATCATATGAAAAGGAGTTCTGTAGTTCTGTTTATGATATCAGATGCTCTAATTTTTCATAATTAAGAGCTTTGTTTGCCAAATTGTTGATGTTTGCACATCACAGCAATGGAAAGAACAGTGCTGTGTACACAGGAAGTATGTTCACAGAGAAGGCAACTGCAGGCTGTAGCTGTAGCTCTCAGGAAAATCTGGGGTTGCGTATTGGGACTTCATTGTATAACATATACTCATCTCAAACCTTCTTCTCTTCTTGCATTAGGGAAATCTTTCATTCGAACAACGACCTCAGAATTATAAACCCATTTCTTGCTTGATTTAACATTGTGGTTTTGCTAATCTGGTGTCTAGGATTATCCAATTTGCATGTGAAGCAGGAATACTTTCATTCTCAGACCTGGATGAAAAGTTTTGCCCATGAAATGAAAATGACCTTTCCACAAAAAGAAACAAACAACAGAAGGAAGTATTTGTAGTCTGTTAGCACTCTGCAATCAGAAGAAAGACTTGCATGCCTTGTATCATTCTTAGTTCCTTGAAAGAAAAGGGTGACTGATGCTTTCTTTTCTATGCTATCAGAGAAGATGCTGGTCCTAAAGCTTTTGTTTTAGCTTCTGCAAGCAGAACTCCTGAATTAATTTCATTCTACTCTTTTCTATTATAGAAAGAGTTGTATATATATAGATGGGTTGGTTACAGTCAGTGAACAGCACAGGGTATTCCTGTTGGCTTTTTTGAAATAGAGAGAAAGTCTGTCTGAAACTTTTAGGGATCTAATTAAAGGAAATTAGTGTTTCCTCCTGCTACTACAGAAGAGATGTACTGACAAGTACAGTTGGTTACAGTCTCCCACGCATGTTTGACTCTCTTCAGAGCTGCCCATAACAAAATTCTGACTTTCTGTGAAAGTTTTGAAGAATGCTTCATCTCTTCTAGATTCTGTTCTGGCAATTTTCACAAAATTCAAAAGCTTTGATCATTTTCTTTATTCTCTGACATTACTTTGTGATTCTTGTCAATGCTTATTGTGAAGACAGCATTCTGAAAACAGAAGTCAAAGCTGAACAATCTCGTCCACCTCGCATTTTTCATGCTAACAAAAAGCAATCATTTTTCTTGCATATTTTTGTGTGTTTTGAACTGTACTGGTGCACAGAGCTTTCATTTCTCACAGGAGACACCTCTGTGGTCCAATAGGCCTCATTATTAAGTATTTTCTTAATGGCCAAAATTTACTTAATTTCTGTTGTTGTAGTTATGACTCAGTGAACAAGCTTTAAAGTTCCTCTTCCTTCACTGGAGCATTAAAATTCTCATCCTGTACTTTATCTGATGAAAACTTTACATGATGTGAATAAAATTTCCTCTTGTAAAACTAATAATAATGAGATTATAGAGAGAATGAGTTAAGCCTGTTTTTCTAAAGTGATCATGTGCATGACCTGTCCTTCTCCCTTTATGTTGTGTGTAATTTCTTACACTGTTAAATGTTTGTGTTTCAGAGTGCTGGTACATGGTGCTATTCAGTTTTACAGCTGAGGACTGAGAGGTCCGCATCAGGGAGGAACATTACCTGTACCTGAGTTGATATGCAAGCTTTTGTAGAAGAGGAAATCAAAACTGTCTTTACAGATTCCAAATCAGTATTAGAAATATTGTAATTTTTTAGTTTAGCATATAAATTCACTTTGCACTTTGCAATAGAGATTTTTCATTTAAAATTATTATCTGAAATCATTGGTAGTAGTTGTTAGTGATTTTGGCAACATCTGTCTTTGTCCAGACAGTTATCCATGGAAAACTGTGGAAGACGTTCTGACAGTAGTATAACACTCTGTCTCTTGACCAGGGTCAGCAGCATAGACTGACTGCCAACACCCTGACCCTGACCAACATAGGGGTATTCGCATATAATGTGATTCCTTCAAATTGGTGGAGCCAAGGGGCTTCACGACCAAAAAGTATTTGTACTACTGGAAGTTGCTGCCAGATGACCCAGACACCAAGTGGTCCTGACAGTTCACCAGAGCCATGGCATTGCTTCTGGTCCTGTGTTTGCTATTAGTGATTGGGCGAATCGTATTTTGGGTGCATTGTAGCTCATCTTTCCTGCTGCCTCAATAAAGTTTTGGTTTCTAGTGTGTTGTCAGACTCTGTTAGTGTTCAGACCACAGCGTATCAGTTTGAATAATTGAACTGAATATGGTGCTTTTATGTTGGAGATGTTCCCTGGGTTGCATAGTTCACACTTTCCAGTGAGAAGCTGTTGTGTCCCTGATGGACTATGCCAAACAGTCACACATTGCTACACAGACAAGAGTTCAATTTAGAAATAATATTCTATCTTTCACTGCCATAATATAGCACAAGACTAAATAATTCAATAGCAAAGTTCTAGAGAGAAGATTGTCTGGAAAAATTGCATCAATATAGATATATTTAAAAAAATATGTAGTTTTGGATCATTGTAGGTCTCAGATTTCGGAGCAACAATTAGCACATACAGCATTTTAAAATGTGCTTTTCTTAAAAACATGCTTGAAATTAGCTCTACTGGAACATTGTTTTTCCAGTATGAACTTTTTTTAACATCCTTGATAAACACTAGAGGTTGCTTCTCATTCTTTATGGAATCATCAGTTTTACAAAATATTGCAAGCCTCTTTTTTGAACTGTGTTAAACCCTATGCACTTTCATTGGGATTTCATTAATTTCCATGTCAGCCAGGGAAACTGATATACTTCTAATTTTGAGCAGTGACACTGATGATGTTGTAATAAGAACATCTAGAGCTAATTAATAGCATGATGTGGCCTTATGACTTGATACGCATTTGAATGCAGTGCGTTAACAAAACAGGCTGAAATGCAGTATCTTCTATTGCTTACAGACATTATCCTTTCTTAATTCTGGAAGAACTTTCTGAGCTAATTTTAATAACACTTTAGCTCTTAAGTTTGCAATAAGGAATTGCATTCTTTTTAGCAGTAGAACATTAAAACAACCTGTCTTCAGACAGTAGTAGCTAATTGGTAGATTATGGTAACTTTTGGTGTCAAGCTGAGTCAAACACATCCACATTTTCATGAGCAACACATGCCCCAGTTCTTGGAAAACTTTCAATTCCAATAGAGTCTGTTGTGATATTTCCTGAAAACCTATGTGCACTGTCATATTTTTACACTAAATGTGCTTTGGCTAGAGAGAAATCATGGCAGTAAACATGCCTATGTGGGACTGATTCATTCTCACATTCTTCTATTTACCCCTTTAGTATCAATTTATGCAACTCTTCTTCAACAATTGTAAATCAGATCTTGACTTGTTATCTTGCACTTTGGAGATGATGACAGTCTTTGAGGTGGCCTAACAACTACTTTTTTGGCATTCTGGAGAACATTAAAGACTTCTTAAGATCTTGCAGGCAAAACACAGTAGATCCAGAAAATATTTTTGTTATGCTAAACTAGTACAGAAGTTTTGTTTCTTGGAGATGTTGTTGTAAACTCAGGGTGTGTAGGTGGTACCACAGATATGTTTAATTTGCAGTAAAGTTTTTCTGATACAATTGTTCTGCTATTTTGTTCACAGCATCATTTTCTAATAATATACCTTTTCATAGACAAATCTCAGAAAAATGCTGTTCTTTCATTCTTTTTTTCTTATTTTAAATTTTCTATTCTATGTTTAATCTGTGAGATAGTGGGATAAATTTTATAATCCAATTTGAATCAATTCTATACTTATAGTATTAATATAAAATTGTTTTATTTTACAAATTATGCAATTATAAAATGTGCATTGATGTAGTTTAAAGGTCAGCATAGCTGTCCTGGAAAGCACTTTGACTTTTTCTTTTTCAATGAAATCTCCATCTTTTTGTCTTCTGTTCCAATAATCAGCTGTTAGAACAATACTTTGAAGAGAGTTTTTTGTCTTTTATGATCTTTAAAGCATCACACTTCAGCAAATTATTGTTTAATAAGATATTGTCACAAGGACCTAAGCAACAGGAAGTTTTGTTTGCCATTATATAATGGATTGACATTCACTGGTGCAGAAATCACAGTTCAGAATTTTACCTTCACATATCAGAATTTAAGGCTGATGGCTCTGAAAGATATGATGCAGTGTTGTTCTGTTTTAAATGGGAAAGACAATTTTTATAAGCAACTTTTTCATTAAATTTCTTTTTTTGTAAACTAATTGTAGTGGGTCTGTC
>VYZX01002231.1:2078539-2195819 GCA_013401335.1 Brachypteracias leptosomus | reverse complement strand
TCCTCCCTGAGAGCTGCTCCTTGACCATCAGGTCTTCTGCTGGTGCTGCTTTGGGGCTCCTGCATCATCTGGGCCATCCCATCCCATCCCATCCCATCCCATCCCATCCCATCCCATCCCATCCCATTGATGCCTCACCTCAAATCCATCTCCAGGAGGAGGCTCCAGTGGTTGTTCCTTCTGCCAAAGGCTCAGGGGGCATTGCAAGAGGTGTATTTATCTTCTAATCATCCCTGAGAGCTGCTCCTTGGCCATGGGGTCTTCTGCTGGTGCCTACTCAGGCATTTCCCCTTGGCATTACCAGGGATAATGATAATTCCATCTCCCCTGAAGCAAGGCAAGATTGATCCTCGTCCTGTCCTAAGCTGTTGGTCAAACATTTGTCTCTCTGTAACTGGGGACATGTGTTAGTAAAACTGCAATTTAGACCAAGGAAATCACAGAGAAAACAGATCCAGAGGCCCCATCCAGCCATTTGTAACACATCACGCTCCTGACAGTGCCACCAAATAGCCCCCAAAAAAAAGCTGCAGCCTTGGATGTTTTCTGGCTGGAAGATAAATGAAGGAGATTCGTGTCTCTGTTGGTGCCACATTGTTTTGCTCAGTTGGCTGCAGAGCAAATAAGATGCGGTGGAGCATTGATTTGTAGCCTGAGAGCTGCCCTCACAAAGAGATGGGCTCAGAAAAAACTTCATTTGGGGCTTGAGGTGGAGAATGCAGATGGTGTGGGGAGGGGACGTGGTGCCTGGACCCTCAGGGTCCTGCTGCTTCTCCTCCTTGGGGCCCAAGGGGGGACAAAACTGGGGCTGTGCCTCCAGCTCTTGCTCTTTTTTGGGATGCTTTTCCCTATGGTTGCATGAGGTCTTCTCCAGCCCCATGTGCCCGACTCAGCATCTGCTGCCCTGTGGCTTGGAAATGATGCCAAGAGCAATAAAAAATGGGTGAATCATAGAATCAAGCATAGAATTGTCAGGGTTGGAAGGGACCTTAAAGATCATCCAGTTCCAACCCCCCTGCCATGGCAGGGACACCTCCCACTCCATCAGTTGCTCACAGCCCCAGCCAGCCTGGCCTTCCAAATGTCCAGGGATGGGGCTTCCAGCACCTCTCTGGGCAACCTGGGCCAGTGTCTTCCCCCCCTCCTGGGCAAGAACTTCTTCCTAACGTCTCATCTGAATCTCCCCACCTCTAGTTTTGACCCATGCCCCCCAATCCTACCACTACCCAACAGCCTCAAAAGTCCCTCCCCAGCTTTCTTGTAGCCCCAAATGTCAGGACAGCCCATTTTATAGCAGAATGCAAACGAAAAGGTATAAATAAACAATCCCTCCCAAATAAGAGCTTGCCTTTAATGAATATTTCATACACAAAAGAAGCCATTGACATTTTGCTGGATGGCTTCAATTAGCTCTTGAGCCTCGTGTTCATGCAAATAATAAGCTTGCTCTTCATAATGCTTTGTTAATCTGTTTCATAGTGAGAATTTATACAGTAATGCATCACACAGACCTCCTGCTGCAGCCTTTATTGGATATAAATGACTTGGTAATTGCTATTGATCATTAAAGAAGTGCGGTGTTATTTTGGAATCGCAATGTGAGGAGCCTTTGCAAGGCTGGAGGAACTGGCTGGTGTGCTGAGCACGAGCCTGGTTGATATTCAGGGGAGTGACTAATGGGTCCTTGGGAGGGAAAGCCAAAGTGTGCCAAGATTGAGTCTGGGGAGAAAAACACTGTTAGAGCCATTGCTGCCTTCACATCGTGAAACGCTCCCGGCTAGACTCAGAATATATCTCAACATATTCCCTTTCACACATCAGCCTCTGTTCCGACTCAGGCTTTGCTAAGATTAGCCAGGAATATACTCAAGCTTAGTGGAATATTCAGGAATATACTCAAGTTTAGTGGAATAGCCAGGAATATCTGGAATATTCAGGAATATCCTAAAGGTTCCTGGGGAGAGTCAGCAGCGGGATGGATCTGGGATGAATACACCATCAAAACGTGGTGTGTGGTGGCCACACTGAGGTGGGCATGAGCTGCCCAGCAAAGCCACCATGACCCTGAAGTGCTGGGACCTGAATTGGAGTTGACCTATGGATGAGTGACAAGCCAGCAACATGTTTTGTTCCTCAAGGGTTTTTTGTTCCCCAAGGGTTCCCCAAGGGTTCCCCAAGGTCCCAGAGACAGAATCTCTCCCACCTGTATGAGGCTCCACCTTCCCCCAGGTGATGATGGTTGGGGTGGTGATATATTAACCAGGAACCCACCAGTTTGGGAGAAGCAACAAGGAGCTGGTCAGTTTGAAGAGAGTTCTTGAGGGAGAGAGTTCCTGTAAGAGGTGAAGAATAAAAGATGAACAAATGAAGAGTAAAAGATGAAGATGAACAGAGATGCTTGTCCTGAGTGAGGAAACAAAGACTAAAAGCTGAAGGTATGCTGGGGAATTGTTGCTGAGTTTGGTGTGGGCAGAGAATTAGCAGCACAGACCCTTCCCCAAGCTCCCACCAACAGCCCCAGAGAGGCTGCGGGTCCTTCTTCTGGGCTTGCAGGTTAGGAGTAATTAAAGAGGATGTTTTATCACCTCCCAGCTTGCAATATTGGGTGTATTGATCACAGCTCCAGCTCCTCAAGTCAAGTGAACATGAAAGTCTCTTTCCCAACAGGGATATTCAGGCTCAACCTCCTTTCCATTGTTTGCTGGTTGTCTTCCAGCTTCTGACACTAAACCCTCATGGCTCTGAAATGCAAAGAGCTGGGGTTGGGCTTGAAATTTATATATTTCATTTAGAAATTTAGAAACCCCCTTTTTTTCCATCATATTTTTGATTTTCTTCCAACCCATTTTCCCTCCAATCCTGTTTCCTTCCCCTGGAAAAGCCTTGGTTGGCTCCTACACCCATGAGAGCTGCATCCAGTGCTGGCTCTTGAGCTTCTCCATCACCCCAGGAGGACTCCCCAAAATGCTCCTCACCCCATGGGGTGGGGGTTTCAGCAGACTTTGAGGTACACATCCATCTGGAAATGGCTGGGGGAGGGGGGATTAACTCTTCTCTGCCTTGAAGGGGTGTGCTGGGACTCTCTTAATTAACATCTTGAAAGCACCGGGAGATCCTTCCACGACTCTTTCTTTATTAAAAGCCTCTATGCACATTTTCCCCCCTTCCAATTTACTGCATCTTCCCCCCTGGAATGTGCTTTGATTTTTAAGCAATTTACAAGTCCTCAGGCTTTGCCTGGAAGGTAATTTATACTAGTTTGTGTTTTTATGTGTGTGTACATGTGCTGCAGAGCGTTGAGGAGAAGCACAGGAGGCAATTGACTGCACTGGTATTGATGGAATAGTGGTGGAGGAGTTTTTTTCCAGGAGCTCTGTGCTTGTTCCAACCTGCCCGGGCAGATCCTGCAACACCAAGCTGCAAATCAAACCAGCCCTGGAGGGAGCTGAGCACCAGCAGAACCCAAGGGATGTCTCCTGGGCTCAGCTCCATGCAGGGTCTAGATGCCCACCTGGGCTGACCAGCCCTGTACCAACCAAGATGCCCTTGGATGGCGTCACCAAAGTCAGTGAGGGTCCTTTTTCAGCCCTGAAAAAACCTGCACAACTGTGTCCTCCCTTTGCTTTTTGGTGGTTGCAAGCCCCATGGCAAGGCTGGGTTGCCCAACTGGTACCCAGCTGGTGATGGAGCAGAGTGGCTCTTGAGAGAGGTTGTTTGTGGTCCCATCAGCATGGCTGAGGGTTGTTCTGGTTGTTTGTGGTCCCATCAGCATGGCTGAGGGTTGTTCTGGTTGTTTGTGGTCCCATCAGCATGGCTGAGGGTTGTTCTGGTTGTTCGTGGTCCCATCAGCATGGCTGAGGGTTGTTCTGGTTGTTCGTGGTCCCATCAGCATTGGGAAAGCCAGAGCATGATGCTGAGGAAATTAAGCAATGCTGAGATGTTCCTAAAGCCACCCCAGTGCCCCGTGGGTTGTTCTGATGTGAACTTCTGCGCCACGAGAGTCATTTATTCCAGGGAGTTTTATTTATGCAAATCCTTGGTGATGTTGTATGCTGCTCACATCTCCAGAGGAAGGATTTTAATGAAGGCTGGAGGAGAGCAGGTCACAGCTCAGGAGGGTGAAAAGCTGCCTGGGGTTTAGTGGCACCTCACTGATGATGTCTGCTGGGGATGGGACCATCCAGCCCCCCATGACTGGAGCCACCTGCATCTCTCAGACTGCTCTGCAGAGCATCTTCTCTCTTTTTATTTGTATTCTGGACCAAAGTGCTCAGGATCTCTGCTGGATCCCCTCCTGCTGTTCAGTTTTGGGGCTCCACAGGATAAGAAGGACATTGAGGGGCTGGAGCAGGTGCAGAGAAGGGCAACAAAGCTGGTGAGAGGTCTGAAGAACGTGTCTTATGAGGGACATCTCTTGTGGGATTGCACAAACTGATGCTGTGCTCCCAAAGTCGCCCTTTTCCTCCTCGAGGAACCTCCCATCCCTCTCCCACTCCCAGTTTGCTCCAGATATTGGTGTTTTTCATCAAGCCAATTCACCAGCAGCTCGTGGCATGTTGTGATGCTCAGGAGTGCATCACCCCAGCCTGATATCTCTTATTTCTCTTCCTTGCCTGTGCACCAGGTCCTGCCCCACACCCTGAAATGGGCAAAGCAGGGATAGAAAGAAGGAAAAATCAGAAAAATACAATTACCACCTTCCAGCAAGAGGGAGGGAGTGAATGAGGAGTATTGGAGCTGATCTGCATTTAAAAGAGGGGGAATGAGCAGAAGGAAGAGGAGAGGGGAGGGGGAGATAAAAGGGAGAGGGGCCTGGATTTGCATGTCGGTTTTCCTCATGGCAAAACTCTGTGAAAGCTGATGTAGTGCCAAGAGGAACAGAGAGAGACCCCTTGGCATTGCCCCAGGATCCTCGTTTACTCTTTTACAGCAAGGAATACTTAGAAAAACCGAATTAAACATCTAATAGGGCTGGTTAGGATTCCTTGAGAAGCGTCTCCATCAATCACCCAGGCTCAGCCTTGGTTTCCCTGCCTCCACTTTGGCACCATCACTGATGCTCCTGAGCCCCTGGTACCAACACGTCCCTTCCTAGTGGGACAATTCTGGAGGTTGAGCCCCTTCCTGGCTGCTCCTCCTGTGGTGAGGGACAGAAGATTTGCAGAGACCATCCAGGAGAAACTTCTAGAATGAGCAAAACTCGAGGCTGGGACTTGGGTGATCCAAGCTGGAAGGTGCTTTTTCCATCACCCAGTTTTCTCCAGCCTCCCTTTGCTCTGTGCTCAGCTGTGGCTGCAGTTAATGGTGATGGAAACATCCACCAGCAAAACAACCTGGCCATAAAGTCCCAGCCTGTTAATTACTTCAGTGTTTGTGAAGGATCCCACACAAATATCACTGCCTGGCTTCGTCCCCCTCCCTCTCAGATGGGAGGGAGAGAAAGCACCACACTTCATAGGTGTAAATATTTTACAGCTTTTAATTAAATATGAGAACCCTGCTGGGGCTGGGAGAGGGACCATCCTGGAATATGAATTATCCAGGATCCTCCTTCCCAGATGTTCTCTCTTTCCACCCCGCTCTCCAGGGTGTTTCAGGCAAAGAAAATGGAAAATAAATCCAGGTTTTTAAAAAAACCCAACAAATAAATGGCAACAGAACCCCCATCAAAGCAGCTGAAGAGTCCTCCCAGCCCACCAGCTGCTTTGATGGGGACAACTTCCATCCTGCTTAGTTTTAACTGAGTAGATTCAACGGTGTTTGCAGTGAAAGCTGGTTGGGGTGGGGACCAGGGCAGTGAGGACATCACTGGTCCCAGCATCATGGATCCTGGCACCTCGGGGGCTGCCAACAGGGACCACCAAAGCCAAACCCCATCATTTCGATGCCTTTCTCCTTCCCTGTCAAACCCCAGCAAGTTCATCACTTCCCAGTGGAGCCTCCCCAGCTGGAGACATCAGTTTGCAACCTCCAGGAAATTTTTTCCTGCTGTGATATGAAAAAAAATCATTATTTTCAGGGAAAATGGGCTGTGAGCAGGTGAGGGGTGACCTCTGAATGACACTGATGGTTTTAGGGGCAGCTGGTTGGGTTTCATGCTGGCCCAGCCTGGTCCCCATCCCAGATCCCAGCCAGGGGGAGCTGCTTATGGGGTCTCTGCCAGAGGAGCTGTGGCACAGGCACTCAGAGAGGAGATGCTGGCCAAGAGGTTTCTATTCTGGTGCTTTTGGGAAGAGGTTTTGAGTGGTCTCTGAGGATGGGCAGGTAGCAGAGGATCCCTGGTGGACGCAGCCAGCTCTGCAGATCCATCCAGTGGTGCCTCCCCAGAGGAGATGAAGTGGATGCAATCGGCCAGGATTGATCTCTATGGATCTCTCCTCATTTACACCAGCCCAGGAGCTGACTCAAGTGCTGGGGTAGACATCACACAATTCCCTGTCCTCAGAAACCTGGGACAGCTTTTCCACATGGAGCAGAGCAGCAGAGAGCTCTGCTGAGCTCACGGTGCAAACGGGCATCATGAGGAGGTAAAAATTCAGCTCAGAAATCATTTCTACCACTTGCTCTCCACCCTGAGGACAGAGGGGAAGCCTCTGCAGCATCTTGCAAGCACCAGCTACGTGTTTGCTGCCTCCATTTCCAGAGTGACTCCTAAGGTTACATCCCCCTTTCATCCCAAATCTGCTGGGAAATCATTGTCAGTTCACGGAGGCTCCACTTTGTTGCTGTTCTTGCACTCAGAGCATCTCTGGGATTAAATTTCCCCCTCTGCTTCTCAGAGCCACCCACACAAGCTGCCATTTTTCTGTCTTCACCGTATTTCTGGGGGTTTCCAGTTCCTTATTTATTATTTTATTTGTTTGCATTCTCTGTTTGTAATTGGAGGCTTCAATTTCACACTTTAATGTGTAGATTCATCCTCAGTGGGATTTTGCTAGGAAGATGATACAACAATAATTTAATGTGTTTTAGCTGCATTTCCATTTAAGGGTTTGCACAAACATCCTCCTAGAATTGATGTTTTAATCAGGACAGGATAAACACCCATCTCAGGCCATGGTGGGCTGGTCTTTACAACCAGCTCAGCTTCACCCTGGGGATCCCTCGTGTGAAAACACACCCAAAACTCCTGGTGTCTCCTGCCAGTGGTCCAACATCAGCCATGCATGGGCATGGTGGGCTCAAGGGGACAAGAGAAGGGCTTGAAGAGCTTGGTGATGGTAGCCTGGTGCTGTGGGAGTCAACACCAACATTGAGGGAGGTCGCATTTCCCCAGTGAGTTGAGGAATTTTGATGAAAACTCTAATCCAGAGCAAGGCTGGTGGAGTGTCAGAAAGCAAAGTGGCAGAAGCACCGTGGTGGGGCAAAGACAACCACAACCCAGGGATGCTGAAGGAACACCTGCATCTTCTCCAAGAAAACCTGTCACCTCCAGCATGGAGCAAAGCAAGGCACCAGCAGGGAGCCAACGAGCCTGTGCCACCATGTGAGGTTCATAATTAGACTATTTGGCAGCCTACCATACATTATTAGCCTCTCTGTTAATAGACTTCTCTAATAAGAGTGCCCTCAAGTGACCCTGGTGAACATTCATCTACTTCTAACTAGATTTATAATTGTGATTGATCTGCGAGGTGCTGAAGCTTTGCTTCTCCTGCTCCATGTCTCTGCTTGGTCACAGGTAACTTTGACCCAGGCTTCAGAGCTAATATCTCCTTTGAACAACTCCAGAAACCAGGTACCAATTAACAACACATCTCTTGCCTTCAAGCAAGACCCTTGAACCTGAAGGAAATGGGAATTCCCTGGGTAGGTCCAAGCCACAACGTGATGATTTAGCTTTGCAAACAACCAGTCACATCCTCCTGGAGCACAGACCAGGGTATACCTGAATATATCACCTGATAGATCAGGTGATAGCTGAAAAGGCTTCAGGCACTGCTTTGATCTGCTCTTTCCTGCACAAGGATGAGGTTGGTGGATGCCCTCCCAAAGCTCATCCCTACATCTCTCTTCTACAGGTCATGAACTCCTGCACCACCTCACAGAGCTGGTTGTCCATCTATAAAATGATGAAAATAGCTCCAACCCCTTTGGCTGAATAAATCATAGAGAAGAATTAAGCATCCTTACAAATGCTTCTTCCCCTCCTGCATGGCCAAGGACCTTTAAGGAGAAGGTAAGACATGTTCAGCACATCCCGGGGCTGCCCTTGGGATGCTCTGGACCCCCAGATGAAGGTGGGTGGTGACTCTTCTGCCATTTGTCCCCTCACAATCTGGAGCTGCAGCATCACTGGTTGTGCTGGGATGGGAGGGGGAAAAGTGAATTAAAAGAAGTGTGAACAAATTAACAGACATTCTGAATGGTGGAAAAGAGGGGAACAGGGAGCAGAGCTGGGGAGCAGCCCATTGGCTTGGTGCAGATGTGACTCAGTTATACACGACAGAATTTCACATGCCAAATATGAAATTCACCCTTGGTTTTGTCGTGAGCTTCTTTGAGTTTTCTGGAAGAGGTTCAGCTGAGGAGGCTCATGGTGAGTGAGCTGCTGGGTTGTCCCCACACCACTGCACCAGCAGCAGCATCCAGAGCAGGTGAGTGGTGGTGATGGAAGCTCTCCCTGCTCCCCAAGCAGTGATCCAGCAGGAAAACTGTGGCTTTCCTTCAAAAAAAGAGATATTTTTCTGAAAGCTCTTGCTCTACTGGGGGAGAAATGGCCTTGATGGCTGAATCAGCATCATCCTCAGCATCATCCTCAGCATCATCCTCAGCATCATCCTCAGCATCATCCTCAGCATCATCCTCAGCATCATCCTCAGCATCGACCTCTCTCTGGGAGAGGCTGCAGCCTCCTTAGCTGAGGATTCTGATTACATACCAACCTTCAGAGCCCTTTTATTCCCCCAAGCTGACTGGTTGCCCTTTGCCACTGGTGATCTCTCTCTCTCTCATTTCATGACAAAAGTGTAAATCTGAGGGGGCGTTTTTGGCTGGCAGCTGACCCCATATCAGCACCTGCCTCTGTAATTGCAGGTTTAAAAGGGCTGGTATTTTTTGCTAGGGTTTTTAATTGCATGCTGAAAGCAACCCCTGGAGGAATATTTTTATTTTTGGAGCATTGGCTATTTGGTCAATATCCTCCTTGCCTGAGAAAGTCAGTGTGAGCGTACAGCCCGACTTCTTAGCAGTACTGATTTCCCATTAGCCTTTGAAATGGAATTGGCTCCTGAGCTGGCTGGGAATTCTTTATGGACTCTGCTTCTTGATGGATCTGCATCCTGGAGCAATCAGCTTAAGCTCCTCCTGGAAGATCAGCTCTGTTGAGCTGCCACACTCAATAATTCCCTTCCGTGGGAGGGGGAAGGAGGATGGAGGGAGGGAAAAGGGGTTGGGAGAATAATCTGGAGTTCTCCAAACTTTCCTGTGGACCTTTTCCAATTGTTTAGGTTGGAAAAGACCTTTAGGATCAGCAAGTCCAACCTTTGTCCAGTATCTCCCTGACCCCTAGACCATGTCTGGAAGCTCCACACCTCCTTGTTTGTTGAACCCCTCCAGGGATGGTGACTCCACCACCTCAATCAAAAAGTTTGGGGTTTCTTTTGTTGAATCAACCTTGCTTCAGACTTTTGGTTGATGCCTCCACTCTCAGGCCTGCAGGGAAGTGTTGCCTTGAAAGACCTGGTGACTTCTAGATCCTTTAATGCAAGATCTTGGGGAATCTCTTGGTCTTGCACAAGGAAGAAAAAGATTCTCCTCGGATGCTCCAGCCTCACCACCAGCTCATTGCCTGCACAGCTTAAAAATGGGCTTTTTTCACATGAAAATCTGCACTAGCTGTTGTGAAATAATAGCAGATGAAGCACATAGACTGTTATTAGCCCAAATGCTTTGGCTGGCTTCCTTGCTTTCTCTTTTTTTATTCATGCTGTCGGCAAGCAAACCCAACCAGCTCCATTATGTATAATTTATTCTGAATTAGATCAAAAGCACAGTTTACAGGGGGAGGTTTGGGCATTATTATGATTTTATTTTTTTTTTTTTAGTTTTTTTCCATTTTTTATAAATATATATTTATACTCCCCCCCTGCTCCACACTCCCTATTGCTTTTCCTCATGAGCAAACTATAAATTATTCACCAGCCCACACAAGGCAAGTGCTCCTCAGGACTGGGAATCGAATCATTCTTGGCCTGGCAGCAGCACAGGGGGGAATCTGAGGGTTTGGGGGAGTGAGGGCAGATGTGGGGACATGAGGGGATGTGGGGTGACCTCTGTGGAAAGGGTTCCCTGGGACCCCCCTGTCCCCATTGGGGTCTTGGGGCTATGTTCTTGGACTCTGTGCTTTGCAAGACTCCCTGTCATGGAATCATGGCATCATTTAGGTTGGAAAAGACCTTTGGGATCATCAAGTCCAACCATGTCCCTCCACTCCAGAGTGTCAGGGGCTGGCTGGGACCAGGATGTCCCTTTTATACCTGTCCTAGCATCAGAAAGTTGGAAACTTTTGGGGAGCAGGTTGCTGAGGGGCAGCTCTTGTCAGCCCCCCAGTAATGCCACCTTCATACTGGGACCAGGGAGCATCAATCCCACACTTTTTTTTGGTAAAACCAAGGATTTAAAACTCACCCCTGGCTCTGGCTGCCAGAGATGTCCTGTGCAACCCTGGCCATGCTTTGCTGGAGGCACCAAGCTCTGCACAGCTGGGATCTGCCTCCTCCTCCTGCTTCCCTTTATCCCCTGAAAAATGGGGTGATGCTCATCTCCTGGACCTGCTCTTAAAGGAGGGATGGTGGGATCCAGCTGAGCAGCATCACTGGGAAGCTCTTTGCTCTCCACAGCCATCCTGCCTTGCTGAGCATAAGGCACAGCACCTCTGGGGACTTGAAACCAAAAACATTTGTTCTTGAGGCTGATGCAGGCCATTTATTACCCTGCAAAGTCATTTTTAAAGCCCAGCAGAGTGGTAAGCTCTGGGAATGGGGCTCCTGAGCAGTTGGCAGCTTGCTGGTGCTGCAAAAAGCCAGTGCTAATTTAGCAGGAGGCTGATCTAGGGAGGCATCTGCTTGTCTAAATTGTCATCATCTCCCAGGGCACCTCTCTCAGACAAACTCATCCAGACAAAGTTCATGGGGGATGCAGGGACACCCTGACCCTGGGAGGCACTGGGGGATGTCCAGGAGCTGCTGCATCAGCACCAGGTGCTGCAGACAAAGCACCCATGGAGGGATTTATCACCCTAAGAGACCCAAATCCTCTAAGGGACCCCCATTCCCAGGCTGCCAGGCAAGGGTTCACCTTGCAGGGATGGGTGAAGACCACTGCAAGCTGCTCAGATTTGGGAACCACAGACTTTGGCAGGGGTATGAGGAGGTCTGTGGTGAAGGTAGCATGGGAAGGAGAGGGTGATGGACCTTCTGGGATGCTCATATAGGGCTTGAGGTGCATCGTTGCTTCATCCATCCTCATCTGAGGAGCAGCCCTGGCCCCTGAATGTCCTCTCTGCTGTTATCACTCCCCAGAGCAGTGACCTCTCAGCTGCTGTCCTCCCCTAGCTGAAGCATGAGCTGCTCTGGGTGGGTCTGAGCACTGTCTGGGGGAGGATTTGTCAGATTCATGAGTTGTGCTCCCTCATTGAGCAGCCAAAGGTGTTCAGCAGATCCCGCCTTGGCTGCTTTGCCTTCTAATGGTTTCCTTGTAAATCTCTTCTCTTAGGGCTGGGGGAGATGTGCTGTGACACTCCTCAGCTGGATGGAGATTTAAAGAGCATCCAAGCAGCACGGAACCAGGAAGCATTGAAAAACTCTGTGCTTGCTCAGAGGGAAGATGGGGCCTTTTGGGCTGCACTTTTGGGACCCCCATCCTCTGAGCTGTCTCTGCAGCTCCTCACCACGCTTTTGACCCACCCCAGCCCCTTGTTTCCCCTCCCTGGAAAGGATCAGGCCCTTTCCCTGCCTCTGAGAGGTGTGTGCACACGTCTGGATCCATACCCATCACTCAGGCATCCCCCACGAGGGCTGTAATCAGATTTATTCAGCCACAGCCCTTATTTGGAGGTTGATCCAGAGCGAAGCCAGGCAGCACTTTCTCTGTGGAACGGTCCCAGATTAACTACAATCAGTAAAGGGAATTGGAGCATTTCTTCTACATGAGGTCAAGCCACAGACCCTCCAGCCTGGAGCAGGTTGTGAGGGTTTCCCACTGCAGGAGGGCTGGGATGGGTTTTGTTGGAGGGAGCCAGAATCCCCCTCGTGCCACCTTCTCCATCACTTTGGACCAGCCCCAGCAGAGCCACCACGACCCCAGGATCAGCCTCTAAGACCAGTCAATGGCTCCTGTCCCTTCCAGAGCTGCACATACAGGCAGGTAGGGATGATTCCCAGACTTTGCAGGCTGGGCAGCCCCAACAAGTGCTTGTTTCAGGATCAAAAATGGGTCAGGATAGAGCAGAAACATCTGCCATTGATCCGTGCATCACGACAGAGCCAGCAAGTAATTGTCTCTTTGAAAATCCATTATCACCTCCACCCTCTTCTTAGCCAGAAGCTTTCAGAGCTGACAAGGGCTGTGCTTTGAGTGGGGATGGTAAATATAACACCTTATGGCCGAGGTATTATTGGGCTCGTAATGACATACCATTTTCATGTGTATGCCTTGATAATTCCTGCATCTCTGGTGGAGGTGTGGATGGGCAGACCTGGCTTATTTAACATCTGTCTCTTCCAGGACAACTTGTCTGGGTCCAGCAGGAGTGGTTTGTGCCAGATGTGTTAGTTAAGAAGTTTGAAGGGAGTTAAAATCTTCTTGGCTCTGGTGAGATCCCACCTGTAGTTCTAGAATCCCAGCTGGGGGCCTCAGCAAAGGAGAGACATGGGTCTGTTGGAGCAGGTCAGAAATGATGTGAGGGTGGAACTCCACTGCTGGGAGGCCAGGCTGAGAGAGTTGGAGAAGAAAAGGCTCCAAGGAGACCTTCTTGTGGCCTTTCAGTACTTAAAGGGGACCTGTAAGAAAGATGGAGACAGACTTTTTAGCAGGACCTGTTACAACAGGACAAGGGGTGATGGTTTTAAACTAAAAGAGGGAGATTTAAACTAGAGAGAAGGAAGAAATTTTTGATGCTGAGGGTGGTGAGAGCCTGTCCCAGGTTGCCCAGAGAGGTGGTTGATGCCCCATCCCTGGAACCATCCTAGGGGAGGTTGACCAGGGCTCTGAACAACCTGCTCTAGTTGCAGATGTCCCTGCTCCCTGCAGGGGGGTTGGATGAGATGGACCTTGAAAGGTCCCTTCCCACCCAAACCATTCCATGATTTCAAGGGACAACCAAGTGCGTGAGCCCAGGTAAGCCCTGTGGGAAGAGCTGGTTTGTGCAGAGCCCCAGCAGATGCTGACAGCAGGATGCTCCTGGCAAAGAGCTGCTGGGCTGGATGCACTGGAGGCAGCATCTTCGCTGAGCCAGCCCCGGGCTCACAGCGGGGACTATTTACTCTCCTTTAATCTCTGCTCCTCTGTGTTTTCCCATCTTCAAACACAGGTTGTTTTGCCAAGGCAGCTGTTTGGGCAGAGCCTCCCTCGGGAGGAGGCAGATTGGGAGTGTGTGCTGAGAGCAGGGACGTGTTGGGGACACAGGAGCCTCTGAGCCAGCATCACTGGGGGGACAGGGGACCCACAGCCTGTGTGGGGACATTGGGAACTCCTCTCCCTCTCCCTCTCCCTCTCCTCTCCTCCCATCGCCTCCTCAGCTCCCCTCTGCTGCAACATCATCATTTTCTTGCAAAAATTGCTTTCTTCTCACCCCAATACAAGGGCAGCCCATCTTGGTGGCTTTTCTGGGGGAGACAGGACACATCCATCACAGCCCAGGCTTCTGCTGACATGCCAGGAGCCCATCGCTCACCCAAGGCATCCCTGGGCTCCTCACCAGCCTCTGTCCCCACCACATCCTCCCTCCCCTTTACCCCCCGAAAAATCCCATTGAGAGAAACATTCTGGAAACCTCATTGAAAAGGGAAAATTGTCTCATTGACAGGTGCTGTGCAAATTACCCTGAGCTTCATTACCGCAGCAGGGAGAGGCTTTAGGAAGATGCCTGAACATTTCTGAAGCGTGGGGTTTAATGGGATTGGATTTACAATGGCTTTTGGATCGTTTGCTCTGTAAGTCTTCCCCGATTTGGGGCCATCTCTCTTCCTCCCTTACAAATTTCACCATTTTTCCTGGGAGGGTGATTTAGGACAGTGGGATGAGGCTGCCAGGGGAGCAGAGCTGTCACATAGAGCTGTCTCCTGAGGGGTTCCTAGATCAGTTCCCTTCCTTCTGCCTCTATTTCCCTCTTCACTGGATGATCCACTCCGTGGATGTCCCTTTTTCTCCTTCATCTTGCAGCCAACTTGGAGGGAGCTGTGCAGCTCCCACCCTCCAGCCCCAGGGCAATGCTGACAACCTGCTGCTGGCCATACTTTACATGGCTCAAAAAGCATTCCAGAAAGATGATTGCCCTGCTCTAGGAGAGGAAAATGTGGCAGAGCCCTCTCAGACCCATTTCCACCTTGGAGCAAAGGGTGTGCAGCAGCAATTGGCTTTGGGCTGGACACCAGGGGTGGAAGGAGCACCCCCAAGATCTCCTTTTCTCCAAGAAATCACTGCAATCCCAGTCATGTTTCCTGGAATACCTTAATTTTAACAGCACTTTGCTGTAGTCCCCTGAGGAGCCCACTCAGGAGGGGGCAGACAGGACCCACTTGTGCTCTGCAGCCCCCAGAGCTGCTGAGTTTATCAGCATCATTCTGAGAGCACTCGCTCGGTGCATTTGGTGCCGGAGCTGCGTGGCCGCCCAGCAGTAATTAATGGGGCCCTTCCTACCCTTGGGCTCTGCATTAGTGGACTATCAATTATTGAGGCCGGGTTGTGCATTTCTGAGCTGGTGAATAACCAAAGGGACTGCTGGGAGTCCAGAAGTGGCTGTCATCTCCTCATTAGGTATTTATTAAATGTAATTTAGCGGCTGTGCCTGCGTGTTAATGGACTCACAGTGAGGATGTGGGGTGGGAGCAGCATCTCTGTGAGTAGGATCAGGCCCTTGGGGAAGCTGCAGAGACAAGGATTGGCCTCCAGTGATGTTCTGGGGACAACTGGAGGGTGCTCAGGTCTGATTGCTGGGCTCCTGTGCAGCTTCTTGTGAGGGAACACCTCCCAAACTGCTCTTGAGGGTGGGGAGACACTGGCCCAGGTTGCCCAGAGAGGTGCTGGAAGCCCCATCCCTGGACATTTGGAAGGCCAGGCTGGCTGGGGCTGTGAGCAACTGATGTAGTGGGAGGTGTCCCTGCCCATGGCAGGGGGGTTGGAACGAGATGATCTTTAAGGTCCCTTCCAACCCAAACCATTCTATGATTCTATGTCCTACATGGGACATCCTGAAGCTGCCCCCAGCACCTGGGCTCCCTCAGTCCCCACCAGCAATTCAGCCTTTAGCTCCAGAGAGCAAACCCTTGGGCAAATTACTCACCTAGAGATAATCATTATTATTCCTGCTCCTCTCCCTCCCCATCTCCCCATCTTCCCTCGTCAGCGCATTATCCCTTGTTACTCTCCTCTGACTAATTCCTTTCTCTTTTGATCACTGCAGCTCCTCGGAGAGGGTGATAATGAGACCAACCACCGAGGGCAGATTTACCATAAACTTTCTGAACTTCTGGGGGAATGCAAGAGAAGCTGGAAGAGCAGCTGAGCTGGGAGGGGGCTGCAGGGAGAGCAGAGCTGCCATCAGCCCAGCAGGCTCGGGGAGCACTCGTGAGGATGCTGCTGGCACCAGGTTGGCTGCAGATCCCACCAGCACCATGATCTCCTATTGATGTCCAAACCTTCAGGGATGGAATGTGCTTTGGGAAAGCTGAAATCATCCTCTGCACCATGGAGCCCTGAAGCTAAAGGGGGTTTTGCAGCTGAGAGCAAGACTTCATCAGTCCAGAAAACTGCTGGTACCCAGGACACGGAGAGGACTTCCAGGAGAGGTTTGCTGCCCTCATTTCCCTCTGTGAACATCCTTATTGTAGGGGGGTTGGACTAGATGACCTTTGGAGGCCCCTTCCAACCCAATACATTCTATTATTCTATGCTGGGATGAAGATTGGACTTGATGATCCTAGAGCTCTTTTCCAACCTTAATGATTCCAACATGTTCCAGGAGCCCCATGGGGCAGAGCCACCATCCCATGGGAGCCCTGGGAGCTCACACTGCACTTGGAGCATGGAAGCATTTTGGCTACACCATGTTCTGCCCACGTGTCTTCTTGCCATTCAGCCTTTGCATCTGTTACACACTGAAAAAATCACCCCAGCAAAGGGCCTGTGTCTGCAGGAACGTGTGTGGGCTTGAGAGGAGCAGGGATTGGAAACAAAAAGAAACAGATCTTCCCTCAGCAATTTTATTGGGTGGGAGATGTTGAGGTTTATAGTAAAAAAAAAATTAAAAAAGGATGTTTCTCTGTCTGTCTGCAAGGAGAAGCTGCTTTCCTCATCCTCCTCACTGCTGAAATCAATGGGCAAAATGGGATATTTGGGGCTTTGGGCAGGATCCAATAATTTCCTTTAGAACAAACAAACAAGCAAAGAAAGAATGGGGGATTTGTGTGTGTGTAGAAACACTTCCCAGGGCTGGAGGAGGTTTGTGAGAGGTTTTTACTCCTCCTGTTGCACATGCCACTGTCTTTGTCTGGCCGTGGCTGCCCGGAGGGGTTTGCTCACAGCTGGGAGCCTGTAAGCTGCCTGTAATCCAGTAATATTCATAAATGACTGTGCATGTTCCAGAGCTTTTGTCCAATCCCTTTTTATCCCGGGCCTGAGGCATTAGCAGTGGAGCTGTAAATCATCCCTGGCTCCATCCCCAGTGGGCTGCTCCCTGGTGTGGGCATGGCTACCAGGCTGGGGCAGGCGGTGGGTACCTGATGGGGTGATGCTGGAGGGATGTGTTGGACCATTATCCCACTGGCTGCAGCCAGGGCCATGAGGCTTCTGAGTCCCCCTGTACTGGGGCCAGGAGCAAGCAGATGGGACCAGCTCTTTTGGAGGCTTGGATGCTCTACAAAGCAGAAGCCCTCACAGGCAGGAGGCTGGTGCAGGGCTGGGAGAGACCCAGCTGGGTGTTCTCCCTCTGTCTCCAGCTCTCCACCACGATCAGCATCTTCCACCTCAAGGCAGGAGCAAATGGTGCCCCTTGATGGAGCTGTGCCATAACCTCCAGGACCTTCTTGTGGCCTCTCAGTACTTAAAGGGGACCTACAAGAAAGATGGGGACAGACTTTTTAGCAGGGCCTGTTGTGACAGGACAAGGGGTGATGGTTTGAAATTAAAAAGGAGAGATTTAAACTAGATACAAGGAATACATTTTTGATGCTGAGGGTGGTGAGAGCCTGTCGCAGGTTGCCCAGAGAGGTGGTTGATGCCCCATCCCTGGAACCATCCCAGGACTGAGCAACCTGCTCTGGTTGCAGATGTCCCTGCTCCCTGCTAGGATATCGGACTAGATGACCTTTAAAGATCCAACCAAACCAATCTATGATTCTACGAACTCTAAAGACCAAAACCTTTCTTGGTTTGGCAGAGCTTGTGTCCTCAATCCCACCCAGGCTGGGGAACCCTGGATGTGCCCTGGGCTGGGAGCCTGGCTGGTGCTTCCCGAGGAGCTCAGCTCCCAGCCAAGACGCAGCAGCTCTGTAATTGCAAATCATCTTTGTAATGCTCTCACTGTAAATGCTACTTAAGATGTCATCAATGATTGATATATTTGCTAATTGAGACTTCCACTCGGGCTGATAGCCGGCGTGCTTTATTTCTTTGATTATTTTATGCTATTTTATGACTGACATATTTGCGGCAGCACTTCTTTAATCTTCATTAAGCCAACTCCCCGGGGAGATGTGGCAGGCACCGAAATGCTGCGGGGCTGGGGCAGGATGGGAGCAGAGATGGAGCCTCTGCCTTGCACACGAGCAGTGGGGGGATGAGGGGAACAGAAGGGGCTGGTCTGTGAGGTCCTAGATGCAGAGGGACATTATGAGAAGGGAAGGTCCTGCCTGTGCCTCAGTTTCCCTTATCTCCACAGCAAAGGGGGACTGAGAGCTAATGAGGACCAGCAGCACTGTGGAAAAGCAAAACCCTGGTAAGATCAGCATTGGGAAGAAAGGAAATATTCCTTTGGTCTTACCAAGGAATGAAATAACAACTTCAGTGACGGACCAAGGGGAGAAGCTGCTCCCTCTTTCAGGGCTCAGCACCCACCAGATAAATTAACCCAGAGCTGGAGGCCACAAATTTGGCTCCCAGGTTCCTAGGAGGGTGTTGCATGGGGCCGTGTCCCAGCACCCAGCCCTGCAGTGGTGCCACCTCTCGTGATGATGATGGACAGCAGACCCAGCTATTTTTGGTGCAGCACTTAAAGCTTTTCCCAACACCTTTGCTCACAAACCGTACGCTCATGCCAGAAGGCAACAAGGCTCTGCACTCACTTAAACCAACAATTAAATAATGATAATCCCTTGAATGGCATCCAGCCTTGCTCTCCACTGCCACTCGCTGCCTTCAAGGCTGCCCAGCTTGGAGGGGCACCAAGACCCGGCTGCGACATCTGCGTTCCCAGCCCGGGAGAGCTCATCAAACCTGCAGCAAAACCACCCCCTGCCACGCTCAGGGGGGCTGCTGGAGGAGCAGGGGGTGCCTTGCATCTCATTTGCCTAAATGAGTGTTGGGATCCAGCTTTCTGAGGTCAGGGGCTCATCGTGGCAGCTGCTGCGGGCGATGCCAGCGGGTCAGGGCACAGCCCTGGTGCCCATCTGGTGACAGCAGCAGCTGCCTTTCTGCTGGCCCAGAGAGGGAATGGGTTTGAGAACATCCAGCTAGGAAATAAATAAATAAAGGGTGGCTGCCTGAGCTGGGAAGCAAAAGTGATTTTCTTTCTGTGAGAGCCCATCTGCTGGGCTTCCAGAGCACCACAGAACCATGGGATGGGTGAGGTTGGAAGGGACATTTAAAGGTCATCTAGTCCAATCTACCTGCAACTTGCTTTGGAGCAGAACCTCTCTCCATGAGCACCCAACACCCATCAGAGGTAGAGGTGCTGATTGTCATCACTGCCTGGTTGAACACAACTGGTCAATGGGGAGTGGGAACTTGAAGGTTTTGTGGTACCAGGAGAGGTTGTCATGGTGATGCCAGGGTGGGGGTTTTTTTCTCCTCTCTTTCCCCCTCTTTGGGGTTGAACAGGAGGAACCTGGCAGGTTGCTGGGGGGATTTATTAACTCCAAAACAGGCCACAGTTCAGGAAAGGGGGAGAAATAGTGCAGTGGAGAGCTTGGCCCTAATATACGACCCGTGCTCTCCGGGAAGGGGTGTAAATCAGGGCTGGGCAAACACCAGGGCAGCACGAACACCTCATTTGCCTTCCCTCATCCTCAGAGGGGAGCTGGGGAAAACTCCTGCAGGATTTAATGCCACTGCTGATGAACAAGGAATAATAAAAGAGGAGGTCAGACATTTTAAAGGCAGCTGTACAGCTCTCCAGAGCTGGGCATCGTCCTTGGTGCCAGCCCATGGCTCTTTCTGGGGGTCATTTCTGCATGACCCTGGCTGGGTTTTGGTTGAGCCTTGCTGGTCTTGGTCTCCTTGGCTGCACTTGAGTCCTTTGTCACCAGGCAGTACGTGGGTGAGCCCTGGGAGCTGGAGCTGGTGCCTCCTCATCCCTACTCCTGCCTCAAGCAGGACCTTTGCCTCCCTGCCCTTGTCCTGCCAGCCTTGCCCATGCTGCTCACCAACTTGTCTTTGGGGTTTTTACTAAGCTTTTAACAATGCACTTGAAATAATTAGCAGTCTAATGAAGCAAACGGGATCCTTTATGGACAATGTGGCAGTGGGGTGGTTGCAATCCCCTCTGCCCTGCTCCCAGTTCACCCCAACTGGAGCTGCCTCGGCCATCCCTGTGAGCCCCAAGTCCTGATCCCCTCAACTCCAAGCAAAAATCTGGAGGAAGGGGAGGTCTCAGGACAACTTGAGCTCCATGCAGACCCCTTCACCCCATTTTCTTTGGTAAGTCCCTTTGGTGTGTCCATTTTAGAGCATGCAAACAACCACTACCTTTCCCACAGGGATGTCGGGGTGGCCTCAGCTCTGCTGCTGGCCCTTGTCCCAGGAGGTCTGAGCAGGTAAAAGGGGATTTTCCTTCACACAGGAGAAGGTACCAGGTAAAGAAATGAGTCCAGCAGCGTGCCCTGAAATTCCTACCCTCTTCTTTCAAATGCTGGGAAGAGAAATTGCTGATCAGTCGTGAAAGAACAAAAATAAAGCAGCAAAGGCTCCTGGAGAGGATGCTTGAGGATTCACAGCCACGAGCCAGCGTAGACACACGTCGTGCCTTACATCTCATCTGAACCTCTTCCTAATCACCAGCCCCGGGAATACATTTGTTTCGGGTCCCCAAACTGGCTCCTCTTTCGCAGCTCGACCAGAGCTCTGTGGATTTGCAGTGACAGGGTCATTTTTAACCGTTGCAGTGAAGTCTCTCTGCTGCAGGCAAACCCACAACTCCTGGCTTGGGCTTGGAGCAGCCGGGAGGTGGGACTGGCCCTGGGGGATGTTGGCTGGGACTATTCTGGGCAGCATCTCGGGAGCTGCAGGTGATGGGCAGGGGGGGCCATGGGCAGGCAGCCTGCCCGAGCCGGAGCTGCCTCATCCTTGCTGAAGAGCTAATTGCTGCAAGGCTTCCTCAGAACAGGCTTTCACACCGCCCTCACTTCCATCTCCTCCCTGTCTACATCTGCTGATAGGGATTTTAGCCCATCTGCTCCTGGAGGAGACCCCTCCAGCTCTGGTCTATCACTACCTGCCCTTTCCTCACCATGCTGGGGCATTTACGGGGCTCAATTCTTTACATCACTGCTCCTTTTCCTTTTTTGCAGAGTTGCCGCCACCTTTTTGTTTTAGGCTTTGTGAGCATCCCAAGGCAAGTTAATCTTTGCATGAAGATTACCTGGACCAGGGCTGTGGGGTCGGTGGCACCTGGGGGGCTGCAGGGCAGTGATGCTGCTCACGTGCCAGCGTGGTGCAGAGCTGACAACTGGTCAGTTGTCTCAGTGTGAGCAGCATTAGCAGCCCAGCAATTAGTGGAGCTCTGTTGATTTGCATCAGGCTCGGAGTATAAAGAGTATCAGGCCAGATGGTAAATTGTGTGTGTTCCTGAAAACAACAGTAATAGACACTGGGCTTGAGCGGGGCTCTGGTGATGCCAGTGGATCTCTGAGATGGTTCTAGTGGCACGAGCTGGGATACCAGCCGTGGGTTGGTCATGGCACAGAGTCCTGGCTCAGCCATAAACCCACCTGTGTGGGTGTGAAGCTGGAGAAACCCTCCAGGAGCACTCAGGAAGGTGATGCCAGCACATATCGGCCTTGGAACCATGTCCTGGTCTAGATGTACTTTATGTCCTTGAGTAAGTTACTGCTCTTCCCTGTACCACCTTTTCTCCAACTCATACTGGAGTTATCATCAGCAGAGCTCCAGTTGTCAGGGTTCAGCTCTCTAGTGCTGCTGTGAAGGTGCTGGAGTGTGTGGGCACCTCGTGTCTGCCCAGCCAGCACCAGCTCTGCACAAAACTCTGCCTGCTCCTGGTGCTTTGCCACAATTAACTGGTCAGAGCCCCATCACGGGAAGGTTCACACATGCAGGCTGCCTTTCTCCACCATGGACCTTCTCCAGACCTCCGTCCCGGCGTGCTGGCTTGGAGCCATCACTGATATCTGCTGTTCTGCCCTAAAATACAAATCAAGCTGATAAAGAGATCGGCTCCAAAGAGCATTCACCAACATTTCTCCGGCAGTTAAAAATGAAACCATTCCCAAGGACACACCAGAGCTGGTGGAGAGCAGGTGGGGAACGGCTGGTGCCTCACCCAGCATGGTCCCATCCCTTGTCCATCCCTACAATGTTTCTGCTCGACCCATCTTCTCCCACCATGGGAAGAGCAGTGGTCCAGCCTCGTGTCGGGCTGAGTGGAAGCAAGAAATGATGATTAGAGTGTGCTGAAAGCAGCTCATGCTGGTTTAGGAGCATCACTGGAACCCCTGGGGTCCTCCTGACCCAAATCAGTCCATTTCCCAGGAAAATTATTGCACTGATTACCCTCCCTTGGCCCCAGCCCTGCAGAGAAGCCCCTTACTGGAGGTCGAGGATGACAATTGGGTTTCAATGCCTCGGGATGCAGAGGGGGGACCCCAGGGCTGGAGCTGGGGGGGGTGGGCTGGTCCTGGGGGGTTTAGTGTCTAAACACCAGCACTCCCCAGAGTCACTCTGGCTGCTGCCACCTCTGCAAGATGCTGAAAGTCCTCAGTGATGGGAGCCAAGCAGGGGACACTCACAAACACGGGTGTTGTCACCCTGGATCCTTCTCTCTTTGCTGAATTAACACCCACCCATGTCCCACCCCAGCTTCGGAGGGGATCTGGGAGGGCAGGGTGGGGAGCTCTCAGCCAGGCTGTATTCTTCATTTCCCCTCCTCTTCCCTCTTTGATGGAGGCAGCCAAAGTCACCTCTCTTTTGTGTGATGCGTGTGTTGTTTTTGCTTAATTTTTTATTTGTTTCTTCCCTTCCAAAACTCCTGTGAATAGGCCAGATGCTGTTTCCATAGCAACCCCCTCTCTTCAAGCAGCAGATGCTGGGAAAGGGTTTTTCAGTTTAATCCTCCTGGAAATCTCCCCAGCAGAGGTTGCTGGTATAAGATGATGCTAAGAGATGCACGGCAGCGGCGGTTGGCATATTTTAAATCCCATGTGCTTCCTTTTGCATGAAGAACCTGCCCTTTCACCCTTTGGAAATGGCACACACCACACTGAGAGCAGCAAATGGATCCTAATGCCTCGTCTTATGTTTAAACAGAGCCTTTCCCTGCACGGCTCCCAGAGCATTCCATGGTGATTAAGATGAGAGGGCAGCATCCTGCATCCCTCCTTCAGACCAGGGCTGCTACCCCAAGCTGCCACCAGCATTCAACCTACAGCTTGGGGTGTATAAATCAAGTTTCTTCATTGAAAAAAAGGGGGAAAAAAAAATTCTTTGAGCCTGGCAGGAGCAGCTTCCCATTTTGCATCCATGCATCAGTCACTTGTGGCTGACACGGTCACATTGATATATTAAATGCTGCCCTGGCTCCACACTGCTGAGCACATCCCCTTTTAGTGGTAAAAGCAGGTCCTTGATGCCAACCCCCACCCCAGCTCCCATCACCCCCCGTCTCGCTCCCTGGCTTGTGCTGGCACCATTGCATCCATCAAGCTCCTTAAGAGGATGGATGGATGGAGAAGGCAGGACCTCAGCCCAGCTTGTTTAACAAAGATGGATCCGTTTGAAATCAAAAGCTCAGAAGTGGAAGCTGGAGTTGAACTAGTGCAGAACGAGCTGTTCAGCCTCCCTCTTAAAAAAAAAAAAAAGAAGAAAATCCTGTAGAACTTGACAGAAAGTAATAGCCATTGTATTTTGGTTTTCTCATTTAACAGATTTCGTGTAGGCATAGCAGGAAACTTTGCTCTGATGGATTTTAACTCGGTTTAATTAAAGTACTTGAAACAGAGTCAATTCCCCGCTCTCTAGTGCAGAAAAGCGCAGAAAGTGCCTATTCAAGACAAACTCCTCCAGTAATGCATCTTCTAAAGGAAGATTTTGCTTGTGTCATGAAGTCTCAGCCTCCTTAACCCCAGCTCTAACCAACGGCAGCAGGTTCCTCCAGAAAAACATGTTTTACTACATCAGACCTACAGAGTCACCCCCAGGGGGTCAGTGGGGTTTGTGAGTTATCCCAGAGCCAAACCACTTGGTGACCCACAGGCTGTTGGGAGCTTGCTTAAAAATAACACAAGAGGGATGCAATGAAGTGACTGTGACACAATGTGATGTCCCAGCTTAATTCTAGATTATGGAACTGGTTTTAGGGATGCAGGGAAATCATGGGGTCAAGGCAGCAAACCCTCCTTCTTCTCCCGGGCAGGACCAGCACCTCTGGCATCATTTATGGCAGGTTAAGCTCCCTTTGAAATTTATAGGGATATAAAAAATATATCCCCCAGTCCCAGCAAGCTACAGGACAACTGGTCAAGTGGAATATACCTCACATGTGGGTGGAGGAAAAGGCTGGGATTGGGCTTCCAAAACATCACTCACCCCTCTACACGTTAGGAGCAGAAACTGGGATTAACAGCTCGAATCTGAGCAATAGTCAGGATATTTGCAATGCAGGGCAGAGCTCTGTTCCAGTGCTCATCTGTTTGCTTTCCATCAAGAGCAAGTTTCATCTTGTGATTAAATGAAGGAGGTAGGGATCAGCACTCCCGGGCTCTGCTCTTAACTCCAACGCTAATTTGCCGTGTTCCTTCAGAGAGGTCACACACCATTAAATGCTCAGGGCTGGTGCAGCCTCAAAATTCCCACTGACGTCAAGAAGGACAACAGGTTTTCAACACCAGTGGAAAAATGCAGCTCCTAATGCTTCCTTTGCTTTGCCTTCCTGGGTGCAAAACTCTCCTGCCCAGTGCTGTGAATGGATTTATTTAGATTTATGGAAAGGAGCCCACAGGGTTCCTCTGGTTTGCTGGGTTGGGATATAAAAGGGAGCAGAGCAATTCGACCTGCTGAAAAAAAAGATGCTCCCCCCATGGTACCAGTTCATTTCCAGGGGCTAAACCTCCTCCACAGCTCCATGAACAGCCCCCCTGTGTGATGCTCTTGCTGTCACCGAGGTCTCTGGGCTTGCAGAACCTGCAGGAGTTTTGGGTACGTGTCGTTTGGTGACCTCGGGGCTGTGGAGGCTTGTGGGGCAGGCAAGAGGATAGAATTGTGGAGTCCTAGAATTATAGTCATGGAATTGTTTGAGTGGGAAGGGACCTTTCAAGTTCATCTCATCCAACCCCCCCCTCAGGGAGCAGGGACAACTATCTCAGGTTGCTCAGAGCCCAACCTCACCTAGGATGGTTCCAGGGATGGGGCATCAACCACCTCTCTGGGCAACCTGGGCCAATGTCCCACCACCCTCAGCATCAAGAAATTCGTCCTTATATCTATTCGGAATCACCTCCTTTAGTTTCAAACCATCACCCCTTGTCCTGTTGCAACAGGTCCCACTAAAAAGATTGTCCCCACCTTCCAGAGCTTGCTTGTTTTGAAACCAGTAGGTAGAAGCAATTCCTGACCCCGTGGCTGCAGCCCATGAGCTTTCTCTAAGTGATCTCCTTGGCAGATAAATTACACCCACTTTAAGCTCTGCCCTGGTCCTCCCTTTGTGCTTTTCTTGCTGCATCTGCCTGGCAGAGGTGTGGCAAGAGCCTGGTGAGCAGTGCCATCACTCTTCTTGTCAATCATCCCTTGTCAGAGTGCTGAAGGTATCATAAATCCTTGCCCAGCACAGGCTGTATTTGCATATCTAGTTTCCAGAAATGGCTGTTGAGAACATACAGAATTTTAATCCCCTGGTTTGAACTCGTGCACAGATTCTGGGGCATCACCAGAGGTGGGGCGAGGTGGCACCAACTGTCCCTTTATTTGCAGGCAGTCATTAGGAGTGATTAATTATAATGATGCTATTTAACTCCTTTGCAGGTATCCTTTACAGCTTCCAAAGCACAAAAGTGTCGGCGTGTCCTTTTCTCTGATCAATAAACCAGTAAATGGAGGGATGGGGATGTGTTCCATCATGTGTTCCAGCCCTGGAGCTCCTCCTACACTCTACATCTGAAAAATAGAGCACAGACAAACTCCTGTGGGCATGTTTGTAACTGGTCCCATTTCCAACAGGGCTGATGTCACCATTTATAGACAAGTTTTATTAATGACTTTTATTTTTTAAATAAAAACCCAACAACAGAAATTTTTGGCCTTCCAGAGCCCACCCCATCAGCAACATGATTTTATGACCTTATGTTCCACAAGTGGCTTCAGGCCCCAGAGACAGAACCTGGCTCACCTGTGTGAGGTCCCACCTTCCCCCAGGTGGTCGTGGTTGGGGTGGTGGGAGAGGCCAAAACTATATCAAGCAGGAACTGATGAGCTGGAAGGGAGGTCTTGTTGGAGTGAGCTCCTGGGGGAGTGGTTGGAGGAGCTTTCTTGCTGAGCTCTCTCTTGGTGATATGCTCCCCGTTGGCTCTTGTGGTGGCTGATTCGAGATGGAGAAGAGCAAAGAGATGAAGAATACGTAAAAGATGAAGGTATGTTGAGGGGATGTTGTTGAGTTTGGTGTTGGTAGTGGAAGAGGAGAGCTGGCAGCACAAAATTGGTGTAGTTGGCAGGATTGTTTGAAGGAGAGAGCTGGCAAAACAATCATCAGGAGATGTTCCTCCACCTTCATGGACGTGTTCTCTCAGAGCCCTTTTCTGCAGGAGGACAAAGAGCTGGTGTGAGGGGTATGACAGCCACAGCCAGCACCCAACCAGCTACAGGGGAGACCAGGAGGTGCTGAGCACCCCAAGAGTCCCCCATGCAGCTTGGGATGATGGAGCTGTAGGGGAGAGGCAAAGGGAGAGACGCTCGATGTTCTTTTCCCATCGACATCTCACAAAATTCATTTGTTGGAGCAACTCCCTGCTCTGCCTGACATTTGTGTTTGAATTCTCTGGGGTGCCCTTCAACCCACAGCTCGGAGCAAGGCTTGAAGGATGCAACTCCCAGGAACCTTGCAAAAGGAGGCGAATCTTCCAGCCTGAAGAACAATTCCCAAAACTACTTCTTTCCACATCGGGCTGCGCTCCATAATCCACAGTACTCTTAAAATAAAAATAAAAGGCTGTAGCTGAAACATGCAGTGAGCTCCTACTTAGCATTATTTATCAGCAATGATCTCCAGGCTGGGCCGTGATGCATAATTCATTTTCTTTTTCAGAGGCTGCATCTCCATCCCAGCCCCGTCTGGCACCTCCCGCCGCAGCCGCCGCGCGTCCCCGGCTCTTCCAAAAAAGCAACTTGGGCATCTCCTTGGCCTCTTGGTGTTCGTGTGGATGTGACAGTCTGCTGCTAAGTTTATCCCTGGCTGTGCTGGTGCTCGTCCTCCCTCCTCAGCCCCCGGTGCTCAAGCCTTGGGTTGTTTGGGTTTTTTTTTTGCAGTGCTGTGGATTGAGGGTTGCACATCCCGCTCCTCCCCGGAGCAGAGCCGATTCCCACCAGCAGAGAGCTTCTAAAAATGAAGGAGAGGAGCCGTGTCCTTGTCCAAGGCTCTGTCCCCCTTCCCTGACTCCATCTGGAAGGAGCTGCAGCCCCTTGCCTGGGGCACTCGTGGGAGAAGGGAGCTGGGAAGAGGAGCTGGTTGTCTTTTATTCTGGGGCCCACATCAAACACTTTCTAAAAGGCCGATAAATAATTAATGGTGGTTATAAGCATATTGCAGACATGAGGATTTTTTTGCTGCAGATGGTCATAAGGACGTTGTCAGCGAGGTATCGACTGGAGGGCTGCACAATCCATCCCCATCGACTGCCTGGTTATGAAGACATCTAGTCATTAACTCCTTGTGGGTGAGGAGCAGAGCTTTAGTATGAAGTGGAAGGGCCACAACCCCCCCAGAAATGGTTGGGATTTGCTTTTTGGGGATGAGGCAGGAAGGGTGGTGGAGCCAGGACCCAGAGCCTCCCACTGAGCCCCAGGAGCAGGTGAAGCTGGTGTAGCTTCACCAAATCAATTCTCCTCCACTTAACTTTGTAGACATCTCACTCCATCAGTAGCAATAAGTGTATGTCCTGCTCTGGGTAGGACTCAAATGTTTTCAGAGGTGTTTCCAAAGCTCTACAGGAGGGTCTATCCTACCACTGTGCATACTGGTTGTTACTGGTTTCTCTCCCAGGCTCACCCATCACCACTGGGCAGGTTTGCATGGTACCTGAGGATGCTCAGTGCCAGCAAAGGGAGCTAAAGGAGAGACCAGGATGATTCTTTCCCAGAGAGCAAGACGACATTGATGATTTATTTCACTCCCTCTCTAAGGTAATTATGTACCTAGGCAGTCTTCAAATGTGTATTTCTTTTCTCCGGCAGACCAGAACAGCCTCTTTGGTTCCAGCCTAGCAAATAAATATGTATTTACACACTTTATTAGGACGGGTATTACTTTCCCAGAAGACTGGCATAACTCTTCTGCGCTGGTGTTTTATGTAAAACTGGATTTGCACATTAGCTTGAAATATGTATGACGGGCTAGGTGGACCCCAGCAGCCTTGGCAAGGGCTGAGCACAGCTCCAGGAGCTACGTGTGAAGACATGTGGGTGGATGGGGGTATAGATGATGCACGCAGCTCCCTCAGGACACGTATGTGGCACCCACAGCTACAGCTCTGCTGGAGGAGGAGGAGACATCCCTACCACACTTTTCCTTCAAAATGTTAACAAATCAGCATTAAAATGTCAGGCCAGCTCCAGAGCTGAGGATGGCAGGTGAAATTCCAGGGAGAGGCCACCAAATATGCTGCCAACATGAAAAAACTTGGCATTTGAGTCTTCTGGATTGTCAGGGCCAAGCCTTTCTCCTGCAAGGCAGCAGGACCATCATCCCCCTCCATGGCTGGGCTGCAGCTCCTGGCTGGGCTACCCAAACCCTCTCCATCCCTGATGGAACAAGAGCTCCTGATTTCCACTGAGTTTTTCCTCCTGGTTCCACAGTGGGATGTGTTACTTTCAGCTCCCACCCTACAGCCACTCTCCTTGTGCCCATGGCAGAGAAAAGCAGCTCACACTGATGAGGGTTTCTAATTACTGCTCTTTTCCTGCAGTAATTAAAAAAAATCCCTATTTTTGCTGGCTCTGGAGAGGACGTGTGGAGAGACAGCCCCTGCCCCGAGCGCTGCAACATCCAACCAGCTAAAGCAGGTGGGAGTGGAGGAGAGGAGGGAGATTTGCCCATCCCCGAGGGTGCTGGAGGAGGGGAGGAAAATCACCTTTACACGTGGTTTCACATGAACACCACAACCTCCAAAACCGAGCATCTAGTAGGAGAAATGTGGCTGGATTAACCCAGGGAAGCAGCAGCCTGTGCTATATTAATTCCCATATAATTTCGTAAAGCTGCTTAACTGGGAACCTCAATGCGTTTAACACACATTAGTAGGTAATAGCAATTAATTTGAGAACCACCCAGCAATGCAGGGAGGATGGGGACCATGGTGGTGGGTGGGTGTCCATGATCCCACCCCAGGAGCAGCAGGACCCAGCCGGGCTCTGCCTCAGCTCTGCTGCAGTGACACTGCCAAGCTCAGCCCTAATCGAGCGTAAAAACGGCAGATTTGAGCTGTCCCCAGGGGGAGTTTCAGAAGGAACAACCATCAGCCAAGTCGACTGCAAAGAAAAAGCCAAGGGAAGGAAGGAGAGGTTGCTCCAACCCCATCAGGGGTGGGAAATTAATGTTGGGAGGGAAACCAAGGTGGAATCTGGAAGGGTTTGGGAGGGAAACCAAGGTGGAATCTGGAAGGGTTTGGGAGCTGGGAGGGAAACCAAGGTGGAATCTGGAAGGGTTTGGGAGGGAAACCAAGGTGGAATCTGGAAGGGTTTGGGAGCTGGGAGGGAAACCAAGGTGGAATCTGGAAGGGTTTGGGAGCTTGGAGTGGGCTCAGCTCTTGGATGCTCTGCCAAAGGAGACCTCAGATGGGGCTGGAGATGCAACTGGTCAAGAAATGGGCTCTACCTATGTCTCGATTACCTCGAGATGCCCTGAACTGGCTTTCAACAGTGTTTGGAGGTGACAAGTCCTACTGACATCCCTTTCCTTACTCCTTACAACTCTCAGACCTTGAATTTCAGTCTAAATTTGTCAGATCTGGGTCTGCACAACCCATTCCTCACCAAGCCCCTCATCCCACCACCCCCCTGGCTCTGTTCAGCAAGACATTCCCACGTGTGCCTGATACCCAACAACGACTGCTCCTGCTGGCTTTAAGGGAACTATCTAATCTCCTTTAAATTAAGCATATGATTGGGTTTTGGCTAGATTGGGGCCTTGGGCCTTAATCTCTTTATGCCCCACTTTCTCAATCTGCAAAATAGTAATTATCTCCTTCATGGGCCTAAATTAATTTCCCATATTTCACTGATGCTCATCCTGGCAAAACGCAGGTTGCCATTTACCCAGAGATTGCAATTTGCACGCTGCTCAGCAAATTATGTATGATAGGTCCATACATGCACAAATTTAAGCCTCAGGGGGGAAAAAAAAAAATCCTAAATGCCACAATGGCCGAAATGGGATGTAAGCAATAACAGCATGGATAACAAAAAATGCAATTCAGGGATTCAGAGGATTTAGTGACTGGAGAATAGGCTGAGTTGCATAAAAAAGAAGGGAGGGAACTCAACTGAGTTGAGAAGTAATGAAAAGAATAATGAATATCAAACAGGATGGAAGTGCTTAATTAAGAATTAAGTTTATCCGAGTTACAGCCTGGGAGAGCTGAGGGTGGTCAGTGCAGAGGATGAGGAATGAAGAGACAAGTTGGTTTTAACCCCTTTGTGAATGTCAGGGGAGGAAGGAGGAATAAATGACTTATGGGGGAAAAAAATCTGGCATTCACAGGATTTGGAGGGGTGTGGATTGGGGGAGAGATTGGTGAATGTTACACGTGTTTGGGGGGAAACATGAAATGGAGAAGGATGAAGAAATCCTTTTCCTAAAATAACCTCAGGGATGCCCCTTTTCTTCTTCACAGGATTGTCTAGATTGGAAAAGACCTTTAAGATCATTGTTAATTAAGTCCAATCTCAACAGAACCCTGCTGGGTTTGGTCCCTGGGACCTGGAGCACGTAGCGTGGGGGGACTTGGAGGAGATTTTGCTTCTACACCTGCTACTTGTACATCCCTTGTGTGCGTTGGGCTGTGAACAAATAAAGATTATATTATGGGTGGTGTGCTGGAGCAGAAAGGCTGGACAGATTAAATCTCTATCAGGTCTCAGCACGGAGCTGCTGAACGATAAGGTTGGAAGGGCTGCAGGAGCTCGCTGGATCAGTGATGTTCATTAGGATCCAATCAAAGACAAGCTCCTGCTCTCTGCTTTCCAGAAGGACTCATTCCTTGAAAAGGTAAATAAAAAAACCACCCCAAACCTTACTCAGTTATTCTCATGGGAATCCAGAGGCTTTGACATCACGGTTTTCATTTTCTCCTGCAGAGAAAAAGGCCAACTGAGAGGCCAGGGTGGAAAAGAGAGAAGTCAAAAAGTTACTGAGCAGCATCAGGCTGGTTAAGTCTAATTCCAATGCATTGACTCTGCTCAGCTCCTTGGGGAATGAAGGAATGAAAGGAAAGGAGGAAAAAAAAAAAAAAAAAGCCAAATAATTGAAAGGAGTAATTCAATTTGGGAGGAATTATTCTCCTAATGATTTATGGCTTCATTAGTGACTGATTGAACAAATTATTTTTTTGTTATTATTTATTTTTTTTCTTCTTACTTACTAGGAATTAAGGTGTCTGGCTGGAAGGTTATTGGGTGTCACAGCAACAGAGACTCGTTTGTCTCCATTTAAATACTTAATGACCTCTATCTTTTTCCCCTTCAATCGATAGCATCTAGAACCAGTCATTTGGTTGCCAACTTTCTTGGCTTCACAAAAATGTGACCTGGTGCTCTGAGGAACAAGTGGATGGTTGATAAGGAGACATGAGGCCATGAATGCTGCAGAGGGGCACCTCGTGATGCCCTGTCCCCATCCCCATCCTTGGGTACCACTGTCCTGGGGGCTGCTGCATCCCTTGGTCCCCTCAAAAGTCACTCCCCCCACCCATGTCTTTGCTTCACTTGTATCTCCAAGAGCCCATGGTCCTCTAGTGTTCTTGGTAAAGCCATTCATGTTTGGGTGATACCATGGTCCTGGATCTGATGGAAGCATCTACCCCAGCCAAGAGCTCATTTACATCCCCAGAGAGGAATATATTTTCCCTTTTAATGCATCTGAGCCCCTCAGCACCGTTGCATCAAGGGGTGATGGTTTTAAGCTAAGAAGGGAGATTTAGGCTAGATATTAGGAAGACATTTTTTGACGCTGAGGGTGGTGAGAGTCTGTCCCAGGTTGCCCAGAGAGGTGGTTGATGCCCCATCCCTGGAACCATTGCAGGTGAGGTTGGGCTCTGAGCAACCTGCTCTAGTTGTCCCTGCTCCCTGCAGGGGGGGGGTTGGCTGAGATGAACTTGAAAGAGGTGCCTGAGTACATCTGCAATATATACATGCATGTGTATTTTCATAATTGAACACACCCCCATAAAATCCTTTGGTGTATATGTTTTATGCATTGATATTAGACATAAACACAATAAATGCAACCTCAGAGCAGTTCACACATCAACAGGGAAACCTCCTGATTGCCCAAGCCCTGTGGGCAGGAGGCTGCAGGGTTAGCAAAGCCATTTAGAATTCATCATCCCTCATTGAGCACCCCAGCTCCTGAGTCAGGTGTCTGTCCTTCAACTCCCTTCAATTAAAGAGCCTCCCAAAGGCCAGGCCCTGGTAATTGGTCTCAGAACTGCTTAGGGCCATAATTGGGATGTCTCTTGGTGGCATTGCTGGCAGGTGTGCCAGGGTGACCTGGCTTGAGTGAGGACCAAAATCACACTGGGGCGTGAAAAATTGAGATTGGGTCTGGGGAAGGGAGGGCAGGAGCAGAAGTCGGGGGGATAAACTGGTCCTTTCATCCAGAAATGCACTTTTAAAGTCTAAATTCAGCCTGGAGTCTCTTCTGGGGCTGGTAGAGGGGAGGGGCTGTTGCAGCAGCATCCTTCCAGCTGGGGATATTTTTTTATCACCTACACTAATGAAGGTCAAGCTGCCTGTCAGTCAAAGCATCATTTTCCCTTAGTATAGCAGGGAGAGCTGAGCCACAGCCTGACCCTGTTGCTATTGGATATGAGCTCCATACAGATGATATGCAAACATATTTAAGATGATTTTTTTTTGGTCTATTTGCAGGAGCAATATCCATTTGCAAGGATGAGCTCAATTAACATAACTCATTACTTTCCCCTGTGTAACTTATGTCAAATGAACACCTCCCCTGAAGGGACCCTCAAGGGGAAAATCACTTGACCCATGTGTGATTGTTGTGATATGACAACAAAGATATTTTATTTTCCCCTATAAAATGGGAAAATTCCCTTTTGTTAAGCTTGTGGGGGGGCTGAATAAAAAAGTCTTTGGCAAACTTGGGTTTTTTGCTATAGACACAGGCTTGGGAACATCACTGCAGCCTGAGTGCTCATGGCAAATACAACCTGATTTTTTTTTACGGGGAGAAATGCAGAAAATTTTTCCCTTGCTGAAGAAAAGTTGAAACCCAAATACAACCTCCTTTTTTTTTTTTTTTTTAAATGGGGAGAAATGCAGAAAATTTTTCCCTTGCTGAAGAAAAGTTGAAACCATTTTGGAGACTCTTACCTCAAACTTTTATCTTTTCAGGTTATCCCCTTCTTTGTTTGAAAGTAACGGGCAATTAATTGTATTGATAATGCCAATAACTGAAGTTATTAGATCTAAGAAGGAGTTGAAGGCTGGTTTTGTGTCAGGATCATCATCATTTCTGAGCCATTCCAGGTGCTGCCTGTTGGTCATAGATGAGAAACCTGTTGCCCATCACCTCCCTACACATGGAATTTTAAATCCATTTGGAGCAGTGGTTCATGTCCACAGACTTAGAACTAACACCCCAGCCCCAGAGACAAAGACCAAGACATTGACTGGTCCTGGTATGAAGCTGCAGCTCCTCACATGGGTAATTTCAGATGCTTTTGGAGCCATCAAGAGAAGTTCTGAGTGGTCTCTGAAGTGTGGTGTCAACCGTGCTTATCTTCTCCTTGCAGAGGCTGCTCCTTTTCTTACACATCAAGGGGTTATTTTAAGTCATGGGGTTGGTTGGTTCTTTTTTTTTAATTCCTAAAAATCAGCTCCCACCCCCTGGACCAGCTGCCTGAACTCTGGGCTGCTGCAGAGCCCAGTAATCTTGATCAGCCCTGATAGAAAATGACATCTGGGGTATCTGTTGGAACGCTTCATTCCCTCTGTCAAACATCATAAACAACCTGAAGGATTTTTTTTTTTATTTTACCTTAACAAAGCGTCTGTAGCTCGTGTTGGGTCAGCCTGTGTTGGAAACTGGAGAGACCTGGCTGGAAATCAAGGTGTTAAAGCAAATAAAGGCAGCTTGGGATCCTTTTGTGGCTTGGTGTCCCACCTATTTTCCCCAGGGATCTTTGGGGTGAGGGTTCCACCATCCCAGCTTTGAGCATCAATGGGCTGGTGGCAGGAGTGTGCTTAATAAACCACACAGCTGAGCTGCCTGGAGGGGAAAAAGAGGGAACATCTCACTTGGCTTTGCTCCAAAAATATATATATGAGGGATTTTTTGACCCCAAAGGAAGGAAAACCACCAGTGATGGGCACTTGTGCCATGTCGGGGTGGGGCTGCATGTGCAGACAGGGAAGGGGGGTTTGTCTTCTCTCTGATTTATCTTTCTTTGCTGCTTTTTGGTGGGTCTACAAGCCTGGAGTGCACAAGGAGGTGTCTGGCTTGGAGAGAAGGAGGGATTTTAACAAATCCTAGCAGCAGGAGCAGGTCACCCTGCCAGAGGGATGCTGGGCTCAACCCGAGCCCCCCAGCAGAGCAGGGAGGGCAGGTGAGCGGTGCTGAACATCTCTGGGGTTTTTTTTTTTGCCAGCCAAGTGAAGCAGGGGTTGGCTACAGGAGCATCATAAAGGGCTTGGGCATCACTCCTGATGGGAGTGAGCTCTTATTAATTCAGGTGGCAGGGCTGGAGGAGCAGCACTGCTGAGGCTGTGGCTCCCTGCCAGCTCTCCAGTGCTGCCTGGCTCTGAGAAAAGCCCTTCAGCAGTGCCCTCATCTTCCTCACCTGAAGCAGCATCAATGGGTCATGGTGCTCATGCTGGGGGGGTCAGTGCTTGTCCCTGTCCCAGCCACCAGCACGGTGGGTGATGGTGACACTGACCTGCCCTTGCTGCCACACACCCCAGCCTTGCTTAGACGTGGGGATGGGTTTTTTTTTTCCAATTAAAACAACCTCCCCCTCCCTTTGCTCCTGGTCTCAGCAGAGCCTTGGCGATGCTTCTGCACTTAACATTGCGTGTAATTATGGGCTGGCTGCCTCAGAAAGTGGCCCTTGATGTACTTAGCAGCATCACCTCCTGATTTTCCAGGCAGCACTTACTAGGCAGGAGAGGAGGAGAGAGACAGGAATTATCTGAGTCTTGTGGGAGCCATACATCACGCTCAATTTTTATTTTTTTTAATTTAATACCCTTCATTAGGCTGGAGTGTGGCTGTGGGGGATGATGCAGGGCTGGGCACCACAAAGTCCCCCTCGAGTCATGGTGTTTGGTCCAGCTACACCTCACTGGCTTTCTATGGCCCTGGATTCCCAAAGGAGAGCCCTACCTGCTTCAAACAACCTTTGCTGCATTTTTCCTGCTAGCACCAGCCAGGAGAAACGCTGGTGAATGGGGACTTGGGGGGATGAAGTTTCAGAGTTTGATCCATGAGCCAAATTAAAAGATTATTTTTCCCCTCAATAAACAAATCCCCTTGTCCCCTTCCTGCGAGCTGAGACATCTGCTCCTCTGACAAGAGCCTGTACCACAGAGAAATGCCTCCTACCACGTGTCCTATTGTCCTCTCTGCCTCTTTTCATTTGCATCTTTTCTATTTTCTTTGCATCTTTTCTATTTTCTTTGCATTTCCCTCGTCAGGCTGCTTGCTTGGATGTGGCAGCAGTGCCAGGGGGTTTTATATTAAGGAATGCTGTTCACCTTTTGCTGTTATTTGTCTTACACCTCCCCACGTGCTGCAGGTGATGCCTCTGTTGTTATCAGAGAGGGAGTCCTGCAGGACTGGGATCAGACATGGTGCTGGCTGGAGGGCTGGGCAGCTCTGCAGTGGTGATGAGCAGCTCTGAACAGCTCCAGTCCTGGGGGTTAATGCCTGGAGCTTTGAAACCAGCAAAGATCAGAGATGCTACGAGAAGGAGCTACCTTAAAGGAGGTTGTGGTGAGGCTGGGGTTGGGCTCTTCTCCCAAATTACTGATAGGACAAGAGGTGATGGCCCCAAGTTGCACCAGGGGAGGTTTAGGTTGGATATTAGGAAGAAGTTCTTTACTGACAGAGTGGTCAGGGACTGGACCAGGCTGCCCAGGGAGGTGGTGGAGGCACCATCCCTGGAGGGGTTCAAAAAACGAGTAGATGTAGCACTTGAGGCCATGGTTTAGTGGTCAGGGAGATGTTGGGATGAAGGTTGGCCTTGCTGATCCTACAGGTCCTTTCCAACCTAAATGATTCTATGAATATGGAACCCACCAGGTCCTAATTGTGTTGCCAACCCCTGGCAAGCAGGACGCCTGGAGCTGCCTCTGCACTGGGATGTTCAGGTGGCACATGGGGTTCCTCACCCCAACACCCACCCACCATCACTCACCCACCCCTCTGGGTGTCCCAGGGGACGGTGCAGACCCAGCAGCTTTCAGGAGGCTGCCTCAACAGTGCATTTACCCTCCAGAAGTGCAAAATTGAGTTTATTCTGACTCTTGGACACCCTCCGGGGCTGGGGGGACGTGGCTTCTGTCAAGATGATTTCTCTCTCTGCAGTGGGGCCAGTGAAGCCTCATTTTGGTGGCCAAGTGTCAGGGTCCCTGTTCTTGCTGCTCGGTTCAGGGCTGGGGCTGAGTTTCAGGGCTCCCAGAAGTGTTTCCATCCCAGCCCTTCCTCCAGGCTCCATGCTCCTCCCTGGCATCACCAAGGAGCAGAATCTGGGCTTGATTTCAAGCTGCTGAATTTTGTCAATGGAAAAGGTGACTCTGACCAATGGAAAACACGGTTTTATTTCACTCCACATTCTCCAGCTCCTCCTTCAACCCCCTCAAAAGAAATCCCTAATGACTTCTCATCCTTTCCTGGGGTCTCTTTCCTCTTCCCAGACAAGAAAACCAAGTGGAACCCACAGACCCTGGACCAGACCTGGTGTATGAAAGCCCATCACATTTTGGGGGAGCATCGAGCTGGTGCAGAGAGGGATTTCCCATTGAGAGCCCCACACCCACCTCCTGCCCCTCTCCTGCCCTCCTGGGCAGCTGGAAGGCAACAGCTTTTTAATTATTAAAATGAGTGCAGCCTTGAAAACCCGTAGCATGCTTTTGGCTCCACAAATCACTGCTGTGGTGAGAGAGGAGCAGTAATAAAATTAACCGTTGGAGAGGAATAAACAAGTGGCACAGATGTAAATATTATATAATCTGCATTTCCTAAAATATCCCTGGCTTGGCATCAGGAGCCGGATTCAGAAGGGAACCAGAGCAAGGATGCTGATAGAAAACAAACAATAATAGCAGGCAAATAGTAATTAATCACTCTGTATATGGGTGGTAATGCATGCAAGCTCCTTGCCAAGTGCTCAAGGTGCTTTACAACCTCCTGGGCTCCTCTCGCTGCCAGCCTGGGGGGACAACAGGTATTTCTGGGAGAGGTGGGGAAACTGAGGCAGGAGGAAGCCTTGGTGGGGGCCAGCCTGCACCTGGGCTTCATAGTTGGGTCTGGAGCAGATTTTTAGTGGGTACTAAGTGATATAAATCTTTTCAAGCCAACAGAGGTGGATCCCAGTAGCAGGGAGGGAGCAGACCCCTGCTCTGACCCCCATTGGCATCCAGGGAACCCCTTCCCACATCAGTGCTGGAAAATACCCCATCCTAATTTCCCTCTTCACATCACATCACAGGAATCTTATCATATGATTTAAAGGTCAAATTAGTGCCAGATCTGATCCCATAACTGAAGGCAGGTGTGTCACCAAAACCCTTCCAGCAAGACCACGACCACCTGCCATGGTGAGGCTCAGCCCAGGGGAAGGGTCAGCACAGGGAAAGGGATTTTTTCCAGCTCGCAGGAGTTTGCGGCTATTTGTGTTTGGAAAACCCCAGAGACCAGTTACACCAAACCCCAGAGACCAGTTACACCAAACCCCAGAGACCAGACATGGTGCAGGGACACCGGTGGGTGTCACCAGTGGGTGCTGGGGCATCCAGCTCTCCTCGGAGCTTGCTGCTTGGCAATGCAAGGTGATTTTTTGTTGTAGTGTGACAATCCCTCTTTAACATCCCATGGTTTGAAGTCACATTGGAGAGACGTGTCCCATCTGGTGAGTCACAGCCTCCTCCTGTCACTCGCTTACCTGCAGGGCCCTGCAGGAGAAGAGCTGCCCAACCCACGCAGGGTGACACATCACAGGCAAATGTAAATATTGTCTTTCATTTCTCGCCTCCTGAAGCCTCCAGAAGAAAATTATTTTGGTTGCAGTTTGACAACAGGAGCCAGCCTGGCCTTTTCTGCCTGGAGAGCAGATGGGGCAGCCCCTCCCCAGCAGCAGTGATGGGGAGATCATAGGATCATTAAGGGTGGAAAAGCCCTCTAGGATCAGCAAGTCCAACCTTCACCCCGACATCTCCCTGACCATGTCCTCAAGTGCTACATCTACCCGTTTTTTCCAGGGATGGTGACTCCACCACCTCCCTGGGCAGCCTGGTCCAATGCCTGACCACTCTTTCTGCTTCCCATGGGTGCCCCCAGCCACCCTCCTGTCCCCCACCCCCTGGAGAAGCTGTTTGCAAGAGCACCCGGCTCCAATTTTGTGCTTGGCAGCACATCCCCAGCTCCCCTGCCCATGGGTAAGGACCTGGGATCAATATCCCTGAAGATCAGCCCTGGCCCTTCTGCGTGACAGGGATTCATGGCACCTCTGATCAAAGGCACTTCCCTAATCTGGGAGACAGCGATCAATGGGAAATTAACTGTGCTTTAGGGCTGATTGCTCCAGCAGGAAGGGGCTGGGGGGGGGATGAGCTCATTCCACCCTCTGCAGAGATATCAAAACCCAGCTGGTTCCATCCTATTCATTTTTTTTTCCTTTCCAATCAAATTTCAGAACATTCCTGTTCCAAGAGAACAGCGGGTGCAGGGATGGGCACAGTTGTCCCCATGCTGTGGTTGATGCTCTCCTCTTGTCTTGCACCAGCACAGGGGGTGTGGGGCAGGGAGGGGGATATGGGGAGAGGTTGGGACATGGAGCAGCACTGGGGGGGATGAGTCTTCAGACCCTTCCCAATGCTCCTTCCTCTATAACCTCACCCACATCACTTACATTAATCATAGAATCATAAAGTCATAGAATCATAGAATCACAGAATCATAGAATCATAGAATGGTTTGGGTTGGAAGGCACCTCCAAAGCTCATCTGGTCCAATCCCCCTACAATAAGCAGGGACATCTCTGCCTAGCTCAGGTTGCTCAGAGCCCCATCAAGCCTGACCATGAATGTCCGCAGGGATGGGGCCTCCACCCCCTCTCTGGACAACCTGTTCCAGTGATCAACCACCCTCATATTAAAGAACTTTTTCCTAATGTCTAACCCAAATCTACCCTTTTCTAGCTTGATGCTCAGTGCAATGATGCTGTGCCCAGTGCCAGCCATGCCCAGGGTGGTGGCACTCATGGGTGTCACACCAGGGACTGGCCCCATGGCAGCAGGAACAGATCTCCAGAGTCTGTCCCATCCCACAGGCTCTGCTCAAAACCAGAACGAAAACCAGGAACGTGTCAATAGTTTAAATACCATTTCCATCCCCTGTGAGACATATAATCACTGCACATGAAACAGGTGAAAGACCATCCCCCCCCAAGGCATGGCCTTTATCACACGCAGCCTACAAGCTTTTAGCATCAGGGGGAAGGTGAAATCAAAAGGATCAAAATAAGCAAATGAAAATAGAGAGCACAAAATCTTTCACAAAATTGTCCCAATTGCCTTTGACGTTTCAGCCAGAGATGCTATTGCCTTTTGTAGTGCTACTGTTTTGAAGAGGGGAAAAAAAAATAAATCTGTATTCTCCACAAAGCAGGTTGCTGCTGTACTTTCTCTGAATGTCTGCCACCTCATCAGTGCCACATTAAACCAACATTTCCAATTCAAAACCCAACTATGTGGCTGGATAAATGTAGTAGTAATGGCAGGAATGAGCAAGCGGGGCCCAGGACTGAACAGCAGTGATTTATGAGACCACAGTCCCTTCTCTGCTGCCCTGCGTGTGCCTCTTTGCATTTTATCCCCCCATGGCTGGATTTTTTTTTTTTTTTTGGAGCTCCTTAGTGCTCATAAAAGGGTGATGAGCTGTGGGTGTAAATCACCAGCGAGGTGGTGGCTCCCTGGGGTTTTTATGGCCGTGTGCTGGTGTGTATAAAATCTGATCAATGGACTTTGTGGGAAGATACTAAAGAGGCACCTGTGACCCCGATGGTCCTGCACTGGTGGCTGTGACTTTGGCAGCTCTCCTGCCATCGACTGATGAAATGCAGAGGGCTCTGGGATGGGGACAGTGCTTAGAGGGAAGGGATGTGAGTACTAGAGGGGCCAGTTAAAGAGGAGCCCTGGAGGCTTGAGCCTGGTCCTGCCACATGGGATAGTCCCTTTGCAGCTCAGAACCATCAGCACCAGTCTTCCAGAGCCCTTAGTTAACAAAGGCAAAGAAAATCCTGCATTACCCTCTTATTACCTGTCATAATAGAAATTAGAAATCTTGGTCTGGGGCCAAGACCTGTGGGGGTTGCTCAGCTTTCCTTTCAGAGCCTTTTGGAGTTTGATGCCATGGTTTTTCTAAGTCTTTTCCTGACTGGTGCCTTCAGCTTCAGCCAACAACTGGATTTTACACCTATCCTCAGCTGAGCTCACCTTGCCACAAACCCTCTGCTCCCTCAGATCATCAATGCAGGGGAAATCAAGAGTGAACACTTAAAGCTCTCTCTACCCTGACTGCTCAGTGGGCTTTGTCAGAAGAATAGAATAGAAGAGGATAGAGCAGAGTAGAGTAGAGTAGAATAGAATAGGATAGGCTAGGCTAGGCTAGGATTCAAATAGAATAGAACAGAATAGGAGTCAAATTGAATAGGATAGGAGTCAAATAGAATAGAATAGAATAGGAGTCAAATAGAATAGGATAGGGTAGGATAGGGTAGGATAGGGTAGGATAGGGTAGGATAGAATAGAATAGAATAGAATAGAATAGAATAGAATAGAATAGAATAGAATAGAATAGAATAGGAGTCAAATAGAATAGAATAGAATAGAATAGAACAGAATAGAATAGACTAGAATAGAATAGAATAGGAGTCAAATAGAATAGGATAGGATAGGATTGAATAGAATAGAAGTCAAATAGAATAGGATAGGGTAGGATAGAATAGAATAGAATAGAATAGAATAGAATAGAATAGAATAGAATAGAATAGGAGTCAAATAGAATAGAATAGGGTAGGATAGAATAGACTAGACTAGAAGTCAGAATAGAATAGAATAGAATAGAATAGAATAGAATAGAATAGAATAGAATGGGAGTCAAATAGAATAGGATAGGGTAGGATAGACTAGACTAGACTAGACTAGACTAGACTAGACTAGAATAGGAGTCAAATAGAATAGGATAGGATATAATAGGATAGGATAGATCAGATTTTAAAAAATTAAATTAAATGAAAGCCAGCAAAGCTTTCCTTTGGCAAACTCCACAGGTCCTGCTGCTGCTCGAGGGACCCTCTGTGGACAACTGGTTTTGCTGAGTGGTGGTGGATGTGATTTGCTCTGTGCCCTTGGACCCTGCCTCCTCCTTGGTCTGCCTGACTTCACATCCCAGCCCCTGCCTCTGTCTGTCACTGGGCTCAGCAAATGCTGCTCTGAGGACTCCCCACCCCGATCCTCATTCTGTGCATCCAACACAACTTTCTCCTCATCCAGGAGGGGACTCTTTGGGCTTTTGAAATCCACGGCACGTCCACGGCTCGGTGCCAAATGCTTTTCACCTTGTGGGATGTTTAGATAGCTGAAGTGAGCAGGAGGGATGAGGTTTGTTTTGCATCATTCACCCCCCCACACTGCTTCAAACTTCCTTCTCATGCAGGGGCAGATGCCAATATTTGTTCTTCAGGCTCCCTCATGCTCCTGCATGCATTTCAGCAGCTCTTCCCTTCGCCTGCAAACAAGAGGAAAGAGGTTGCTGGCCCCATCCTTTCCCTCCATCCCCTCTCATCCTCCACCTCATCACAACAGCTTGGATTTTAAACAAACAGGCACCTTTTTTTTTTTTGCACTTGACTCTCCCACCACTCCAGGGGCTGAAATGATGCTGAAGCTTCGTCACCTGATGATGCTGCAGCCACAAGAAGCAGAAAATAAAGCAAGATACCCAAATTAACCAGGTGGGCACTGCTGTGCTTCCAGCATCCCCTTCCCTGGTACTGCAGAGCAGGGATGAGAGCTGAGAGGAGCTGTTTGCCCCTCTCTGCTACCCCTGCCCCTTATCTCTGCCCAGGCCACTTTGAGGCATCTCCCTGCAACCACCTAACACACCTTTCCCCTTCTTTCCAACCTCCTAAATCCAGTCCCACCTCCACCACTCAGACACAGATCAGGTCTGCAGTCTCAGAAGCTTCAGAAGGTCCCTGCATTTCAAAGGGCCAGTGGGGACAAGTATGAGCTGCCCTCCCTGCAGTTGGGCTTTGAGCTGCACACATCAGTGGTGAACCACCCAAGGATGTGAACTCAGCCTCTGGCTCTGTCACCTGCTCTCTTTGAGGAGTAAGAGTGGGGGAAGTCTTTAACCGTGGGCAGAGCTGTACATCAGACAGCCCTTGATGTCTCCTACAGACCGGGGTATTTCAGTTCAGAGAGACACTAATCTAACCACTTCTGCTGCCATGCATATGGGAAAAGAGACGTGGGCAGGGATTTCTCCTCCAAAAAACAACTATTCTCATTTAGACCAGCAGCACCAATCCCCCACGAAAACGGGACGACTCCAACACTCAAAACGTGGACACAATTAAAATGCCTTTTTTTAAATGAGGAAATATGTTCTTTCACCTAACACACCCATCAATGGAAACCACCCTCATTTGCAGGCACACAGAAAACCATCACGGGGCTCTAATTCACGGTGCTCAGCGGTTTTGCAGGAGATGGAGGCAGCAGCAGACACGGGGAGGTTGCTTAATGGGTTGCTGGAGAAGGTTCTCATTTCCCTCCCGGCCCTCACACACATGAGCAGGAGCTGAGAGGGACACGGGACCTTGAATACCAAAGCAGAACTTGAGACGGGTTATGTAGGCACTTACCCAGGAGTAATGAGGACAAAGGTGCAGTAATGGGAGCCTTTGTGTCTAATAAAGGGAAATTTATTCAGGAGGCTTCCGGAAAGTCAGACCGTGACAATATCCACCTCAACTAGTTGCTTCCCTGATCCGAATCTCTAAGTGGGAAGAAAAAAAGAAAAAAAAAATTACATCCCTTCATCCCACTGCGGGAACAAAAGGAACTGGGGACAGCAGCCATAAAACACCCCCAGAAAAACTGCACTGATGGAGCCAGGATGTCCTACACTGGTCCCACACCAGGATGGTCAAGATTTGCAAGGATGGAGGGATGCAAGGAGCTCAAGGTCAGGGCGTTTCACAGGGTGCCACATCCCTGAGGGGTTTTTCTGTTTGTTTCCCCCCCCCTTTCTGATTGCAAAGCATGGGGGTGCCTGGTTAATAGGTGAAGGAGAGGGGCTGCTCCCAGCCAGCCTGCTCCAAACCTCCTGGAGAGCTCCTCTGGGGCAGCCAGCGAGATGTTGCATCCCCCTGCAGCAAAAAGTCCTCCAAGGAAGACCTGCTCTGCATCTCCCTAACCCCCCACCAGCTTCAATTCCTCACCCCTTAACCCAGCACAGCCAGGGCAGCCTTATCCTGGGTTGCTGGACAGTTATTTGTGCTGAATCACCGCTAGGAGAGAGGGATTAAGTTGTGCTCCCAGAATTAGAGCTTGGTGGTGATGCCAACACCCTCCCTGCCTGCTCGACCCGTGGAAGGAGTCAAGGTTCTCCTTCAGATGGGCAAACAGCTCTTACACCAGGTTTTTTTTGATCTCTGCTTAAAGCATGACCCAGCACACTCCCGGAGAGCAGCAGCTGAATATGTATCATGCCTTTTCTGGGGGTGCTCCTAATGCAATTTTGCTGACGAGCTCTTAAATCTATTTTTATTGCTGCTCAAGAGCCTCACTAGCCTGTAAAGCAAATGCAAAGCTGGCCGGGTTTCATGTTCCTTTTGCTGTCCCTACTCCCAGGTCAGAGGGAACAAGAGCAGTTTGTGGCACTCCCCTGGCACTGCCTGACGACACAATGTTGGTCACACACTTAAATCTGGGTGAAATAAAACCTGTCGGGGGGAAGGAGCCTGGCTGGGAGTGACTTTCCCCCAGCAAACGGAAGGAAATAAAGGGCAGGCAGCTCTGTCAGGAGCATAAATGTTTAATCAATTCTTGCTTAACTCGGCAAACCTTTCCCGGATAGAAAGTTTGCAATTATTACCTGGATCAAGACAGCTTAATTAAGCAATTAGGATGTAAAGTTAACAGCCCTTGCAGAATGAGTTGCAGTGCTTCAATTTCAGAACTGCTGGTGCATGCAGGAGAATAATGGTTTGGGAAAAGACAAGGTTTTTTTTCTTTTTCTACCCCTGGAACACCACCAGCACCAAATTAATAGGGCAGGTCACATCCTCAGGCACTGAGGGGAATTTTTGCCTGAATTGGGATGCAGCAAATCGCTGAATAAATCCCCATCCTCAGCCTTGCACCATTCAGAGCTGACGGCTCCTTGGAGAGCCCGCTGAAGACAGGACGTCTCTCAGACTGACTTAAAGTCCCTCCTGTGGCTTCCCAGGAGCCACACAAGTAAACAAACCAGCGAGATGGCTCCAGGGAGTCATGTGCTGGTCCACCTCCAAAATCTACTCAAATAGGACTGCAGCTTTCTAATCATTTCCAGCCAGCACCAGCCCACGGTCAGGAGGAGCAGCCAGGGTCAGGATGCAGAGTTGAGAAGCACAGGCTGGACCTAATTTAATGTTTAGGGAGACCATGGACATTCCTCCACCCCTGAATCATGAAACACTATTGGAAAAGAAATGATGTATACAAGTTCCCCACCTGCACTTTGATGGACCTGATTCGATGTCCTACAAGTAAGACATCTCCAGGTCATGGCCAGCTCCTCTGCTGCTGGTTTGGGGAGAGCCAGCCTTCTACAGGATAAACCTACCAGGTTTATAAGCTCCTTAACCTCCATCTCTGCTGACCTAGAAACACCACAGCTCCCTTTGGTGTCCCATGTGGTCACATCCTCCCCTGCCCACGGATGGATCTGACAGCTCCTGGTGCTGGGAAGACAGGCTGAGCCTGAGGCTGAGCTGAAGGAGTGTAACATGACTGAGGGAAGTAAAGCTGAGTGATTTTTGACTTGGGTCATAAAATCTTGATGGTTTGTAAGATGAACCCCCTGAGGCTTGAAATTGTAAAATTCTGGTTCCGGGCCGTTGGGCATGGAAATTAAATTCCTATTTGGCAGCCTCAGATGTATCTTACACAATATTCAGTGGTACCACCTAAGAGTGGGAAGTGATGCTCACCAGCCTCTGGCCCATCAGAACCATCACAACAACAGGGGCTTGCTTGGACCAACTTTCACTGGTCTGGGCAAACATGAGAAAAAAAAAAAAGATGGGTTCGGAGCTCACAGGAAAAAATACCTGAGAACAGGGATATTTCTACTACTTCCACCCCTGCAGTTAATAGCATGGGTCTTCCAACACATCCATCTAAATGTGTCTGACGGAGCTTGGACCCTGGCCAGTGCCAGTGATGCTGTCATTGCTTGGATGGGTTTTGAGGTTGCCCTCTGCCTTTTGGGGTCTGGTCTAATAGCAGCTGAAGTCAATGGGAACCTTGCTAAGGACAATTATGCACACGATAGACGAGCAGAAGAACAAGGAAGGAAATGGGTTTCCATTGCAGGGTATTAATTTAAACGGCTCCCTCGGGGCTGCCCCTTTAAGGACGGCTAAAATCGTATTTAAAGACTGCAGGCACAAAACACAGCTTTTCCTTAATATCTCTGGGTAATTAAAACCTGGCAGTGGGGGAGGATTAGCACAGGTTATATATAGTATTTCAATTTAAACTTCTCCTGCTCCCTTGAAGTTTCCACTTATTATTCTTTTAACAAACTTTAATCTCGCCACCATAGAGCCGCAAATTAGAGGGAGCGTGGTCCAGCTCATGTGAGACACTGCTGACATGTTTGATTTGGAAGAGGATGGGCTGATGGAACAGCCTGAGCTGTGTGGGCTGAGGATCTGGCCAGAAAAACCACAGATGTGGGAAAACTTATCTTGACTGGAATGAATATTTGGAAAACAAGGCTGAGATTTCAAGGCAGAGATGCTCAGACATGCTCCTGCCTCCATCGCGTGCCCAAGAGGCATCTTCAAACCATGTCCAAGCTCAAAGCAGGGTTGTGCTTCCCTGTTGTTGGAAGGGAGCAAAGTGTCTGACCCCAGCAGCAAGCTGAGAGATTAGGACAGAAAGGAGACAAGAGGTTTTAAGCAGAAAATTCGAGGCTTCAGCAAACTGCAGTGCAGTTCAGAAGGGCGACCAAAATCTTGCAAAAATAGCTTGTGAATTGTCCATCCTGTTAATTATACACAAGAGCAAAAAAAAAATGAGGCTGATCCTCAGTCCCACTGAGATGGATGCACACCCAAGGGATGCCCAGAGCCTGGGGTGCTCCAGGACGGGTGATGCCCCAGCTCCCCCTAACTCCAGCACCTCCTCTTCCACACGGGATAGAACAGCCCTGAATTCAGCAGAGAAAGATGAAGCCTCTTTAGGCTCCCCTGACAGAAAGTCACTTGAATAATCTATAAGACATGGTTGATTGAATAGAGAAAAAGCCAACAAGAGCTCAGCAACCCCAATCGATGCTCGATAGCAGCCTGGTGTTTGTTTCCTCCAACAGCCCTATGGGACAACCCCTTCCTCCCAGCTCCATCATGCCTTGAAAATGCCACGGACCTTGCACGTAGGGAAGTTTGAAATACAACACTCAGCTGCCCACTGGCTACCTCGGGGGCACAAAACCCACACACACTTATTTATCATTGGGCATTCGAGCTAGAAATGAAATATCCATTGTCATTTATCATGCTGGAAATACGGCAACATTTTTTATTCTCCGTCCCCCCTACCCCCCCCTTCCTTCAGCCCATCAACAAAAGTGGGTGGAAGTCAAAATTGCTGAGCAAAAATATAATGTATGTACATAAGGAGAGGAAGCAAAGGGCTGGGATTACAATTTATTGCAGAGACCGTAGGCAGCCCGTGTGATTGCACACAAGGAAATTGCCAGAGATGCAGATATTTTGCAGAGCTTCTTATTCCCTTTCTCCTTTACTTTGCAAGAAAATAAGATATTCAATAAGATTTGGCCATTTTCTCACAGGCAACCTCTGAATCTCTCTCGACTTTGGATGATGAGGAGTAATTCCAACATTTTGCCTTAAAAAAAACAGGGAAAACCACCCAATCATCCAAACTTTTCCTAATGGAAAAGGTGTATTCTCGTATAAATTACCCTCCATTTATGAAAAACATTTGATTGCTGACAAAATCACTGCTACAGATGCTGTGCCAAGCTGCTGGGTGGTAGAATATTGCTGAAATACCCCAGCTCTTTTTTGAGATCTCTTTGGCATTGATATAAAAAGTTAGATGATATCAATGAGCCGGGGAGCTCAGGAGAGCCGTGAAACATCCATCCCATTGGCATCCGTCTTCTTTTGCTGCATTGACTGGAGACATCAGATGTTATTTCTTGGAGAGCTGGCCCAGAATGACAATTTGGAGTGAGGGAAAAGGGGTGAGATGGGGGAGAAGTGAACCCAGCCATGGAGAGGTCGGGAAGCGTGGGCATCATTCCCAAACAGCTGCTCAGGGATCAAAGCTATTTGCAAAAATGAGATTTCCAGATGATTTAGGAGCAGGACACCACCAGCCAGCCCACCACGGGCTGTCAGCAATGAATATAGATGGTGCTGAGCATCACATTACCAAGAGGAGCATTTGTCCTCATAATTAGTGGCATGTTTTGCCCTCTCTCCTTGGAAGAGACCTCTAGGGAAGCCACTGAGACGCTGCTGTGTCTGCAGGCAGCTTTGGAGACACGGGACCAAAAGCACAAGCATCTATTTCAGCCATTCATTGGTTTATTTTTAGGGATCTAATTGCCATTGGAAATCGATGGTCATTAGACTGTAGCTGCCAGTTTAAACCTACCCCTCAGCTGGGGGAGCAAGGGAAAGGCTGGAGGAGCCAAGTGACCCACCCTGTGTCATGGTTTGAAGGCTGGTTGGATGTAGGAAGGGGAGGAGACAGGGGAAGAGAGGCCTTTGAGGGCAGGTATGAGACAAATGAACTGCTTAACCCCTGCATCTTAATTTTTTTAGCCTAACAGAGGCTTGCACGTCAGCAGCATGAACATAAGAACATCTGCGTTCACTTGCCTTGCCTTCTCCTTTCCCAGCATTTGAGCCCATGGTTGATATCAGCTGATGCTGACAAAAGCTGAAAGTCTCCCAGATATTAAGTTCCTAAAAGTTTTGGCAAAATAAGTCGAGTCTCCACTTTTGTCCCCAGAGGCTCCAGTGGGATCTCCCTCTTTGGAGGCAGGAGGAAAGGGCTGGAAATTGTGACTTCTGGTATTATTAAGGTGCTGATGGAACAAGAGTATCCCTCTGATGAGGAAAGGCTGAGAGCCCTGGGGCTGTTTAGCTGGAGAAGAGAAGGCTGAGAGGGGATCTGATCAATGCTGATCAATAGCTAAAGGGCAGGGGTCAAGAGGATGGGGCCAGACTCTTGTCAGTGGTGCCCAGTGACAGGACAAGGGCTATGGGCACAAAGCGGAACCCAGGAGGTTCCATCTGAACAGGAGAAGAAACTTTTTTGCTGTGAGGGTGTCTGAGCCTGGCCCAGGCTGCCCAGAGAGGTTGTGGAGTCTCCTTCTCTGGAGAGATTCACAATCCTGGGCACCCTGCTCTGGGTGAGCTGCTGGAGCAGGGGGGTTGGAGGAGATGATCTCCAGAGGTCCCTTCCAACCCCTTCCACAGCATCACGCCTGGATTTTGAGACAGCTGCTAAGCTGAGCACATCCATGGCCACGGATCTTTGAGGAACTATCCTGAATTTTCCTGCACGTATCAAAACCAGGGTCATTTAGATGAGTGCTCTTCTCTCAGCCAAGTCCTGGGCACCACTTCTCATCTGATATCAAAGAGCTGAGGTGGAAGAACGACTCGCGTGGAGACCAGGGGTGTCAAACACGTGCAGAGGAGCACGTGGCCCAGCTGGTGAGGGTGGGAGGCTGAAGCCAACCCCCCTGGTGCAGAGGTGGCTGTGTGCCCAGGCTGTGCCTGGCGGCAGGGAAAGCTCCTGAGAAGATGCATCTCAGCCACTGAATTAGCTCCCTGCAGCTTCAAAAGAGGCAGTGAATAATGTAGACAGGAGCACGAGCACAGGACAATCTGGCTGCCATCCAGTTTATCCAAATATTGCTATTTTTGGCTTTGTTCGAGTTTCGTGGCCGCTCGGAGGCATATCCCAAGATCCCAGCGCTTTTGATCTGGAATGTACTGAATAATTCCCTTTAAACAGCCATAAAAGAGGAATTTTTTGACACCGCCACCATAGCAACGACTGATGTCATAAATGCAGGAGCGTGACTTCATGGCAGGACCCCAGCTCTGGAGGAACTTTGTGCTAAAGAGCAAATATCACCTGCAGTCGAGTGGGGAATACAGAGAACTGAGTAAACACCATCCTTTTGCATAAATGTCCTTTTACCTCAAGCCCTGCTGAGGATGAACATCCTTTTTCAAGGCATCAAATGGGTCATTAGAAGTAGGGCTTTTAGTGTTTGGAAAAGTGGTTTTCCAGGTACTAACCCACTCCCAGCCCTCCCTTGGGGGAGTTCTCCAGCACAAGCTACAAGATCACTGAATAATTCTGACGAGATAAAGGATTTCTCTAGTTTTTCTTGGCAGAGCTGGGCTGAGCCTGGAGCTGGGTGGAAACCAGGGGGTTGTCACCCAGCCCCTGCTTCCAGGGGCAGATGTGGCTGCAGAAAAGCTGTCCTTGTGTGCAGGGAGCGTTTGCAATGGGTTGTGCTGGGTGAACACAAGCTACCCAGGTAAATATGAGCCATCCCAGTGAATAGAAGCCATCACCAATGGGTGCTGCAGTGAAAGGCTCTGCTGGAAGAGCCCCTTGCCCATCCCAGGGGCTGCTTGCAGGATGGCTCAGTGCTGCCGAGCCAAAGTGGCTCTTAAAAGGCATCCTGGCCCAAAATAAAATGTACTGAGGCATTTTAAATTCAGCCTGGAGGCGATCTCTGTCTGCAGCCCTTGGTTCACATCACCATCTGGCAGGAGGAGCTGAAATCCATTTCCATCAGAGGGCTTGCCAGCCAGAGAAATAAAGTGAAGGTGGGAGCTGGTTTCTCCAAGAGCAAGGGCTCTTTGAGAGCTCCTGCTGCCTGGCAGCCTCCGAGAGCAATGCCTGGGGAAGCAGGAGGCTTTTACTTGAGACCATGCTGGCATTGCCTGAGCCTGCAGTGAAAAGCAAACCCAGAGAGGTCTTTGTCTCTCCAAATCTGTGCTACGTGGTCTGGGGCACTGGACAAGGCTCAGAAAATGCAGCTACCCTTAGACGAGCTGGTTAAAGGCTCCTTTCTTCACCTGCAATTCTCTAGAGAATCTTCTTGGGGGGCTCTTTCTCAGCATTAACTTGAAATCTGAAGGTGGGAACTAAACCCCAGCATCCCAGCACCCAGCTAAGGGGCAAACCAGGACCCACCCTTGGATGTTCAAGGTGGGTTTTAGCCCAAAATAAAGCAGATCAGAAGGTGAGCCTCAGCTCCTGAACGTGTGACATATGTCAAGTAATATTTTGCCTGCCAACAGAGAGGGTTGTGTCTAAGGGGAGGCTGATTTTCCTGCCTGCCAATAACAAATAGATTCATTTATAAAATCTCTGTCATTGTCACCAGGCAAGTTTCTGCAGGGCTGCAGAGACAGGGGCCCCAGGCCAAGTTCTATTGCTCCCTTCATCANGCCTTCTCCTTTCCCAGCATTTGAGCCCATGGTTGATATCAGCTGATGCTGACAAAAGCTGAAAGTCTCCCAGATATTAAGTTCCTAAAAGTTTTGGCAAAATAAGTCGAGTCTCCACTTTTGTCCCCAGAGGCTCCAGTGGGATCTCCCTCTTTGGAGGCAGGAGGAAAGGGCTGGAAATTGTGACTTCTGGTATTATTAAGGTGCTGATGGAACAAGAGTATCCCTCTGATGAGGAAAGGCTGAGAGCCCTGGGGCTGTTTAGCTGGAGAAGAGAAGGCTGAGAGGGGATCTGATCAATGCTGATCAATAGCTAAAGGGCAGGGGTCAAGAGGATGGGGCCAGACTCTTGTCAGTGGTGCCCAGTGACAGGACAAGGGCTATGGGCACAAAGCGGAACCCAGGAGGTTCCATCTGAACAGGAGAAGAAACTTTTTTGCTGTGAGGGTGTCTGAGCCTGGCCCAGGCTGCCCAGAGAGGTTGTGGAGTCTCCTTCTCTGGAGAGATTCACAATCCTGGGCACCCTGCTCTGGGTGAGCTGCTGGAGCAGGGGGGTTGGAGGAGATGATCTCCAGAGGTCCCTTCCAACCCCTTCCACAGCATCACGCCTGGATTTTGAGACAGCTGCTAAGCTGAGCACATCCATGGCCACGGATCTTTGAGGAACTATCCTGAATTTTCCTGCACGTATCAAAACCAGGGTCATTTAGATGAGTGCTCTTCTCTCAGCCAAGTCCTGGGCACCACTTCTCATCTGATATCAAAGAGCTGAGGTGGAAGAACGACTCGCGTGGAGACCAGGGGTGTCAAACACGTGCAGAGGAGCACGTGGCCCAGCTGGTGAGGGTGGGAGGCTGAAGCCAACCCCCCTGGTGCAGAGGTGGCTGTGTGCCCAGGCTGTGCCTGGCGGCAGGGAAAGCTCCTGAGAAGATGCATCTCAGCCACTGAATTAGCTCCCTGCAGCTTCAAAAGAGGCAGTGAATAATGTAGACAGGAGCACGAGCACAGGACAATCTGGCTGCCATCCAGTTTATCCAAATATTGCTATTTTTGGCTTTGTTCGAGTTTCGTGGCCGCTCGGAGGCATATCCCAAGATCCCAGCGCTTTTGATCTGGAATGTACTGAATAATTCCCTTTAAACAGCCATAAAAGAGGAATTTTTTGACACCGCCACCATAGCAACGACTGATGTCATAAATGCAGGAGCGTGACTTCATGGCAGGACCCCAGCTCTGGAGGAACTTTGTGCTAAAGAGCAAATATCACCTGCAGTCGAGTGGGGAATACAGAGAACTGAGTAAACACCATCCTTTTGCATAAATGTCCTTTTACCTCAAGCCCTGCTGAGGATGAACATCCTTTTTCAAGGCATCAAATGGGTCATTAGAAGTAGGGCTTTTAGTGTTTGGAAAAGTGGTTTTCCAGGTACTAACCCACTCCCAGCCCTCCCTTGGGGGAGTTCTCCAGCACAAGCTACAAGATCACTGAATAATTCTGACGAGATAAAGGATTTCTCTAGTTTTTCTTGGCAGAGCTGGGCTGAGCCTGGAGCTGGGTGGAAACCAGGGGGTTGTCACCCAGCCCCTGCTTCCAGGGGCAGATGTGGCTGCAGAAAAGCTGTCCTTGTGTGCAGGGAGCGTTTGCAATGGGTTGTGCTGGGTGAACACAAGCTACCCAGGTAAATATGAGCCATCCCAGTGAATAGAAGCCATCACCAATGGGTGCTGCAGTGAAAGGCTCTGCTGGAAGAGCCCCTTGCCCATCCCAGGGGCTGCTTGCAGGATGGCTCAGTGCTGCCGAGCCAAAGTGGCTCTTAAAAGGCATCCTGGCCCAAAATAAAATGTACTGAGGCATTTTAAATTCAGCCTGGAGGCGATCTCTGTCTGCAGCCCTTGGTTCACATCACCATCTGGCAGGAGGAGCTGAAATCCATTTCCATCAGAGGGCTTGCCAGCCAGAGAAATAAAGTGAAGGTGGGAGCTGGTTTCTCCAAGAGCAAGGGCTCTTTGAGAGCTCCTGCTGCCTGGCAGCCTCCGAGAGCAATGCCTGGGGAAGCAGGAGGCTTTTACTTGAGACCATGCTGGCATTGCCTGAGCCTGCAGTGAAAAGCAAACCCAGAGAGGTCTTTGTCTCTCCAAATCTGTGCTACGTGGTCTGGGGCACTGGACAAGGCTCAGAAAATGCAGCTACCCTTAGACGAGCTGGTTAAAGGCTCCTTTCTTCACCTGCAATTCTCTAGAGAATCTTCTTGGGGGGCTCTTTCTCAGCATTAACTTGAAATCTGAAGGTGGGAACTAAACCCCAGCATCCCAGCACCCAGCTAAGGGGCAAACCAGGACCCACCCTTGGATGTTCAAGGTGGGTTTTAGCCCAAAATAAAGCAGATCAGAAGGTGAGCCTCAGCTCCTGAACGTGTGACATATGTCAAGTAATATTTTGCCTGCCAACAGAGAGGGTTGTGTCTAAGGGGAGGCTGATTTTCCTGCCTGCCAATAACAAATAGATTCATTTATAAAATCTCTGTCATTGTCACCAGGCAAGTTTCTGCAGGGCTGCAGAGACAGGGGCCCCAGGCCAAGTTCTATTGCTCCCTTCATCATCCCTCACTCTGGTGTTGCCTACACCCAATTTTCCAAATCTATTATTCACATCAGCCTGGGGTTGGAGGAAACAGATTTCTAATAGTTTGCAAATATCATATTCACAACAAAAGCCATTTTCCTTCTGCAAAAAAAAAATAGAGAAAATAAAGGAACGTGCATTAGAGGCCTCAGTGAGTCCCTGCCATGAGATTGAGGAACCATTTTGCTGCTTCGTGGGTTTTCAGCCTGGCAGAGGACACAGCAGAGACCTTGGGCAGGAGCTTGGATGCTCAGAAGATGCCAGCCAGGATCCCTGGAGAGACAGAGAAGACCTGACCCTGCCTGCCTGCACAGCAGCTCCAACCTCTCTAACCAAACCCCACAGCCTTGGGGGTTTCATATTTATACCTATATTTCTATATTTCTATATTTATTTAAATATGATTTATTTTTAATTAATTTATTTCAACATATTTAAAAATTTTATTTTTAAATATTATTCACAATATGTATAATATTAAAACTAATATTGAATATACTATATTATATAAATATATTATATATAGATGTTTACATTATTTAATTTATATATTTTATAAAAATATATAGAAAATATATTTATTATTGGATATTTATTTCTATCTGCAGATATAGATATAACACATATATAAACATAAAAAATATATATAAAAAAATTAAAATATTTATTAAATATATCTGCCCTGCAGATATAAATAACAAAAAGGGAGTCTGAAGCATCACAGCCATATGGGGTTCACCTTAAAGTCACGATTCCCACCAGGCTGGGACTGGGATGGCTGGTGATGGAGAAGCACCGTGATGCCCTAGGGAGAGGAGCCAAACACCCACTTGCTGCTTCTTCCCCTGCCACAACCAGGTTTAGGGGAAGGAGAAATCAAGGGCATGGGTCAGGGCATGGTTTGTGCAGGAGATGGGCTTGACCAGCCTTAAATACCCTCAATTTCTGACCTGCCTCTGCAATTGAACCCAAGGACAGTGTCCCCTCCAGGGCTCAGCTCAACTCCCCTCCCACAGCCCCAAATTTGCTGGTGCTCCCCCTTTTACAAAGATATTTCCCCTCCGTGACCCAACGTGTCCTCCTCCCACCCTGGTTCTGGCAGCACCAAAGTGGGACAAACAGCTTGATGGTAATTTCATATTTATTTGTTGTCCTTGAGATTAAATATTCCTAAATAAAGCCACCAAAAAAGGCTTAGAGCAACAGATGAAATTATTCTGAGCTCCCATTAGAGACATGAAATTAAAGGAGTGGGGTCAGGCTCTGCCCACAGCGAGGTATAGGGTTTATTTTTCCTAAAATAAAGGGGTTTTTTCTGAACTGCCACATAAACAGTTCCACGTAGAAGCTTAAAATCAAGGGGAGGCTGATCTGCTTTTGTGGCTCATGCCTTTAATCAAAGCCTGGTGTAATTAATGTGGGCATTAATAACTGTATAAATGCAGGGCAGGTTTGATAGGAAGGGTTTGCACAAAGGGAATTTGAAGCAGAAGATGGAGTTTAGGGTGTTTCTGGCTGGGGGAAGAGCAGCTGGGCTGATGCTCTGCAGCAAGGCTGGTCTCTGCTTCCCTGAAGGACACGTGTGTCCTTGCTAGCCCAGAAGGAAGCCTGGAGAGGGGTTGGGGGGCTCCAGGGAAGGGGCCACCCTCTCCTCACACCGTATGGACCAGGTAAATTCTCCACGTGGAGAATCCCAACTGGGTGGATGATGAATGCCAGAAAAAAAGGGAAGAGGGTGCATGGGTGGGAGCTTTGCCCACCTTACAACCCCCTTGGGAGCTGCCACCCTGTGTATTGGGAGAGTGAAGCTGGGGTGGGCCACCAAGCTGGTCCAGGTGCAAGAGTCACATCTGGAGAAGGGCTGGAAAGCATCACCCCAGCATCACTGTCATTCAAATGCTCTAAGATCATCAAGTCCAACCATTCCCCCAGCACTGCCAGGGCACCACTAACCCATGTCCCTCAGCACCACATCTCCAGGGCTTGGAAACCCCTCCAGGGATGGGGACTCCACCACTGCCCTGGGCCAGCCCTTCACAACCCTTTCAGCAAAGAAACTTGTCCTAATATCTAATCTAAACTTCCCCTGGCATCACAACTCTCAGAGAGCCAGGGCAGGGACAGAGGGTCCTGCCCTGTCATCAAATATTAGGCAATTTCCTTGGGAAAAAGCAGCCTTTGGTTACTGGTTGTTGGAGTTGTTACTTGTTGAATTAATCCAGAGATTTAATGTCCAGCTGTTGTGGAGTTTACAGGCATAAAAGATTATTGTGCTCGGAGGTCCTTTGCCACAGGGACTAACAATTTCTGCTGCAATGGGGCCATCAAGAATTGGGGTTGTGTTTTATGGGGCTGATATATGACTCTATAAAGGAGAGACAAGAGCTCTCTCTGTTCTCTTGGAGTAGCTGGTGAGTCACGTTGCAAAGCCACAATAAACTCAGTTTGAACATCCAGCAATACCAAAGTCTTCCTATTATTACTATTAATTATTACTATTATAACCTTAATTTCCAAGGCATCAATCTCCATGTTATCTGGGTAGCGTGACATAAACGTAGCACAAAATTAGCATACATTAGCTAAATTAATGTAACATACCATATGTGGCAAAAACCAACGTAACATAATGTGGAATAAATTACAATAACTTAACATTGGCTCTCAGGACTTGATGAGACCGTAAATCTTCTTTAAGAACTGAGATTAAAGCGAGAAACATTTAAAAGTGGATCCATTTTCCAGAGGAACAGCCTTTTGCAAATGCAGTGTTTTGAAACACAGTTCATTTAGGGAAAGGTTTCATCCAATTTGCCACTTAATAGCATTGCTCTGCAATTACAACATTCCCTTTCACCCAAAGCACCTGCAGCACTTTGCAAATAATAATTCATTTGCAGTGTGTCTTGTGGAGCCAAAGAGCATCAACATCCCCAGGTCCTGCACAGAATGGAAATGAGCCAGGGATGAATTCAACCCCTTGGCCAAGAGAGGCAGAGGCAGGGACCAGGTCTCCAAAATCCTGACTCCCACTTCTTTGCCCTGGTCATCCATCAACCCATCCCTGCTGCTCCTGTTGTGTCAGTGATGAAAACCCTTCCCAGCTCCTCCTGCTCAAACACCAAACTCTGATTTCTACACACAACAAAGGGCATAACCCTGCAGGGTGGAGGTTCTGGGCTCCAGCCACCAAGGTGATCACCCCTGGGTGATGTCCATCCCTGGGTAATGGACACCCCATCACTGCCCTCTCCTCTCCAGACATTCCAAGGAGGACGTTAAAACACTCAACATTAAAATATTGAGAAGAGAAGGCTACAGAGGGACCTTCTAGTGACCTTCCAGTATCTGAAGGGGGTCTATGTAAAGGCAGGGGAAGGTCTATTCAAAAGGGCTTGTAATGATAGGACCAGGAGCGATGGTTTTAAGCTGGGAAAGGAGAGGTTTAAGACTGGATATTAGGAAAAAGTTCTTTAACATGAGGGTAATAGATCAGTGGAATGGGCTGCCCGGAGAGGGGGTGGAGGCCCCATCCCTGGAGTCCTTCAAGGTCAGGCTGGCTGGGGCTCTGAGCAGCCTGTCCTAGGTAGAGATGTCCCTGCTGGTGTAGGGAGGGTGGACCAGATGAGCTTTGGAGGGCCCTTCCAGCCTCAACCATTCTATGATTTTCTTCCCACCACTGTGCATTTTGTTGGAAGAGGCATCTGGCTTTGATGGAGGGGATGTTTTTACTGCAGAGCTTAATTCCACTCCAGCTGAAAGCAGCCCCCTGCTAGCTGCTGATTTAGAGCTGACAGCGAATCTCCCAGGTCCCCATCCACCATTGCTGGTACCAAACTCCACAACACAGGCAAACTCTTCAGCCCCATGAGGTCTGTGTTGTGCTCAGCTCAGCAGAGGAGCTCAAGCAGCACAACTGGGGTCTGCTGGGAGGAAAACCAGCTGCAGCTTCCCCTCTACATGAAGCATTTTGCTGCTGTGAGCTCAGGAGAGTCCTGCTCCTCCTCCCTTGAGGGGAGGAAGAGAGAGGAGGAGGGAGAGTCAAGACATTGCCCTTGAAGAATGCAGGAGCCAGTGTGTTAGTCATAGAAAATCCATTACTCAAGATGATAAATGCCCTTTCCTGCTACGTTGCTGTTAGTTTCCAGAATTAAAACCCAGACACACGTTGCAGCTCTGGAAGGACATTGATTTACATGACAAGAACACAGACTACAAAACATGGAATTTCCGAGCTGGGCTGACCATTGGAGAACTGCCCCTTCCCAGCCTCTACCATTAGGAATCCCACCAAAGGACCTCAAATCCCCCACGGCATGGGATGGACCATGAGTGATGCTAGAGCACATCTTTATCCTGTATTGTCCCATCTGCCCAGGGAGGGGGCTGCACCTGGAGGAGCCCCAGGGGGGTATCTGTGAGCAGAGCAAGGAGAGGATTTGTTCATCAGAGAACAAATTAGGGATGGCCACTAGATCCAAAGTCAAAGAAATGCCTATGGAGAAGATGATGGGACTGGTGTCACCCCATGGACCTCCTGAGTCATAACTTCTGAGCTCCCCACAGACTTGGGCAGCAGTACAGGGGCAGATCCTCACACCAAAAGCCTTTGAGCCCAACCCATCAGGCAAAGCACTCAGGGAAGTTTGCTCTAAGTGCAGTAGAGTAGGAGAAACCAGATGAGGTGGGTGAAATTCCTGCTCTCCAAGGGATTTTCCAGAGCTCTCACACAACCTGGGGATGCTCTCCCTGCCTGCACCAACCTTCTGAGCTCCTCAAGGCCAAGGCTGATTCTTCAGCTCTGTTTCTAAGTGCCTCTGCATGCTCAGGTGATGCTCTCACGTGTCCTCCTCCAGCCCCATCTGTCCTGGCCATGGGTAGCCCATGGCTGCTTGTCCATCCCTCCATCCATCCTTCCTTCATGATGCAGCTCAGAGAAGCTGTGGGAGAAACCTCCTTTGGTGGAATAAGCCAGTAGAAAGCAGCAGCCACGGCTGGCAAGGCTCTGGAATGAGATCCCCCTGGAAATTGCCATTTTCATCAAGGCAAAAGAGAGAGAAAGGGAATTTCAGCCAGGCAGAAGGATGACGAATGACTCAAGGTCCCGGGCACCACCCTCAGCAGGAACTTGCTGATGGAGGGAAATGTTATTTCTCAATATTAAACCCATCTCAAACGGATTCAGAATCTGGTGTCAGTGGCGCGATTTAATCAACTGCTCCCAAACATTTCACCCTTTGGAGGGTGCTGGTGGGAAACCAGCAAATTAAATGCTCCAAGCCCTCTGAAATCTGGGTGTTCTCTTTTACACACCATCCTTGGAGATGATGTTGTGACACGGTGCCAAGCTGTGGCTTTTCTGAGGAGCAAAAATGTTAAATTTCACTCCTCCTTAGCTGTGAGCTCAATATTATGAAGCAGGTTTTAAAGCTGAAGAGAAGGTGATGAAAGAATATTAATGATCTTCTTAGATGAGCAGTAACGTGCACTGATGTTGCTAATAAATTGTATCACCATTGGGATACTGGGTGGGTACAAGGAGATCTTCAAGATGATTTTTGTTGTGCTTTGCTGGAGAGAAAGGTTCAAATCAGCACCAATGTCTGTACTGGAAAGACACCATGAACCTTGGTGGTGATCCATCAACTTAGAACAACACAGACCGTGACTGAAGGAACTATTATAAACCCTGGAAGGGGAGAGTAAAACCTCCCAATTATTCATCAGTCCCCAACCCAGGCCTCTTGCTTCTGCTTTTTTATCTCAGGAGACTTAATTCAGCCTTTGCTCCCCCAATTAGGTGGCCCATCCATAACGATCTGCCATTAAATATCCCACGTTCACAAATCTCTACATTTATTGGCTTCATTTTCAAACATCTTGGCCATCTCTTTATGCCAGGAGAGATGACAGAGCTCTCCAGTGAGGAGAGCTGACTATAAAAGGTGCTAATAAAGAAATCAATCTACCATTACAGAGCGTATTTAGAATTAATCCTACCTATTCTCCCCACCCCCCCAAGCAACAGGCAGCACCTCATAACAGCAGGATCATCTGAAGAGGTATATCCCTTGATTTAAAAACTGATGTGTGGCAAGGTAATGGGATTAAAAAATGAATTGCCATCTCTAATAGCTTCCCACCAGCATCTATCTCCCTGTCAGGGCTTCCCAAACAACAGAGCACGAAGACACAGCCTGGAATTAGCCCATCTCAGTTTAAGACTCTTCCTAATGATCTTCGGAATGGATCCCTGCTATTTGGAAACATCATTTTAGTGTTAAATATCAGCTAATTTAATTTTTTTTTTCCCATACTGATAACACACGATGGGTTCCTCACTTAGCAACGGTGCCTTGCAGATTAAAATAAAGTGAATTATTGGGAGGGGAATTGGTGCTTTCGGTGCTCTCTGAACAAAGAGGAGTGAGCAGCCCTCCCTGGGCATGGGGCAGAGCTCAGCCTTGGATGGGCTGTTGGGAGCTGGATGGGAAATAAAGCTCCTTTTTTTGGGAATCCATCCTATTTCTGCCCTCCCAGAGGGTAAGAGGGTTGCAGAGACATATATATATATCCCTGCATATCTCAGCCTGCATTCTCAATTGCTGTGGTGTCCCAGTTTAACTGCAGCCTTGACACCACTCTGTTCCTTCCATGTACAAATCTGTCAAGGGCTCTGGCTGAGCGAGTACATAAAAGCAGATTTTTTTATTCTTTTTTTTTCCCCATTTACTCGAGTCTTCGAGTCGTACACAGCCAAAGAGGGAGAGAAAAAGGCAACGAGCCTTTGATATTCCGTGGCACATCTCGTGCAAAGATCACTTGGTTTCCTCGTGGTGCCACCACTCAGCTCACAGAATTACACTTGCTGCTCACACAGGGGGGGGAAGGCGACTGGGCTCCGTGCCTGGGAAGAGGAACTCAAAATAACTTGGGGGTTTTCCCTTCTTTCCTTGCAGGGGGGACTCAGGTAGGACAAATCCACTCACACCCAGGGATGCGGATACCCTGGACAGTGGGTGATGCTGACTTGGACCCAGTTTTCCCAGTTCTGAGTGCAAGCTGGGAGTAGAGACTCTTATAATTGCCACGACCATCCCTCTGGGTACCAAAGATGACATTAAAAGAGCTGCTTTCAATTTCCATCTTCTAAGAGGTTTATTAATAAACAGCGTGGGTAAATATCCTCCTTCCAATTATGACAAAGAGCTGGAAGGGGTAGTGTCCTTTTAAACAAACATTAGGTGCCTTATTAAAGCTGAATTAAACGCTCACTAAGGGCCATTCATTGACAAGAAAAAAAAAGTGTTTCCAAAAGTAATGAGCAGGTCACCTCACTGGTGTATAACTGCTCGACCTTGGCTTCCCTCAGAGACAGCCCCTGATAATGCACCAAACACTTGGCTGATGAATGGCTCTGACGAAATGCTCTTGACCTCAGGAGGCACTCCAAAGTGATGAACAGTTAATGAGGAAAGGCTCCAGAAAGAGATGGGTTTAATTTCTGGGCATAACATGCAATTTCCAGACCATTGCTTGGTGAGGGGAGGGAAGGGAGGAGAGTACAAGGAAGAGAGAGAAGGTTATATCTCAATATTTAACACAACCTGGTTTCACAGCACTGCTGAAGGGCACCGTGGTGCCGGGCCAGAGGATGTAGAGCACTTTCCTCAGCCCCCTCTAAACTCATGATAGAAGTAACCAGTGAATCTTCCCTCAAAGTATTTGGTGGGTGTCATCCCTACCACCCCACAGCTCTCCCTGGCTTACAGCATCTCCCAGCTCTTCTCTTGGTCTCCTAGAGAAAGCCCTTCACCCAACGGGACACAAGCTGGTGACATCTTGCCCCAGCTCTCTGCCACCTCTGGTCCCTTCTTCCCCAGCTGCAACATCAGCTGAGGTGCCAGAGAGAGCCCAACCCCTCTTTGTCAGCCTGCAATTGCTTCAGCCCCTGAAGCACTCACTTCTCTGCCATTCTGAAGGCAATAAAAGTAATAAGAGGAATGATCGTGCCATCTGCTCCCCAAAGCTTTTCACCTGGCAAGGCAATTTGTTTCCTTGCCTCTGTCAGACACCATCCCCTGGGCAGCAGCAGGCAAGCCCAGCAGTCTGGGTGCCTCTCCCACCCCATATGGGCTTTCCCCAGCTCAAGGGGCTGCACAAGAGGTTGGCAACTTGGAAAAAAAACCACCAAGGTGCCTCCCTTCACTTGGAGGGACAGGGTAAGGGATGGAGAAGCTGCTTCTGAGCTGGAGAGGAGACTAGACCTGGCTCAAAACTGCTTCATGGCTTGGAGCCAAGATGAGACCCATCAGGGGTGCTGAGGACCCCAAAAGCCAGGCCAGCCATGCAGTGTGGTGCCATTAATGATTGTCCAGAAGGATGTGGACATTTTAGTGCCCAAAAGAAAGGATGAAGAATCCAAAGTGATCAAGTGGTAGGAGGAAAAATGGCTGGAGGATAGTCAAGGATTTTGTTCTGACAGTGGGTTGGCTGGGAAATCACAGAATGGACCTTAAGGATCATCTGATGGGCAAGGACACCTTCCACTAGACCAGGGTGCTCAAAGCCCCATCCTTGAACACTTCTAGGGATGAGGCATCCCCAACTTCTCTGGCCAACATGCTCCAGTGTCTCACCACTCCCACAGCAAAGAATCAATGGAGGGGATAGAAAAAGGAAGAAAAATCTGTCTGGAAAAGTCAGGCTGAGGTTGACCTGGAAAGAGACATGTAAGCATGTCAAAAACCCTATGGAGAGAGGCTGGAGCTGCAGGTCCCCACTGAGCTGGGCTTGGTGACAATGACAATTTGTGCACGTATCTGGAGTACTTTGAAGGTGAGGCCAAAGTGCTCTTTGGTAAATGATACCAAGACATCACAACCTGCCCTGGGAGTATTAACACTGCTCACTTGACACTCAGTGCTGAGGGTTTGAGGACTTGAGATCAGAGAGAGCAGCAGTGGTTGATCATGGTGTGACCCTTCACCAGCTCAGCCTCCTTCATCCATCTCTCTGAGGAAACGAGAGAGATTTTTTCCCCCTCCCTTGCAGCTGAATGCAGAGAGATGTATTGGTTCAATCTAAAGGCACAGCAAACAGTCACAGGACTGGGGCTCCAGAGGGATTTTTTGTTCTTTTTTCTATCAACTAATTACATTTAAACAAATTCTCACTCTTGAGCTTGTTGGGAAGTGTCAGCTCCTGTTCTTGTCATCTGGCCTCACCACGCTCGTTCTGGCTGTGTTTGCCCAGCACTGTCATTAACCTTTCAGGGCATTTTGCTTATGAAACAGCCAAACAAACGAACAAGGTGTCACTTTGCCTCAAGTTTCAGCCCAGCTGCACTTGAACCAGCCTGTGCCCTGAGTTTTGAAGTGGTCCAGCCTCCATCCTGCATGTTCATCTACATCCACTCCCCACAAAGCTAACCCTGGAGGAAGAGAAATGCAGTATATACAGTATGTGCACATCTCTCCCTATATGTGTTTATCAAATCAAACCATCTCCTAAGCTTTGAGTGAAAGGCAGGACTTCATCCTACTCCAAGGAATGGCCTTTCATGAAGGGGAAAATAAAGTTAGAGAGTCTTTTGGGGACTTTTCATGCTTCCTAACTGTAGGCATCTAACTAAAAAGCCTCAGTGAAGAACTTAGGCATCTAAAGACAGATAAGGGTAGGGAAAGAGAGAAGGAAAGGGCTTCAGGGAGCTATTCAGAGACACAGGAGACAGGGTGGAAGGACCTTGAAAAATCCCCCAGTCTGTTTCCCTGCTTCCAGCAAGATCAGCTCGACCCAAACCCCTCCTGACAGATGTTGGTCTGATCTCTCCTCCACAATTTCTTCAGCTGCTATTTTAATCCCATTATTGCTTTCCAGGAGAGCAGTGAACTTGTGGAACAAAAAAACCCCAAACCCCTGAAATCTCTTCCCCTCCGTGGATAACTTGAGGTTACTTGGTGAACTCTTTCCCTTCAGCTTTCTATTCTACAATCAAACCCTGTTCTTGTTTTCTTCTGCTGAGCTGATCTCTGCACCCTTCACTCTTCTTGCTGCTTTCTTCTCCCCATTCTTGCTGCCTGCCTTAGGTGCTCTTGACTTATTGTTGGGAGGTGCATATTTTTCTTGCTCTTCTTTTAGACCATCCATGTTTAAGTGAGAGTCCCAGAACAAGATACAGCAACAACACTCCCTCAAGGGTTCTCTGCAACTTCTCAGTGTCTCATCCAAGCAGGAGGGAGGTCAGGAAAGAAGTGCTGGTTTTTGCTTCCTGTGGTTCTTGGCAAGATGTGAGAGGGCAGCAGCAGAATTCATGTGGGATTTCTTTCTGATCTCAGCATCCAAGGGGAAACCAAGACACTTCAGGACCAGCTCCTTTAATGGGAAGCTTTTCAAAGTGTCTGGCCTCAGGTAAGGGCTGCCAGCTCCAGCCTCTCATTACAGACAAACCCAGCGCTTACCAAAGGAAAATCTCCACCCCGGGATGCAGGATCCTGAAGGTGAATGGCATCCTCCCAACCTCTCCTCTTGGAACGTATTTCTCATTAAGCTCCTCTGCTGTCACCAGTGCCTCATTCTGCTGTCAATCTGTTCACTGCTATAAGGAATAGCCAACCCTGCACTCTCTATGTCCTCCATCTCCAGGCAATAACCATCACTTCATCCCTCCCTCCAAGGATAGAGAAAAATCTCCTTGGAACACAAGGTTTTCCCTTTTTTTTGGGGATTTCAAGCTCAGTTTCTTTGAGATGATCATGACAGAAGAACTTGTCAATGGTTTTGGCTACAACATCTCCAGCTGCTGCTGATAAAGAGGGTGGAGAGGAATGATACCTAAGGATAAGGCCATGGTGCACCTCATAAGTCAGGCTGTGCAGAGCCAGGACAGCCAGTTTTGCATTGCAAAGCTTCCAGCCCTGGGGAAGGATTCCATCCATCTCACAACAAAATGAAGAACAGGGACACCTCCCACTACAGCAGTTACTCACAGCCCCAGCCAGCCTGGCCTTCCAAATGTCCAGGGATGGGGCTTCCAGCACCTCTCTGGGCAACCTGGGCCAGTGTCTCCCCACCCTCCTGGGCAAGAACTTCTTCCTAACATCTCATCTGAATCTCCCCACCTCTAGTTTTGATCCATTCCCCCTTAGTCCTACCACTACCCAACATCCTAAAAAGTCAGTGACAGCTCCACAGCATCCCTGGCTGGGCTCTGCTGTCCATTAAATGGGTGCACCCCAGAAGAAAGGCTGTGGCCTTGGAGAGAGCATCCATCTAAAGCCTCATTTTGGCTGCTAAAAATACATGAGAGCTGAATTTCTCGTGTGTACTTTTCCCCTTACGAGGCAAAGCTCCTCCTGTTAATAGCTTATGATCTCCCTGCCATTCCTGGTGGCAAATAACTGGTGGGTCTCAAAGGTCAAAGGAGCCGACTCCTGCTACTTGTGTTCTCTCAGATGGGCAACATCAGCACTGACAACTTGAGCTGTGCAATATGTTTTACCCTGGGAGGAGAGAGAGAAGATGCTGCAGGAACAATATGGCTAAAACTGCAGAGCAGGGTAAACCAGTGACTCCAAGGCTCAGCAACGTCCTCAGGGGTGCTCAAGCAGTGACCTGACCCATCCTTGTGCCTCAGCATCCTCTTTGCCTTCTCCCCCACATCACCTCTGGCCCCAGCCAAGCCTTCTCCTGGGGGCTGCAGTCGTCTGGAGGTGGTACTGGACCATTTCTGCACAGAAGATTGAGCTAGAACTAATCTACTCCAGCAAGATATGGAGGTTTCTGGCCAGAATCCAAGTTTTTATTAATATCCCAGGCTGGGGGAAGGGAAAGCTGCTCCTCCTTTCATACACAAAGTGCTGAGAGGAGGGAGACAAACACATTCTGTTCAAGCCTTCTGCAGCATCCAGGCTCTTGCTGCCCTGGAGGGTTTCTCCTGGGTATGTTTGCAGGGCAGCAGGAAGGTGCAGGGTGGTGGGGACTGACTGGTAGGACATATGTAAAATTCCATTTTTATTAGATATACTGGTAAGTAGAGCTGGAAGGAAGGGGGAAAATTGTCCTTTGCTTAATAATTTATTTTTAACAAACAAACACCTGGCTCCTGGGACAGCAAATGCTCCAAAGAAGAGCAGAATTCAGTTTAGGGAGGTTTTAGGATGAGAAGCACCTTTGTCATCCCTATTGGGTCACTCTATGGTCAAGAGGGGACGTTTCATCCCCAAAGACAAACATCATCCCTCTGCCAATTACTTGTTTTAGGCCATCCAAGCACCCCAGAACCTCCCTAAGTGCCAAACCACTAGTCCTACCAGAAGGAATTGAGGATTATCAGAGGCATTAACAGCAGTGGGGAGTAGAAACAGTCCAATTTAAGGGCAAAATTTATTTTTAGGCCTTTAAAAATTTTTTCTTCACAGATGTTGGAGGTAGGGCCCTAGACTACCACAGATGACATCATTAATTTGGGTTCCAGAAAAGCTCCAAGGAAGATCTCTGGTGTCAGCTCTGCATTGTTTGGGTTTTTTTAGCTAGTAGACAAGCCAAGGAGACTCAGGAAAGCCCTGAGGACATGGCAGGAGGACAGACCCACTGCAAGATGAAGGGTTTGGCAGCCAGCTGGGGACAGGCAAGCTCACGTGCAGTTGATACAAAGAGAAAGAGTCTCCAAGGAGCATAAATCAGCCTGACACTAGGAAAAGGAGGCATCCTACCTTGGAGAAATGTCACCCTCATCCCAGGGGCATCAAAACAGCTTTCCTCCATCATACAATCATAGAATGTTTGAGGCTGGAAGGGACCTCTAGAGGTCATCTGGTCCAACCTCCCTACACCAGCAGGGACATCTCTACCTAGGGCAGGTTGCTCAGAGCCCCATCAAGCCTGACCTTGAAGGACTCCAGGGATGGGGCCTCCACCCCCTCTCTGGGCAGCCGCTTCCACTGACCTATCACCCTCAGATTAAAGAACTTTTTTCTAATATCCAGCCTAAATCCCTCCTTTCCCAGCTTAAAACCATCACTCCTGGTCCTATCATTACAAACCCTTTTGAATAGACCTTCCCTGCTCTGGAAGCCACCAAAGACAACACACCAGGAGGCATCTGCCCCATCAGCTCCCAAAGGAGAAGATCTGCTCCTTCCCATTGCACCTCACCCAGGATGGAAGCAACAGACCTTGCTCCACTTTATAGCACTTAATTTAATTTGCTTTTTCTGTGGGGGATCAAGTCTTTCTTCCCTTTCAGTAGCTTCATGTGATTAGCCAGGTGGAGTTTTCATAATGCTCTAACTCATTCTGCTGACACATAAAGGGGGTTTTGCTGCCATGAGGCTTTCCCAGACAAAAAGAGTTTAATCTAGGCTTAATAAATTCTTCCCAGAGGCTAATGCCTCACCTTTGTGCTGTGACCTCCAGCAGTGTTCTCCTGCCAATGTACACGGAAACCACCAAACACCAGAACCTCAGGATCTCATTGAGTAGCAAAGAACAGGACCCCAGCCAGCCAAAGAGAGAGGGAACACTTGTGCTTGTCAATAGCTGTAAGGAACACACAGAATGGCTCTTTTCTCAGAAATCTGCACAAAAAGGAAAGTATTTTTTATTGATGATCAGAGGCTGGAGCACCTCTCCTATAGGGACAGACAGAGAGTTGGGGTTGTTGTCTGGAGAAGAGAAGGCTCCGAGGGCACCTTCTGGTGGCCTTCCAGGATCTGAATGGGGCTACAAGAAAGCTGGGGAGGGACTTTTTAGGATGTCGGGTAGTGGTAGGACTGGGGGGAATGAATCAAAACTAGAGGTGGGGAGATTCAGATGAGATGTTAGGAAGAAGTTCTTGCCCAGGAGGGAGGGGAGACACTGGCCCAGGTTGCCCAGAGAGGAGCTGGAAGCCCCATCCCTGGACACTGTGAAGGCCAGGCTGGCTGGGGCTGGGAGCAACTGATGGAGGGGGAGGTGTCCCTGCCCATGGCAGGGGGGTGGGACTGGGTGATCTTTAAGGTCCCTTCCAACCCTGACAATTCTATGACTCTATTTTCTACACCTTCATGCCCACACTATCTGAGGCAGGAGAGGGACACATCCTGGACCACATGTCAGCTCCAGGAGACTGAAACCTGGTTCCCAAGCAATGCTCACTGGGCTGTGAAGGACAGGCTGCTCATCCCTCAGGCTGACCCTCAAGAATACAGGGAAAACCAGGGTGAACAAAGAAAACTAAGAAAAGGATCTTCTGTTATTCATTAGCCACCCTCCTGAGTTTGTTCTCACCAGGCAGCATCTGTGCTGAGAATGAATCCCTGTCCAAACACAAGTGAGATGTTTGGCTTATAGACTTGTTAAAGTGATAGAAAGCCAGACAGTTCAGATGATACAGCCCTGTGTGATTGCACTACTTAAGGACCCTTGTTCAGCCTCTATCACAGGCTTTAACAGCTACGATTCCTGGCCCATCTCCTGACTTTTACATGCTGCTGTATATACACACCCCCCCCTGCACACACACACAGTTTATCACCAAGGCAAAGCCCTGGAGTTCTTGAGAAGCAGCTCCTGGGGCTAGAGAGGAGATCCCAGGGTTTATCTCAAGCATTGTTGTCGTCAAAATGTCTTGTTCTTGATTTGGTGCTGTGTCAAATCTTTGCTCAGCTCCCACACCAAGAAATAGAAGATGGGAACCCCTCCTAGCCCACTGCTGGGGTGCAGCCTGGATTCCCAGAATGGGCACAAGGCTCTTCCCTCAACTGCAGGGAGAGACAAACCTGCTTGGCAGGAGTCAAGACTAAAAGCAAAGATCCACCCAGCCCATGATGCTGCATCACAACAGCAAAAATCCCTGAGCATGAAGATTGCTTGAGAGAGTCCAGCTCAGAGCCACAAAGGTGATGAAGGGAGTGGAGCATCTCCCTGATGAGAAAAGGCTGAGGGAGCTGGGGCTCTTTAGCTTGGAGAAGAGGAGACTGAGGGGTGACCTCATTAATGTTTATAAATATGTTAAGGGAAAGTGTCAGGGGATGGAGCCAGGATCTTCTCAGTGGTGTCTAATGATAGGACAAGGGGTAATGGGTGTAAGCTGGAACAGAGGAGGTTCCACATCAATATGAGAAGAAATTCTTCATGGTGAGGTGACAGACACTGGCCCAGGCTGCCCAGGGAGGTTGTGGAGTCTCCTTCTCTGGAGACATTTAAAACCCTCCTGGACGTGTTCCTGTGTGACCTGCTCTGGGTGATCCTGCTCCAGCAGGGGGGTTGGACTGGATGATCTTTGGAGGTCCCTTCCAACCCCTGACATTCTGTGATTGCTGCTCCTTGCAGCAGAAGAGCTGCTTCATTCCCCAAGAGCATTCCCCCTCCTGCTTTGTTCTTTCCAAAAGGCTCCCATGTACCCCCCACATCACTGTCCCAGTCCTGCCATCCTGCCCCTCTTAGGGCAAACTAAATCCACCATCATCACTAGAATGTCTCTTTGCTGCCCTCATCCACCCAGCTCCCCAGCTTTGACAGGCACCATCACTTATGATTGAGCTTTCACCCAAGCCCTCCCTGCCCACACCCCCCATTTGAACCCTCAGCACCAGGCACATTTTCCACCACGTTCTTCTACCAAGATGATTTGGTGCCCTGGTCCTTTTTTTTAATGGCTGGGTTATAGATTTCCCCCAGCTCCCAGAGGACTATAGCTCTGCTGGCTCCTGACAGGGCTATAGCCTTTCCTTTCCCAACATAAAGGTGTCTGCCTCCCTGCCCTGGGAAAATAACACTGATTGCTCAAGGAAAAGGTGGCACTAGACCAGATCAATCCACAATATAGGACACTAAAGACATGCCTCTAGTTCAAGCCACAGAAAGCAAGCCCAGGAGTTAGATTAAAAAGGTGACAAAATCAGCAAGTTACACTTGTAAATGTGCCTTCAGAGCTATTAATTCAGCAATTCCATCCCCAAACCAGGCAGCAGTGGTTGCACAGGACAAGCATCTGTGGTGGGCACGTGGAATATCAGCAAAATCTTGCTAAACACCCCAAATTGAAGCACTGCAGTGCCCCAGCCCAGCCCAGTGGTGACCCCCAAACAACAAGCAGAGGGCAGCAATTGGTGCTGCAATGACCAGTGCAGTTAAACTCCCCCATGGTCCTTCAGAGCAGCAGCTTCTGGTGGTACCAGAGGACCAGTATAACCCAGTAGCTTGCAGGAGTTGGCCAGTTTGCTAAGATTGAGGACTCGTGCTCTGGAATAACCCCCAGCTGGGAGTGTAAGGTCCTGACATTACTGTGAAATGTCCTGGAAAGTGGCACAACTAAGGGAAAAGAGTATTTGAGGCTGGGAGAAAAATGTGCAGGGAACAGTCTATTAATACCTGCCTGGACTGCCATTGGCTTTAATCAGCACTAATAATCCCTCATTGTCAGGAGCATTTCCACTCACCCTCTCATTTTAAATAATTATTATAATAAGGATCCTACTACAAACCTCCAGAAACAGCACCCTTGTCACTAAAACTGTGCCTAGTAATTGAACAACAAACGGGCAGAGGATCTATCAACCACGTGGGAGGAAGAAAAAGACCATTAACCACCACACTGCAGAGCCCTTTACTTGTCATAACAGATTAGGTGTTTCATTACACACCCTGCCAGGGCTGCAAACGCCTGGGAACCCAGCTAGGAAACAGGGAAGGAAGACCAAAAAAAGCCAAGATCTTCTAGGGAAATAAGGTTTGTGCCAATGTTGTGCTGCTCAAATGAAAAGGGTGTCACAGAAGGGTTGGTCTTGGAAGCTTGAGGGTCATTTGTTTGCTGCATGCAGCTCATAAGGGGTGAAATCCTTGGTGCACATCAGCACCACCCATATCCAAGCTAATTTTCTGCATTGATTTAGGCTGGATATTAGGAAAAAGTTCTTTATATGAGGGTGATAGATCAGTGGAAGGGGCTGCCCAGAGAGGGGGTGGAGGCCCCATCCCTGGAGTCCTTCAAGGTCAGGCTTGATGGGGCTCTGAGCAGCCTGCCCTAGGTAGAGATGTCCCTGCTGGTGTAGGGAGGTTGGACCAGATGACTCCTAGAGGCCCTTCCAGCCGCAAACATTCTATGATTTTTCTCTCATTACATTAATTCCATCTCATGGAGGAAACCAGAACATCCTTTTTCTTTGAAGCCATCACCACTGTCACTAAGATTCATGGTGCTGGAATCTCTGTGGCAGGACCAGAGTAGCAGCTCAAGTCTAATTAAGACAGAGGAAGGAAGGCTGTAATCTCCCTGGTCAATTAATCAATTTCTCAATGAGATGGGCAGGCAGAGAGCTGAGGAATTGAGGAGATGGGATATGAGCTCAAGACCTAAGTCAGGGGCTCATCCACCACACCAGCCACATCCCAGGAACCATCAAAGTTGCTTTCCCTGGAGCTGCCTCATACAATCACTTCTCCAATGAGCATCTTTAGGGATGTTTTCCAGCTTCTCAGTTGTAATGCAAAGAAAATGAGCAAAGTTTCTAGGTTGAAGGAGGTGGGAAGAAAGGGCTGGAAACACTTCTCCATGGCCAACCCCCTGAACCAACCTCCCTCACCCCACCACTGCTCCACCTCCACTGTTGGATTCTCAGGAGAGATGTCCTGTGGGGACACTGGCTCCTTTGGGCAAGGAAATAAAATATTTCTCAAAGAGGTAGAGCTGAAGTGGGAGATGTGGTTTGTCCCTACTCCTTCCCTCCCCCTGGGAAGCCTGGATGGAAAATAAGACCAATTAATTACATAAACCCCAAATCCTATTTCAAATCTGTAAAAATATCAGTGCAAAGAGATGGGTGGCTGTAAAAGTTGCTCTCTACGGAAAAATTAAAAATAACCACAAGGTTATAAAAGGATAGACTGAGAGAGTTGGGGTTGTTCAGTCTGGAGAAGAGAAGGCTCCAAGGGGACCTTATTGTGACCTTCCAGTAACAGAAGGGGGCTACAAGAAAGCTGGGGAGGGACTTTTTAGGATGTTGGGTAGTGGTAGGACTGGGGGGAATGGGTCAAAACTAGAGGTGGGGAGATTGAGATGAGACCTTAGGAAGAAGTTGTTGCCCAGGAGGGTGGGGAGACACTGGCCCAGGTTGCCCAGAGAGGTGCTGGAAGCCCCATCCCTGGACATTTGGAAGGCCAGGCTGGCTGGGGCTGTGAGTAACTGATGTAGTGGGAGGTGTCCCTGCCATGGCAGGGGGGTTGGAACTGGATGCTCTTTAAGGTCCCTTCCAACCCTGACAATCTATGACATCAAATTTTCTACCAGTCCTACCCAAAGCCTTTAAATAATTCCTCACGTAGCACAACAACATAATAACATGGAGAAAAAATGTCTGTCTTTCCTTACAAATGTCTCTGCAGCCCCGAGGAGACAATTTGCTTCAAGAGAGGAAGAATCAGGAGAAGAACCCAGAATTCCCAGCTCAGTTTCTCCTCAGCCTCTCCACGAGCTCAGCTCTGCTCCTCAAGAGCTGCTCTTTATGTGCCACCAGCTGCTTCTCCTCCGCATTTTACTGTCCTTGAAAGTGGAGACTCCCAGCTCGGGTCTAAATTTATTATTGATAATAAAATAAATAAGCAATCATTGCAAAAAGCCCTAAAACTCTTTCATGCTTAATTTAAATGCACCAGTATAACAGTTTGGAATAATCTCATGAATAGATGCAGGAACCAAGACCACGCGAAATAACATCAGCAAATTATCTAGTTGCCGACGCCACTTTCTGCTCCTAAAAGGCAGCTCAGGACAATTTGCCATTGTTTAACCTAATTTATTTATCTGCACATAATCATAGCTCAGCCCGAGGGGGAATACAGAGGGGGGAAATAATTGGAGTTGATTTATTTGGATTTGTTTGCTCTGAATTGGAGCAGGAAATAAAAAGGTGGAATATTCAGTCCGGAAAAAAATTAAATCTCTATTGAGGGAGCCACTTTGCAGCTGCAAGTTGCCCACCTGGCTGGTCCAGAGAGCACAGCAGCCATCCCAGTAGGCACTGGGAGCTGTCATTCCTATTCCCCCCCATGGAAAGATCCATTCTTTTATTCAATAAATCCATTTTTTGCTGCTGAAAATGATGATTTTTATGGAAAGGCTATTTTCCTGTTCAAATGCCAACCTGACATGGAAATAACAGAGCAGGGCCCGCTAGTGAGGGGTTTGAAAAGGTTACAGAAAGCCTAAAAGCTATTTGGGAAACACGTGGCTGCTTCTATGGGGAGGAAAATGCATCATCTCGGAGGCAAAACAAGCACCTGGACTCTGGTGCTGCCAGGCTTGGGTTTGGAGGCAAGCAGAGAAGATGCAGCCCTTCAACTGTGCCAGGATCAGCTGGAAAACAAAAGGGTTGGGGAGAAGAATGGGAAAGCTGATAATGCATCAAAGGCTGGATGCATCCCAGGCACCTGCTTGCAGAGAAAAGGGACCCTTGACATGGGAGCCTTCAAAGGTAGTGCAGGACTTGGGCAAGGTTTCCAGCTTTGTGGTCCCTCCCTGCCTCCAGATGTTGGCAGGATGGAAGGTCCCAGATGTGGCAGCTGCCAACACCTCCTCAGCAAGTCACCAAGAGNAGTTGCTTTCCCTGGAGCTGCCTCATACAATCACTTCTCCAATGAGCATCTTTAGGGATGTTTTCCAGCTTCTCAGTTGTAATGCAAAGAAAATGAGCAAAGTTTCTAGGTTGAAGTAGGTGGGAAACAAGGGCTGGAAACACTTCTCCATGGCCAACCCCCTGAACCAACCTCCCTCACCCCACCACTGCTCCACCTCCACTGTTGGATTCTCAGGAGAGATGCCCTGTGGGGACACTGGCTCCTTTGGGCAAGGAAATATAAAATATTTCTCAAAGAGGTAGAGCTGAAGTGGGAGATGTGGTTTGTCCCTACTCCTTCCCTCCCCCTGGGAAGCCTGGATGGAAAATAAGACCAATTAATTACATAAACCCCAAATCCTATTTCAAATCTGTAAAAATATCAGTGCAAAGAGATGGGTGGCTGTAAAAGTTGCTCTCTACGGAAAAATTAAAAATAACCACAAGGTTATAAAAGGATAGACTGAGAGAGTTGGGGTTGTTCAGTCTGGAGAAGAGAAGGCTCCAAGGGGACCTTATTGTGACCTTCCAGTAACAGAAGGGGGCTACAAGAAAGCTGGGGAGGGACTTTTTAGGATGTTGGGTAGTGGTAGGACTGGGGGGAATGGGTCAAAACTAGAGGTGGGGAGATTGAGATGAGACCTTAGGAAGAAGTTGTTGCCCAGGAGGGTGGGGAGACACTGGCCCAGGTTGCCCAGAGAGGTGCTGGAAGCCCCATCCCTGGACATTTGGAAGGCCAGGCTGGCTGGGGCTGTGAGTAACTGATGTAGTGGGAGGTGTCCCTGCCATGGCAGGGGGGTTGGAACTGGATGCTCTTTAAGGTCCCTTCCAACCCTGACAATCTATGACATCAAATTTTCTACCAGTCCTACCCAAAGCCTTTAAATAATTCCTCACGTAGCACAACAACATAATAACATGGAGAAAAAATGTCTGTCTTTCCTTACAAATGTCTCTGCAGCCCCGAGGAGACAATTTGCTTCAAGAGAGGAAGAATCAGGAGAAGAACCCAGAATTCCCAGCTCAGTTTCTCCTCAGCCTCTCCACGAGCTCAGCTCTGCTCCTCAAGAGCTGCTCTTTATGTGCCACCAGCTGCTTCTCCTCCGCATTTTACTGTCCTTGAAAGTGGAGACTCCCAGCTCGGGTCTAAATTTATTATTGATAATAAAATAAATAAGCAATCATTGCAAAAAGCCCTAAAACTCTTTCATGCTTAATTTAAATGCACCAGTATAACAGTTTGGAATAATCTCATGAATAGATGCAGGAACCAAGACCACGCGAAATAACATCAGCAAATTATCTAGTTGCCGACGCCACTTTCTGCTCCTAAAAGGCAGCTCAGGACAATTTGCCATTGTTTAACCTAATTTATTTATCTGCACATAATCATAGCTCAGCCCGAGGGGGAATACAGAGGGGGGAAATAATTGGAGTTGATTTATTTGGATTTGTTTGCTCTGAATTGGAGCAGGAAATAAAAAGGTGGAATATTCAGTCCGGAAAAAAATTAAATCTCTATTGAGGGAGCCACTTTGCAGCTGCAAGTTGCCCACCTGGCTGGTCCAGAGAGCACAGCAGCCATCCCAGTAGGCACTGGGAGCTGTCATTCCTATTCCCCCCCATGGAAAGATCCATTCTTTTATTCAATAAATCCATTTTTTGCTGCTGAAAATGATGATTTTTATGGAAAGGCTATTTTCCTGTTCAAATGCCAACCTGACATGGAAATAACAGAGCAGGGCCCGCTAGTGAGGGGTTTGAAAAGGTTACAGAAAGCCTAAAAGCTATTTGGGAAACACGTGGCTGCTTCTATGGGGAGGAAAATGCATCATCTCGGAGGCAAAACAAGCACCTGGACTCTGGTGCTGCCAGGCTTGGGTTTGGAGGCAAGCAGAGAAGATGCAGCCCTTCAACTGTGCCAGGATCAGCTGGAAAACAAAAGGGTTGGGGAGAAGAATGGGAAAGCTGATAATGCATCAAAGGCTGGATGCATCCCAGGCACCTGCTTGCAGAGAAAAGGGACCCTTGACATGGGAGCCTTCAAAGGTAGTGCAGGACTTGGGCAAGGTTTCCAGCTTTGTGGTCCCTCCCTGCCTCCAGATGTTGGCAGGATGGAAGGTCCCAGATGTGGCAGCTGCCAACACCTCCTCAGCAAGTCACCAAGAGATGCTGGCACATCTTTGAGCTCCCCAAGTCCTTGGAGGCTGCCTACACACGTCATGGAATCTGAACTGCTTTTCCCAGAGAGTTCAAGAAAGGATAAATCAAACTGATGCAGTTGGGCTGGACTTGCTTCTAGGCACAGATTAATTATAGCCTGGGAAAGACAGCACTCCACAGACTGAGAAGACACTGTGCAGGAGTCCCAGCAAAGCAGGAGGCAATGCTCTTCATTGCCAAGCTGGAAACACGGTGACAAAACCAGAGGAAGAATAAAATATGACTTGAAGTTTTGGATTATGACTTCTCCTGAGCTCTTCCCTGCAGAAATCTGCCATATGAGAGTGTTTCACTGCACCTGAGCTGGAAGAGATGCTGCCACCAGGACCAACAGAAGCCTAGTGCAGGACAGCAGCTCCCATCCCTCCGGGGACAACTGGGCTCTCCCAAGCCCTTGTGGCTCCTGGATGTGATTCCTCTGCCTCATGTGCATTAAGTAGGACTTGAGGAGAAGCACTTTGCTCTCTACATAGAAAGAGGCCATCTTAAAAAAAAATTATTAAAACCCCCCCACACTTGAAAACCCAATTCTTTTGCTAAAACCTTATGTTACTACCCATGTGAAGATTCCACCCCAGAAGCAAGTTCCTTACCTAATTCCCATATCACTGCTGATCTTCCCTGTGCTCCACATTCAGCCCCATCCCAGCAGAGCTGGCTGAGGACCAGAGGGGATTTGGTCCATGCTGCTGGCAGGGTCATAGAATCCTAGAACGTTTTGGGTTGGAAGGGACCCCAGGACCCTCACTGGAGTATTTAGGAACTCAGAGCTGGGCTTTCAACACCTTGTTTGTTGGTTTCCTTCCTTTGTTATCCACTTAGCATCTTTATACACCCCAGCAGCCTGTTCATAGTTGCCTTCTCTTGGAGGATCTGAAGCAGGAGCTCTCAGCCACAGGTCACATCAAGCAAACACAGACTGAAAGAGATCTGGTTTTGTGCTCAAATGGGGCTGTTCTTCCAGCTCTGTAGCTAAAGCTGAGCAGGAACAAGGGTTTCTCCACCTCACATATGAAAACAGAGAGTGCTAGCACTAGACTCAGCTTTAGTTCTTTCTTTGGTTAGGATATAAAGTGTTCTCCAGGCTGTCAAAGCTGAGATCCCAATTAATGACTTCATTTGTGCATGGCTTCTCAGATTGCTCGGGCTTAATTATTCCACTAGATGGACCCAATTCCATTCTCAGTGTCATGTGCCCTGTGCTAAGGGGGGGCTGATGGAGCCTCCCCTGGGAAAGGTCTTTCTGAGTAGGGAGACACAGCCCAGCCCTGAGCAGTCCCAGCATCCCCAGGTGGAAAGTCTCATCACAACTTCTTCTGTCCCACATCAACACCACAACTATTGGGAAAGAGTTTCCTTCAGTTCTTGGCTTTAATTGAATGTGTGCAACAAGAATCTACTTCAATAGAGTTACAGCAAGAGAGCAGAGTCCTGCTCCATGGCAGGTTGGGCAAGAAAACAGCCACTGCAGAGGGGTTCCTAGGGCTGCATCTTGTCGACATGACAGCCACAAATACTAGAAAAATGAAAAAAAAAAAATGCAAATCCCCAGCAAACTACCATCTGCTCCATTATCCCCTGTCATCCTGGCCATCAAATACGTACTTCTCCTGGGTTCTCCTGTGCTGCAGGATGGAAGTCCATCTAAACAGGGCAGCAGCCTCTTGGCAGGTAGATAAGCTGCCCAGCTGGTCCTTCTGTTCCCAGATCCATCCAGGAGTTACAGATGGCATGTCTCCTCAATATTTTATTAACCTCTGCCACCACCTAAACTCCCCAAGCCGGGTAATTTCAGCTTTCCTAAATCTAGTGAAATGGAAAGTTTTCCCAGAGTGATTTTCAGGCAAGATGACTCAAGACAGAGACCTTGACTGAACTCACTCCACTCTCCCACAGCAGAGCCCTGCTGAGCTCTTTTTGCTTGCAAGTGGAGATGAAATAAAAGGGCTGCACTCTCAGGGGGTTCACTGCAGTACGGTTGATCTCCACCAGTGGGGTGCCTGGCCCCAGCCATGGAGGCTGCTGAAGCTTTGCCAAGTATTTCTAGGTGCAAACCTGTGACATCTAGGTGGTTCCTGTGACATCCCACGCCCAGCAGAAGAAACTCGTGGTCCGAGTAGATCTGCAACCTCAGTTGCAAGTCAACTCCAAGCTGCTTTCAAGTCTCTTAGAGAACCACTTGAAAAAGCTTTTCTCCAAAACACTCCAAGAAATCCCCCAACTCCAGCTCATGCCTAATACGATGTCCTGAGCAAGAGGTGAAATGTTTGTATTTAGCCACATGAAAGTTAAGAGCAGGTTTAAGAGCCAGGCTTAGTTTAATGCTGCTGAGGGAGGCTGGGTTGTGTTTAACACAGGCTGTCACTTGGGGGCTTCAAGCCTGGCACTGCCCAGCCCCTGCCTTGCTGCTCACATTGCCAGCTCTGCTCAGCTCCTCCTCTGCCCACCCCAGTGATTAATACAGACCCAAACCAGAGAGGAACCAGCCCAGTTCTCTACTCAGGAGGTGACTTTTACCTCTCCCTTAGAGTCATAGAATCGTTTGGGTTTGAAAAGACCTTTCATCAAGTCCAACTGCTAACCCAGCACTGCCAGGGCACCACTCAACCATGTCCCTCAGCACCACATCTCCACAGCTTTGAAACCCCTCCAGGGATGGGGACTCCACCACTGCCCTGCCCAGCCTGGGACAGACCTTGACAATCATTTCGAGGAAGAAATTGTTTCTAATGTCCAATTGGAACCTCCCCTGGTGCAACTTGAGGCTGTTCCCTCTTGTCCTGTTGCTTGTTCCTTGGGAGAAGAGCCCGACCCCACCTGGCTCCAACCTCCTTTCAGGGAGTTGTCAAGAGCCAGAAGGTCTCCCCTGAGCCTCCTTTTCTCCAGCCTCAACTCCCCCAGCTCCCTCAGCTGCTCCTCACAAGACTTGTGCTCTAGGCTCCTCTCTTGTCACATCATCACCAATGACCAAAAGCAGACGTAAGGACAAATGAGAGACACAACTTCAAAGAGCTCCAGTTTCTTCACTGTAGCAGCTTCCACAAGCAAGCCCCAAACCCAACAAATGCTGGAGGGGTTGTGCCCTTCAGCCAAGGGCCTCTTGGCACACACAGATGGTCAGAGCTGTTTCAAGCAAACCAAGGAACGAAAGCAAAGCCACACAACCAAGGTCAGACAGACAACAAGGATGCCAGGTACTCACTGGGATGGAGGATTCCTTGGTCTGGCTGACAAACAGCAATGTTGTCCTCACCTTGGGCCCAGGCACAGCTCCAGCTTTCTGGTCAAGGGTGAACCCCCACCCAAAGGAGATGTGCTTCTCCCCTGGGGGTACTTCAAGGAGTTGGGTGGGTGGAGGCTAATTAGCTAATTAGCCTTGTCTCACCTGTTTCACTTCCTAATCCTTTGGCCAATCAGTCCTTCAATTAACACCCTGTCTGCAGGGGGTGGGGAGCAAGCCTTGCCTGCAGAGATTTAACCCTTCCCATGCCAGGAGAGCTGGTGTGAGAGCACAGCCAGGGAAATTCCCTCCTCTCCACACCTCCTGTGGACCATTTACACTTGTTTTCCTACAGATTCACCCTTCTCTTTAACCAACAGGAGCAATTACCTGCTTTGTAGGGTCTTGAGCAAAGAGCAGGTTTGATCCAGGAGGAGCTGGGGAATGATTTGGTCACTCAGACCTTCCTGAGATGGGTGGGCAAAGAAAGGAATTATTTTCTTTCATTTATTTAGCAGTTTAAGACTCTGCACAGTGGCTGCTGATAGATGGTAATTCATTAAGCCTCCATAACTCCATCTTCTGCAACCATCTACCCACACCTTGAGCACTGCCCACAGAAAGGAAGGGTGTCTATGAAATTATGGCAATTCATAGGGATGCTCTAGGGCACCTCAAATCAGCTAATCTTTAGGTCTTTATATACACATTTATACATGTACCTCTAGACAGCACCTCCTTCTCTTCAGCTGGATGTTAAACTGAGCACCCAGAACCCAAAGCAACTGAATTCCTGGTTCTTCTTGACAATTATAGGTGTTTATTGGTGTATCTGCACTGACTCCTGCTCTGAAGTTTCCACTGCTTCACAAACAGGTAGATCACAAGGGCACTAATTGGGATTCCCTGGGTGGCAGAGCCCCTCTGCAGCCTGCATTAATATTCCAGGGCAGCTCCACTCATCCCATTTCCCCTGGAGTAATTATCTAGAATCTAGACCTGATCAATGAGTGGGTAACAAGGCCCAGGGAACACACACAGCTGGAGATGCAGCAGCGTGGCTGATTTCTCCAACTTGCATTATAATCCCACATCATACTTTATAATGACTCACCCCCTGGGCTGGGTTTTCACTCCTGAAATATATTAACGTCAGCTGCTTTGCCTGCTCCCAGGCATTAAAAGCACTGCTGGATTTGAGCTGTAATCCTTGATGCAGAAGTGTAATCCAAGCAGGGCTGGTACATGTGTGTAGAACTGGCCAAAGGAGCAGATTAAAGGAGCAGCATCTGCCTCAGCACAGCCCTTGGAGTTCCTGTGCTGCTCAGGGCGAGGCAATAAAAACAACTCACTGCTTTCATTTCCATTTCAAACTCACCCAAATCCCCATTTCTCATCTTCTCCCTGAATTTGGAGGAGGATTAGAGGGAGCCTTTGGGTCATGCTCTTCCTCCCCAGCACACAGGTGCTCACACACTTGGTGGTGATGGGGACAGAAGGTCCCACATAGGGACACAACCCCCCTTCTCCAGCCCTGCTCTCGTGGAAGGTGCATTGAAAAATCAGGGATTATTTTGTTGGCACTTCACCATTCCTGCCAGGTCTGGGGCTGGCAGGAGGAGGGATGCGTGAGAGGCGCCTGGAGTTTGGGGAGGCTGCAGGACCAGCCTTTAATTATCACGAGCCCCAGCCACGGTCATGAAAATAGCATCCTGCTGAGCTGCAGCCACCAGCAAGGACAGCTTCCCAGCAGCCTGTGGCTGCTCTCCTGCCCACACCCAAACCAGCAGAGGAACAGCTACGAGAGAGGACAAAGTCCTTGGAGCAGAAGGAGCGAGATGAATTTACAGCAGTTGAAGATCTGGGTGTCATGCTTTGGCTGGGTCTGGATATTGGTGGCTGATGTTTGGGTGTTTAGGACCAGCTGCCATCCCATGCTGGTGGCATTCATGCATAGCTTGGACAGCTCACCTTGTCAGGGATTGCTCTCTCTGCTCCAGGTTTTCCTTCTCCCACTTTGGAGGTTGTAAACCCAAGCCCTGGAGCCAAGTCGCTGGGTTGTCCGAGCACTGTCCCAAACATCATCCCCTATCAGAGGGTAGTGGGAGAAGGACCCATTTGCACACCCTCATGATAATCCCATTTTTTCTTCTTGCCTCTGCTCCTCCCAGCACCCTCATCTGCAATTTCCACATGTCTCTGCTCTGCCTCCCTGGCCCATAAATCATACACCTGAGCAAGGCGAGCTGGGCTGACAGAAGACATCAGCAATAAGCCAGGCAAGACAAGAGGTACCATGGCAGCAGAAAACAGGCCAGGGCTTTAATAACAGAATCTATTTTCTTTATCATGCAATCTAAAAGTTGTTGCTGTCTGTGTCTCAATCCTCTGTGCCAGGGGACAGGAGGGACAGCTGGAAGGTAATAAAAGCTGACCTGAGCTGTTGTGGAGAGCTTAAACAAGAGACAACCAGCAAAGAACCCGAGTGTTAAAAAATACTCTCAATAATAACACAGTTCTTCTGCTATTGCCTTGTCTTTCTCAAAGCTTTCCTGGGTGCTACACACTGACCCAACACCACTGCTGGATCTGCCCCTCATTTGGGGTTAACACCTGGGATGGGGCTTTTGGGCTCTCCATTATACCCCATATTATTATTTACACTGGCTCCCAATGAGTGTAAATGCCACCACCATGATCCTGATTGCTCATCATTGGCTTTGCCTGGGAGGAGATGACAACCCCAAGTGCCATGTGATGACCACCAGGCTCCTCAGGCTGACAAACCTTCCTAGAAGGCCACACCATGCATGTTCTTGGACATCCTTGTCCAGAGCATTGTCCTTCCTTGAACCCTCCTGCTGCCAGGCACACAGCAAAGTGGAGCAGGACCTTCTAAATATAGAGAGGTTCTAATGGCTGCAAGAGGTGAAAAATATCCCGGATCCATTTATCTTTGAAGGGAGCACCGTGGGGATTTCATAATTAAACTGTGCACATCCAGTTGCTATGGAGCTTTTACCAGTCCCTGTATCCATCATCCAGAGGAAAATGGGTCAGCCTGGCTCTCTGCACTCACCAGCTCCCAAGTCTGGTTCCTCCCTTGCAGTGGATTCCAGCTCACCTCGTTGGTGGAGTTGGCCACTCTTTGCACCAGCAGCCAGGCTGGGTGCTGAGCAGGGTCCTCCCAAGGGGGCTCAGCAGCATTTTGTAGCCCAACCTCACATCCACGACATGGCCAAGCCCTTGGGAGTCTCCACTAGATCACAGCAACGTGGCCTTGCAAGAACCCATTAGAAAAATCTGGCTTAATTTTTCATCTCTTCAGCAGCATCAGTTCCAACTTAATAAAAATAATAGTAGAAGAAAAACCAGCCTTGCTGAAGACCACAGAGCAGGCAGGTTGCTGGTTCTATGATTCTTTCCTTCATTTTCTGGCCATAAAATTCCAATTCCAGACAGGGATGTCCTTCCCGGGGGTAGCTTTTCTCTACTTATCTTAATTTTCTGTGAAAACCAGTCCAAAGCTCTTCTACTCTGAGTGATTCTGTGTGAGGGTTGGCGTTACAAATAAAATCCATCCCAGGCACTTCCTTCCAAGTGCTTTGGGAGATGTTCGTGTGTTTCTTGATCACCTCTAACTAGGTTTGTGTAAAAGGTCAGAGCAGCTGTGTCCTCCCTGCATCCAGGAGAGGAGAAGCAGGAGGAGACAGCTGAGCAGCTGTCCTCAAGGTGGCTTTGACCTTATCAGATGGAGGCGACGTAGGAAAGCACATTAAAAAATGTGCTGGTGCAATTAGGCAGATGCCTCTGAGGCTGGGACAGGGGAAATTCCTGCACAGCCAGCATGGGCTTGGGACGTGGGCTGGAGCAGCAGCACCTCCAGAAAGCATCAAGCAGTGGGGTATGTGCATAGCTGAAGGGTTTAATGATAATCCCCCAGCCTCCTGTGAGGAGCAGGCAGAGGGATGTGTTGTTATGACTCACGTGCAATGCGACAGCTTTGAGATCTCTGTTTTAATCAGTCAAGCCACTGGGGATGACTCTGCTGCCTCAAAAATAGAGTCAAGGTGGGCAAGGTCATCCCAAGAGCCAGCTGCAGCTTGCTGCCTCCAGCAAGGGACAGTCACCTTCTCCTGGACACCAGGCATGGCCATGCACACCATGAAGACCAGCTTCTCCAGGGCAAGGTGGGACCAAGGAGGTCTCTTCTTATGGTTGGCTTGTGTTAGCTTCAGGACAGAGGTAACACCATTAAAACCCTAACGAGCACTGTGTACAGAGAGGGGGTGCCCAGGGATTTCTTTCCTCACAAACACCCAAAGCTCGTGGCCAAGGTGGTAATTTATGAACCTCATTATGCCATCAAAACAAACCGTCTGGATGAGTCAAAGCAGCTACAGCTCAATGAGCAGCAGAATTCTCTTTGGGGATGTTAACAGCAAGAGCTTGGAGAGGAAGAAGGCCGTAAACAATACTGATGGAGAGTTTTATGGTGAGAGAATTTCATAGGGAAGAGGTGATGCCAGGGAGGCTCAACCCAACCTCAGGCACCTGCTCAGGCTGGGGAATCAACATTGAGCAACCACCAGAAGCTTGCAAAGCCTGAGATGCTGGGGGACAGGGCAGAGAGATGGGACAGCCTGGAGAAAAGGTCTTCACAGAGACCTTATCACAGTTTTTTTGTACTTAAAGAGGGCTATAAAAAATATGGGGACAGACATTTTAACAGCACATCAGCTTTGCCATCAGTACTGGAGGGTGCTGGCAATTAAAGCAGCACTGGCAATTAGGTGTTTACTGGTTTTGTTGGACTTGCTGGGGTTTTTTTCCACTTTCTTCTGAAAAAAAGGGATGCAGACCCCACACAGACCCCCAGGCAAGCCTTTGATGGTGCTGGAAACTGGGCCCTGCTCTGTTAGATGTGGAGGTTATCACAGATTTGGTGACACCCAAAGCACAGCTGAGCTGCAGGGAAAGAGACAATTACCTCATGTTCATGTAAAAACTGACACTGCAACAGAAGAAAAAAATAAATAAGCTGTTCTTTGATATTTCCTAAACAAAGGGGGAGTCCCTGAGGTGAGCTCTGGACCTGCTGGAGAGGGAGGAAAAACATATTGCACATTTCAGAGATTTTCCAGTGCTCCTCTGTACTCCTGAGGTTATACCTTGTCCGTTTATTTATATACTGGTGACTTAATTAGATGTTCTGTTGTCTCGAGTGGCAGGGAGATGAATCAGCACTCTCTGTACGTGGGCAAGGTCCCTGCTCAGGACCAGCTCCTGGCAGCCCCATCCCTTTGAAAAGCCACAGTAGGGGAAGGGGGAGGCTGTGGTCACCCCAACCCCGGGACCCCCCTCCAAAACCTCTGTCTTTGAGAGCATTGCCACCAGCAGCTGCAACCAAGGGCATCCCCACACTGCCAATAGCATCTCAGGCTGAAGGAATCCAAGCCCTGGTGTGGTCCCTGAAGATGATGAGCTCAATTAGGGGGTGTGAGTGGAGCTGGTCCTGACTCTCCCTCCCCTCTCATCTGAAGAATTCACCTTAGATCAACCAGAGCTTGTGCTGCTACAACTTGTCAGGCAGAAGAGACAGAAAGGAGGTGAAAAGGCTTCTTGTGATTAACATTTTTTAGTTTTTCTTGCTCTGCCTTTGCTGGTTATCCCAGAAGAGAATTCCCCCCACCCTACATGTCACCCCAGCTCCCAGACCCCACAGACATCAGGGGATCACCCACCTTTCAGCACAAGTAATGTGTCCTGAGAGAATCTGCTCCTTGCAGAGCTGGAGCCATCTATCCAATACCCCCGTAGCAAACTGAGATAAGCACCTGCAAACACAGAGGTGGGGTGGGATGGGTGGTATCAACACCCTCATCACCCAAAGCCAGCCCAGCTGGGCAGATCACAGCCTGCAAAGCCACCCTGAGGACCTGGGGGAGATGGAACCAGGGGAAATTCCAGTGGAATGGGCTGCCCAGAGAGGGGGTGGAGGCCCCATCCCTGGAGTCCTTCAAGGTCAGGCTTGCTGGGGCTCTGAGCAGCCTGCCCTAGGTAGAGATGTCCCTGCTTATGTTGAACCAGATGACCTCTAGAGGTCCCTTCCAGCCTCAAACATTCTATGATTCTATGAAATGGAGAGGTGTTGAGCTGCTTCAGGGCCATAGGTGGACACCATCTCCCCCAAGCAGGACCCCAAGGGTGGCCCATCACCCAGCACATGTCAGGGTGGCTGTTCAAAGGGCCCTGATTTCTACACTGATTTTTCCCAAACTATTTATTTTTTTCCCTAGCAGAAGAACCGGTCTCTTGCTGCTTTCTAAGCTGAGCCCACACGGTCATGTTCAAAGTGATGCAAGGCTGAATTACAAACTTTTACACATTCCCCCCAGTCTCTGGCTTCATTTTTCATCAATGTTTTGGTAGAATGCTGCCAAAACCATCTTCTAAAGACAACTCATGACTCTGGCAGCCAGATGCCTGCACTCCAGCACGCTCCTCTGCAACCAGCAGCTCCTCCTGGCTCAGGAGAGGTGCTGCCCACCCAGTCCCTGCACCAACAGCACGATGGGTGCAAAGCAAGAAGCAGGTGCTGGTACCCAGGGGATGCTGCAGGATGCAGAGATTCTCCCCAGCTCTCTCTTGCTCTCACTCGAGCAGGGTTTTTCTCTAGCAGATGGGAGTGGGTTGCAGCATTATTTGCTTGCTACCTATTTATGGCAGCCTCACAATATTCTGTTCCACCGGGGCAAGGAGTCACTTGCAGGGGGTTGGACATGTGAGTGGGAAGTCGTTATGAGCCACTTTTCTTCAGTGATTATGCAAGAGGAGATGGAGTGTCCAGCCTGCAGCATCCAGCTGGAGGCCTGGCCTGCAGAGACAGGGCTGGTAGAGCTGTGCCATCCCTCAGTGGTGTCCTGAGGATGGAGGTGACAAGCCACCCTGCTCCCCCCATTGCCCAGCGCTTCATGGGACTTGTAGTCTGCTCCCATCTCCCCATTGAGCTCCTCCTGCTGCCAGACTTTGCTCCTCCAAATGCAGGTGGGGTTAGGGCTTGGAGGAAGCCTCTTTGCATCTGTTTTAGTGAGAAGCTGGGATTTAGCCAGGGAAAGCAAAGAGAAGCCTGGCTAACCTTGCACTGCACACTCTGCCCTGCTGAATTTCCCTTACAAACCATCCCTCCTCAAGCCAACAACTCCACTACAAAGACTGAAATGGCTCCTCAGGGTAGAAGCTCCTAAAATAATAAGAGAACAATCCCCACGCCAGCACAGAATCCCTTAGGGCCAGGGCTTCCCAGGCCTTTGCACAGCTCTGGATGTCCCCTGCACCCCCAGCCACGGAGCCCCAGTGCCTGTGGGAGCAGCTCTGGCCATGCCCAGAGGTGTTGGGGAGGGTTTAGCAGGGCTCACACGGTGCCTGGGGAGCAAGTATCAGAGCAAACTTCTCCCTGTACCTGGGGTTGCTGGCGTTATTACTTCCTTGGCAGAGACAATATGATTTATTGAGGCTTTTTTTATTTCCCAGCGGTTCATCCCGTGCTGTATGTGGAGGGAAGATAAACTGTCTCATTATTGTCCTGATCTCTAATCATGTCACATTCTTGGTTGCTCTGCAGTGACGGGGACACGTTGGCGGGTTTGGGCTGATGCAAAGAGAAAAACAAAAGGAAGGAGGGGAAAGAGAAAGGGGAGAAAAAGGGAAGTGTGATGCTAACTCCAAAATAACCCTGCCCTGGCCTTTCCTTGGAGACCAACACACATAAGTGACTGCTTGGGTCTGTGGTGCAATGTGTGATGCTACCTGCATGCACAGAGGAAATTTGGGGGTCCCCAAGTGGCACAAGCACCCTCCCAGCTCTGCTTGCTTGGGGCTGTGTGCCCAGGGTGAAGGGACATTGCTCACCTCCAGAAGAGACCTCCACTGCTCACAGCATCCACCCCAGGAGGTCCTGAGCAGGGGCAGCTCAGGCTTCTAAAGGCTCCAGGGACCTCATTCCAGTTTGAGGAAGAAAAATGGGACTTTTTTTATCCCTTCACACAGAAAGCAGGGAAAACCCCCTGAAACCAGACAGGTGCTCACAGAGATGTCTTTTACCCATTCAGTGCTAAATTCCTCCATTTATAACCAAGCTGCCATCACACCTCTGGTGCTTCTCAGCCCCAGAATTTTCTTTTCCTATTGCAGCATCTCCTCTGTGGGCTGGGGATGCTCTGGACCACTCTATGCACAGCTTCAATGTGCAGGGGCACGAGCTAAGAGCATCCCTGCAAGCCCCTGGTTACAGGGCATCTTCAGCACCTGCTTACAAGATGGAGTTTGATTATATAGGGCAAAAATTCCACCGAAAGCACTTGAGTTTTTTAGGCTATCATTAAGCAAGGGAATAACATGACCAGATGCTCTGGAAAGAGATCGCTGGATTCATCAGTGAACAACAGAGAAGCCGTAATGATTAAACATATTAGATAGCGCGAGACAACAGAGGATTAATTTCAGCAGTTAATTGGAGTACCTCTAATCTTCCCCTTCATCACTAGTTCCCTTCTTTTCCCTTCCCTCACTTGTCCACATGTGGTTCCAGAGAGCATCCTTCAGGGGAGAGGGAGGTGTGAGATATGCCAATGTTTATTTTAACAGCTCCTTTTTTTAGGGCTCTGCTGTGAACACGCTCCTCCTGTTGAACAGGCTTGTTGCTATGGGATAAAGTGAGCCAAGTTCCCCACTTCTGTGGTTTTTCTCCTCTCTGCTTAAACGCAGATCTTATTCCTTGCTGAAGGACACCTTTGGGTGTGCTCCCCATGCACGGGTGGCCTGGCTGCATCACCCCATGGGGTGTCCCTCCCCTGCACCTCCACTCCCTTCCAGGGGATTCATTAGCTGCCAACATTTCTCTGCCCTCATGGAGTTTCAGCTGCAACTGGGCTGAAACCAAAACCAGCCAAGGGGCTGTCAGGGATCCTGCAATGAGCAAAGCCCTGGCAGCTTCTGCAGTGCCCAAGGACACCCGTGAGGGTCAAGGCAGGTGTTTGACCTAACAGAGTACTTAAAATATTAAATTAACATGTAGAAACTACAATATTAATATTGCTTTCAATATTTACAATGCAAAACACTCCAGCAGCACCATGGACTGGGCGGGTGGGCTGTTTGCAGCAGCAGCCAGCATCACAACTCCCTAGCACAGCCCATTAGAGAGCATCACCCCCAGGACAGGTCTCTTCCTGACCCTTAGCTGACAACCAGCACCCGCTGGAGCACGAGGGCTCATTGCCCTTCCCTAGGTCTGCTCCCATCTGCTTTAGCTGCCGAGGCTATTTTTATGCCAAGGGCTGGAACGTTTTACAGCTCTTTATCCCAGATTTGTGCGTGCCCAGGGGTGGCAGGGCTGGGGTTCCTCACCCTGGCTCTCAGCTGGGGGGTGGGCACCACTGAGCTCCTCGCTGCTGCCATGAGCAGGAGCGTGAACATCTGGCAGGCTCAGAGCTTCTATTCACTCGCATTATGATAACACAGTAACAACGGCTGCTAATTAGAAGGCTGACGATTTTTCCTGCACAAAACACCCGTTTGGTGGGTTCTGGGAAGATGGGGTAATGGCTAAAATCTGGGCGTGGGGCCCTGCTCGTTTGGAACAGCTTGATCCACCTCTGCCTTCCTGCAGCAGCAGCTCTGCTCCAAGCACCTGCACTCGAGCTGTGTGTGTGTTGGTAACATGTTAGGGACTTTGGGATGCTCAGCAGAATCTCCTCCTGCAGAACACCCTGAATTTCCAGAGCTTGCTTTGCTTCTCAAGGAGGAACAGGGTTTTGAACCTAAAAGCTGCACTCAGCCCTTTACCCAGCAAGGAGACAGATGTTCAGACCCACCTTGGTATCATCATCATCATCATCATCGCTGCTGTAGCAGAGGATCACAGCCCTGGTTTGCTCCATTGACAAGTACCTGAACACCTCTGGCCACTGCTGCATCAGGGATTTGGGCAGATTGGTATCCCTGTTTCAGGGGAAAGGATAAGAAAGAAGAAATGCAGAAGTTTGGAAACCTTTCTCAGCCCATCTGAGCTCTTCAATGCCCCGTGCAGCCTGGGTGTTCCCAGATGAAGGCTGCCAGCTCTAGAGTGGTGTTTGCAGGAGCAAATCTTGCTTGAGAGCACCAATATTTGTGCTCAAAGACAGTGGGGCTAACCCAAGACCTTTTCTTCAGGCAAACTCCTCCTGGATTGCAGGACTTGCCCAAGTCTCCTTGCTCAAAGTGCCATCAGAAGCTGTGCCCAGCTCCCACAGCCCCCATGTGTCTCCTGGATGGTCCCTCTCACCACAGTCCTCCAGAAAACCAGTGCCAGGTGATCCCACTCTTGTGCTTGCCCATCCTGCTGGTCATGGAAAGCAGAGCCAAGTGCCACCAGTGTATTTTCCCTGGACTTTGCTCCCACAGCTGAGCCCAGTTGACTGCCCAGTGCTCATGGCCAGGATCCCTGGCAAATCCCTTCTCAGCTGCCCATTTAAAATCCCAGCACAGCAGCTTCACATTGCAGAAAAACTTGAATTTAATGCCTCCTTCCAAAGGGGACCTCCCTGCGTTGAGGTCAGCCCCTCTGAGTGACCCCTTGCAGCCACAGTATGTCTATTTTATTATGGCACGCCAGGGCCAATTTGATGGGAAGAGGAGACTGCTCAGGCCACAGCGAGGAAACGCTTTAACATTCATTCAAAGTGACAGTGCCCTAGTGCAATATGACTGGTAAATACTAAATTGCCACAGATGGCAGATTTATGTTTCCTTTCCCCAAGGTCCCTTGCCTGCGTTGCTGGGACTCGCTCTGCGTGTTTAAGGAAGGACCCAGTTGCTGCTGCAGGTGCTGAGCTGCCTGTAGACACCTTTTTCTTTTTATTTTAGGGAGCCAGGTGCTCAGAAAGTGCAAAAATGGGAAAGCATGCACAGAAGGGCGTGGAAAAAAAAAAAAAAAAATGATGCTGGAAGTGATGAGGTCTTTACAATCAAAAAGGCAGAGGAGGAAGAGCTCAGCCCTTCTGCAAAGCAGCCCCAAAGCTTGGAGGATGCTGAGGACCAGGAGAGAAGCAGCAGCCTATGGACAAATACAGTCAAACCACAGCTGGAGGTGGCCCTGAGCCCATCTGGGTGTCAACAGGTGCTCTGGGTCTCCATTCCAGCCCAAAGCCACTTCTCAGGGTCATTTCTACCTGCTCTTGGAGGACAGCAAAGCTTCGAAGCCACCAGCGCCTGGAGGAGCAGCCGCGGCTGCCTGCGCAGCCCCTTCCTTATGTAATCCCTCCTTTGCATTCCTCTTTTCATTCCTTTTTGGGTTTTATTTGACAGATTTGCTTAAAAAAACAGCGTGGGAATACAAATGACATGTTCAATAGAGATCAGCTCGTGGCTTCACAACGTCCCAGAGAACATAAGTACCACATTATCACACGTCCCCAGCAGAAGCTGAGAACAAAAGCCCAGCGCCCGTTGCTTTGGCACGGGGCTGGTTGTCAGGGCTTGACAGATCCCTCCTTGCAGCTCTGCCACACACCAAAGCTGCTTTCCTCCGTGGAACGTTGTCCTCCTATCATGATTACACAACAGACTCTTAATAGCCATGAACTTACTCAGCCCGGTGGACCTTGGGACTGTTTAATGGGAAGAAGCAGCTCCTTGGGGTTAGTTAAAGCTCCGTGGGCTTTGTTCAGCTGCATCCTTCCTTTATACTCGTTAAATGCAATGTTAAGATGGCCATCCCTTCCAAACCATTTTTAAGAGGTTTTAAGCAAATCACTTAATCCCTCTCCAGGTCAGCAGAGCCATTGCTGCTTGTCCTGACCCGGTGTTGGGAAAGGTCTCTCAACTGCTCCCCTCACTTCATGTTGACTCTGCAGATCTGGGGAAGAGCTCCATCCTGGGCTTGTCATTAAGCCACTCACCTCCCCATATTTTCAGCCACACGATCAAGCCACAGACCTGAGGAACCCAGGCAAAGCCTGTGCAGCTCCGTGCTTTGTAGGAGAGACCTATTTTTCTTCCGTGTTCCTATCTGGTGACTGCACTCCTCCAGCTAACAGCTTGCACAACACAGCGAATATAATCCATGCCCATCTGGCTTTTATTTATTCACAATGGCCTGATCCTGCAATGCTGGGAGGAGCTGAGCCTTGCTAACTCTTTTCCCACCCCTGCTGAAAGTGGGGGTCACCTGGTAGGAACACACTCAGGGTAAATTAATACACAGAGGGATGTGTATGTTCATTTTTACAGTGCTGTAAAAGTGGAGTTATTAAGAAATCAGCCTATAATTGCCCTCTTAATGATTCTTACTCTTCTGCACTCATTCAGAGACAGTCACCTCCATTGTGTCAGGTATTAAAAGAGCAGCTTCATTGACATGGTTTATGGCTTTATTAGAACCAAGGATTTCATATTAATAACTATCAGCTCCTCGGCTCTATTTCCCCAGTGAAGGAAATGTGTGTATTGGTGGAGGTCCAAGGCAATTTGTAAACACAAAGTATTAAAAGGCTCAACAATTCTGAAAAAGTTTTAATTGGAAACTCAACAAATTGCTTCGCGACGTCTTAATGCTTCAATATGGAGCTCTCAGATAATGAGGAGCTAATTAAGGGGCCAGGATTCATTTTTTTATGATAACTGTCTCCATATGGGCTCTGCATTCCGTGCTTGCAGAACTAATGAAGGTCAGAGAAGTAACAGCAGAGGAAGAAAGGGAAATTTTTAGCTCTGGGTGTTGTGATGATGCTAAGCAACAGTCGGTGCTTCTGCCTGGGTTTGAGGCCAGGTGCTGAGCGAGCTTCATGTAATCCAACAGGACACTTTGTGCAGGCACCATCAGAGCTCTGAGCTGCCTTTCACAGCCCACTGCTGCTCCCAGGGGCTTTGCCACCAGGGGAGGGGGGGGGAGGACGAGCTGCCTCTCCTTGTGTCAGCCCCAAAAGCCAAGCTCTGTCCTGCACACAAAGCCAGCTACACACCTTGCTAGGCATGGCCTGGAGAATCATGGAATTGTCAGGGTTGGAAGGGACCTTAAAGAGCATCTATTTCAACCCCCCTGCCATGGCAGGGACACCTCCCACTACATCACTTGCTCACAGCCCCAGCCAGCCTAAACTTCAAAATGTCCAGGGATGGGGCTTCCAGCACCTCTCTGGGCAACCTGTGCCAGTGTCTCCCCACCCTCCTGGGCAAGAACTTCTTCCTAACGTCCCATCTGAATCTCCCCACCTCCAGTTTTGACCCATTTCCCCCAGTCCTACCACTACCCCACATCCTAAAAAGTCCCTCCCCAGCTTTCTTGTAGCCCCCTTCAGATCCTGGAAGGCCACAATAAGGTCCCCTTGGAGCCTTCTCTTCTCCAGACTGAATAACCCCAACTCTCTCAGTCTGTCCTCTTAGGGTTGAAAGGAAAACAGTTACTGAAACAGCCAAACTAATGCCAATATAAAGTATATGAAGTTGTACTCACCCCAGCAAACGTAGAGCAGACACAATAAACACAAAAGCAGCCCTGGGAGCAGGATGATTCCCTCCAGGAATGGTGAGAAGAAGGAAGAGCAGGACCAGAAGGAGCCCCATTCTCAGGAAACTTCCCCCTTTATACTGAGCATGACCTTTCTGGGATGGGATCCACCTGCAGCCAACTCAGGTCAGCTGCCCTGGTTGACTCCAAGCTGTTAATGGCCTGGAGACTGTGGCTGTCCTAGGATTCTATCCCAGCAAAACCAGGACACATGCCCAAAACTGGGCAGGTATCCTCTGGGGTGGGCACAACAGCTCTTGGGAAGGTGCTTGTCTCAGAGCAAAGGACAGAAAGGGACCATGGCTTGGTGAACTGCAGGGATAAGAGCAAACCCCATTAGGTGGGCCATTCATCCCAAGGCAGAGATGAACCAGCACTGGTCCAGCTGACTCAGAGGGTGAAGAGCAGCAATGTTGTGACATGCAAAATTAAATATCTCCAGTTACCTGCTCAGCTACAGAGCTGGGACTCAGCCTGATGGGGCTGGGAGGAGAACCTGGGATGTGCATCAAAGCAAAGCCCTCACAACTATCTAGTGCAGTGCTTGTGAATTCATCCCTTGTGAAATATTAACAACACATAAATGCACAGACAAAAGTACAATCAGATGTTTCTCTGAAGTAACTGGCTGACTCCCATCACTAAATTTGGACCAGCGAGCCTCGTGCACCAAATAATTAAGTCATGGGCTATAGAAAGCAATCCTCTGGGACGTACTTGTCTTTGAATGGCTCATCCACTTGAAAAGTAATACATAGCATTAAGTGTATGGCCATATGGCAGCCATTTATAGAATATTGCACTCCGGGCAAACAGGACAAAGGTAGAACCCTTAAAGCTCTCTTCTCATCTCATTAACTTTGGGTACATGTTACAGAAAAGCCTCCCTCTCTTTGTTGTGTTCAAGGACATTTTGTGCTGTTGAGTCTTGTCTTAAACGAATTGCACTAGGAAAATTAGAATCTCAATGTAGCCGTGCCCTAAAGCAAACAGCATTATTTTGCCTTTCTGTAATTCAATTTATTTTTGCAGATCAATGTTTCGGAGCAAACCGTGTTCTTTTGTCCTCAAATCTTGCCTAATGACAGGGCTGACTTTGGGTAATTTGGCACATGGCTTTGGGTAACGTGGCAGGGAGCCTGGTGCTCTGCTCCACCTCAAACATCTCCCCCAAGCTGGGCAGATTGGCTGGGACAGCCTCCAGGGACACCTACAGAGGTCCATGGACACCTACAGAGGTCCATGGACACCTACAGAAGACCCTTCTGGTGCTCAGGGTGATGAGCACAGCTCCATGGCACATGGGAAACAGGGTCTGCTGGGACAAAAATGGGCACCAAGAAGCAATTCAGGGTGTAGAGCAGCTGACAACAGCCGTGATCCAAAACTACAGCAACACCTCAGGAGACTCACCTCATGCACATGGAGCTGTGCACCAAGAGGTCCATCTGGCTGCAGAAGCCCAGCCCCTGTTGCAGGCATCTGAGTCCATCCCATTGATTGCAGCAGTCACTGGATCCAGCTCTGGATCTATAAAAACAGCACACTGCCCTTAAATGAGTTTGCACTGGAGGAACACATTAATTAAATAGAAATGGCTGCAGGTGCCTTACAGCTTTTGGGATTAACAGGTTCCTCTCGTTTATTGAAGATCAATCCTGCTGCTGATTACACCAAGGGTCTCTCGCCCCCTTTTTAGCACCTTGGAGGGAAGACCACGGCTAAATATTGAAGATCTCCACAACCCTGGCAGTCCAGAGCCCTGGAAATCTGGTGTGTAGCAGAGAAAGGAGTCCTCAGAGAGCTGTCCCTGCTCTGGACACAGCCAGAGGCAGTGCTGACACAGGCCAGCATCTCAAACATCTACATGTGGAAGATCATTCATTGCTCGTGGCTTAATCCAGCTCTGAGAAATCACATTACATCTTTTTTTTTTTTTCCTTTCCCCTCTTGTCCTGCTGAAGAGCCCAGCAGGGACCTTCTGCAGAGGCCGAGAGGTTGAAATCTGTATGTGCAATTTGCAGCAGTCACTGGTTGCTGATATTCAATTTCCTGACCTCAGTGATCCCAGCTCCTTCCAAGGTCCCTCATGCATCAGTCTGCCCCATTCCAGGGCTGAACCTCATCAGCAAATGTAGCTGCTCACATACTGCTTGGCTAAGAAATCATCATTCCTGGTGCTGCTGAGCATGGTCACCTGCTTGGAAAGGAGGCAACAATAGTCTAGTGACACCAGGTCTCACCAGAGTAAGCTCTTTGCAGCTTGCACAGGTACCAGGCATCCCTCCTGCCCATGAGATCCAGCCCAGTGAGCTCCTTGAGTGGGCAGCAAGGGCAGGATGGGTCCTGTCCCTTCACCTGGGGCATGGGAATTGCTGAATACTGCTCTTCTTGGGGCAGAGGAGGAAGCTGGGACCCCACATCTCACACCCAAGGGGAAAGATGGGACCCCACATCTCACACTGAGGGGGAAAGCTGGGACCCCACATCTCACACCAGACAGTGGCAGCAGAATGAAGCTGTCGATGGTGCTGGAGTGCCAGTAAAATGAGCCCTGCCATAGGGGGAGCATCCAGTGAAAGTGTGTAAGGGGAAGCACAGGATTTATTCAAGGTGACTGAGAAGAGCATGTTAGAACCCAACAGCCTAAGTTTCAAAATCAGGGAATCACAGAACAGCAGAGGTTGGAAGGAACCTCTAGAGATCACCTACTCCAACCCACCACCAAACCAGGTTCACCTAGGGCAGGTCACACAGAAACACATCCAGACAGGTCTTGAAAGTCTCCAGAGAAGGAGACTCCACAACAAAATACCAAAAGCTTTAGGAGTGTTGAGCTGGAAAAGCACCTGGGATCATTTCAAGGTGGGTGCTGTGGTGCTGCAGCATCCCCCAAGGCTGGGAGGACCCTGCAAGAAACAAGAGGAATGGTTCCATGGGGTGCTCAGGCTCCTCCAGCAACAGCTGCTCATCGTAACGAGCATCACAATAGCAGCTGCATTACATGGAAGGAGATTTTTACTAGCATGAGATTACAGCAAATTCAGGATGAGAAGCACTCTAAGCATCTAGGAAAGAAAATGATCCCATTGCACCCAGTAGTCCAAGGCACCGTGTCTCAAACTCTAAGAAAAGTAACAGATGACACAATTTCCACCGATATCAAACATTGTCAGCCCCAGGATGGGGACAGGCTGAGCACAGCCCCGTTGCAGCTTCTCCTCTCACCAGAGAGAAGCCGTAGGAGCACAGGCAGGATTTTATTGCCAAAAGCACCCGGGAAGGCAAATCTGCTGTGTGAGCAGAGCAGGGTGGCAAAGCCTCCATCCTCTCAGCCCCCAGCTCCCCCAGCTCCCAGCAGCTGCCACTCAATTCAGGATATAAAGAAATTCAGGGTGGTTGCTTAACAATGACCCCCCAATAATTCCTGTTACCCCTCCCCTACACTTGGTAACTCATACAGCAAAAACAAAAAGCCAAGCCAGGAAGTCTCCTAATATTTTTATTGTTCCTTAGATAACTGTGGATAGTACAAAGTTTTCCTCTTAAAAAAAATTAATTACCTTCACACCTCCATAAACGGGGCTTCCCGTGGGACTCTGATGCCACAGAACTTCCCCAGGAGCCCTTTCCAACCACCATAATGCTATGTAGATAGTATAACAGTAAGAGAATATTCTTGTAATTATCAACATGAAATCCGTTATCCGTGTATAAGGGTGAACACTGATCTTTTTTATGTTTTTTACCTTTTTAGAAACAAAACCATCATCAGTTATTAATCCAAACTACATCATTGCATTTACAACATTCATTGCATAAACTGGACATACAAAGTTTCGCCACCTCTGGTAAATAACAGACATACATTATACAATATAGTTTTGCTGAATACATAAGTTCAAACAATATGGGTACAACAACTTGTTCATAATACATACTTGAAACCATCGTGTTTAATAGTTACTAAGACACAGATCCATGAGCTACTTCGGGTCTCAGCACAGTTAATCTAAGTGACAAGAACACAGTTGGAGAGACAGTAGCTGCAATGGAAGGCGAAGAAAACTAACCTGTGACGGGGCTTGTTTGGACAGCAAGAGCTCCTCACGGGTCAGCTTTGTCTGCTCTGAAATACAAATCACACATCCATCACAGCTGACCGGGATGGAGGGGGAATGTCCATGCAACCCACACACAGAAGAGAGCGAGTCTCCCAAGGATAAACTTCCAACAGTCATTGCCTTACTTCTTTAGTATGTACTACAGGAAACAAAACAAAACCCCAAACTCAAGTGGTTCTTTTAAGTGCAGTTCCAGCTGCAAGTACATGGTGACTCGTGAGTCTATAACACAGGGCCAGACTTCTAGAAATGTAGAGGTAATGCTGATCTCTCAGGTTTAGGCTGAATAATCCTCCGTGACGTTGGTCTTAAATTATTTTGGCAGCTGTTTATATATTGACTTATTTAAAGTGGTTCCTTGATATGAGTATTCTATTTTTTTTTTTAAATTAATTTCTCCCTTTTTTTCCTTTTTTTTTTAAATTTTTTGTTGTTTCTAAATCAGTTTCTAACCAAGGAGGATGGACTACAACTCGTCAGACCTGATGACGTGGAAGAGGGTGACGTTGTAAAGTATTTGGTGCCCGTTGTTCCAGGCGTAGAGGGCCCGATCCTTGGGGTTGTAGTCCAACATGGAAATGTGGGAGTACTTGTTTTGGAAGGGGATGTCGATGTACTCGTAGGTGGAGGCGTTGGTCTGGTAGGCGTAGTGCACCTTGGTGCCCCCCGAGTAGCCGTTGGTGACATAGAGGGTGCCACAGATGATGAAGGCCTCCCCAGCGCTGCGTTTGGGGTAGCTGGTGTTCCAGGTCTGGAGGCTCTGCAGGGTGTTGGGGTCCAACTTGCTGATGACGATGTTGCCGGCGTTCTGGTTGGTGGCGTAGACGGCCCACAACCCGTTCTCATCCACCATGAGGTCAATGTCCGAGTGGCCCCCCCAGGCGTAGTGGTACATGTTGTTGTAGCCAGCATAATCCAGGCTGCGAGTCTTGAGGATCTGTTCTGTTTTCAAGTCAAACCTGATGATTATGTGGCTTTGGTACTTGTTGAAATAGATAGAGCCGTTGTAGACCACTTGGCCGGTGCCCGACCAGGGGTGGGGGAGGCGGTGGGAGGTGAAATTGTCAGTATTCATGAAATCTGCCATGGATTTGTATTCACGGACGAAGCGGTTGTTGTGGTAGCTGTCCATGTACCAGACCTGGGTGGGCAACACAGACACGGGGGGTTAGAAACCAGCCCTTTGCCCATCACCCCAGAACCTGAGCTGGGAGAGAAACCCCGAGCTGCAAAATGATGTGTCCAAGACCTGCCACCTACACCCAGAAATAAACCCAATTTCCGAAACCCTGAAGCAGCCAAGAAATCAATTGACTAGCAAAGTTTTCCCAGGGGGTAACCAGGAATCTGGGATCTTAAGAGGTTTCCTTGGGAGTGCTGCATGATTGGCACCATCCTTCCAGAGGGCAACTAACATCCTGCCTATGGTTAAACCCAGCATATTATGTTCTCCTTCCCATAACCCCACCATGGCAGCACTCAGTGAATGACACCAGCTGCTGTGCACAACTCCATCAGTTCAGCATGTGGGAGCCACGGGTGCAATCGCTCATCATCAAGGAAAACCCAGGCAAAGCCCATATTGGTTTAAAAATCAAACACTCCTGCATCAAAAGCTGAAACCAAGGCCACTAAAACGCGAGAGCAAGACATTGAAATCTTGCTATGGGTAGATGGGGGGAGAGATTTTAGATCATCATTGAAGTGCCAGTTCATTAGGGACACTGTCTAGACTCCTTAAAAAAAAAAAAAGCTTTTGTCATATGAAACCAATTCCGAGGCAAATGACAAATAACATCAAGAAATACCCAGGCAATGAGTGACACTAGATGCAGTTGCTGCCTAAGGTAGCTGCTTTCTGTAGAAACATTTAGGAAGGAGAAAAAGCAAATTAAAGAGCAAGAGGGAAACCTTTAAGGATGCAGATTTGGGTACTGCTGTGATGCAAACTTCTTTTGCAAACCCCTCCAAGCTCTGATAGCATTGTCTCTGCAGCATGACTGTCTCCAGGGTCCCTCAGAAGAGCAGATAAACATTTACACATGGTGTGTGCACATAAACTGCTTTTAGCTACTCTATTTGGGAGGCAAAAACTTTGTAGTGAACTTCAGCCCTCCTGAAAACATGGCAGAGGTGGGGAATGAATGAGTGGTGAGTGGCTCTGACCTTCACACCTCCACTATGACTTGAGGATGGCTGCAAAAGCACCGGAGGAGAACCACACACAGCCCAGATGTGCCTGGGAGAGCTTCTGCCACCAGATGTGGTGCTGGAGAACATTCCTCACCTAAGGAAACACCTGCATTCCTCTAAACCAGCTTGGGAAATCACAAAAACCACCCCCAGAAAACTGATTGCCTCTTTGCTGCTCCCATTTCATTACCTGGTCTTAACAAATGACACATGCCAAGGCTTTGTGCTCCGTTTGGAGAGAGACAAAGAGGAGCCCAGAAGAGCAGAACCTCCTCTCATCACTCTGGGGCTGCAAGGTGGCAGGACCCAGAGGCAGCTCGTGTTTTGGAGACGTGGAGATTGATGGATAGCAACGTCTCATCACACTGCCTGGCTTTGAGCAACCTCCTCCTGCCCATGCACATCAATCCCAGTGCTCAGCATCCCCCCGCTGCCTTGCTGCTGGGCTGCTCCTGCCAGCCTCCCAATCCTCCCCACTTGTGCTCAATGATTTTGTGACACGAACAAATGACCCCGTGAACCACCAAACACCTCCTGGGGCTCGACAGAGGATGGGGATGATAAACTGCCCTTCTCTCCCCATCTCTAGCTTCCCACTCTGCTGGGCAGCCAGTGAAGTGCATTTAATTGGGTGTTTTTAATAAAATTCACAATAGGTTTATGTGTTATATCCACAAACACGCTCGTGAAGCTTGAGCTACAGTCCAGAGAAAGCTGCTTGTCTACTCTCATGACAAAAACACACTGTGGGAAAAGGCACCAAAAAAAAAAAAATATTAAAAAAAATACTGCTTTGAGACAAAACCCTCTGAAGATACGGAAAGATGTTTAACATTTGATCAAACAGCTTCAGCTGCAACAAGCCTGACTCTGCCTTCACTGATGTATAAATCGTGTTAGTGCCGAGGGAGGCAGCAAACAGCCCGAAGGGGACAAACCTGTCCCCTCTCATGAGCAAAGCAAGATGTGATGTGGGTAAAGTCTTCCCATCTCACTTCATCATTAGGATCTTTGTGGTGAAATTGTGTTTAATAACTGTAAAATATGGAGGTGTCGTACTGGGGAACCAGTGCAACCAGTTGGCTGCTGGGGGGAAAGAGCCTGACATCTCAAGTCATTGCTCCTTCATCCATGAGCAGATGGAGACACTCCCAGGAGTGGCTTCTCCAGAGCATCCCTCATCCTCTCTCAGCTGTAGAAAGGTGATCACGGAGCAAAGCTCTCAAAATAGCTGCCCCAACACAGCCCTTGCTGGTGCCTTCACCCTTTGATGAAGGATGCTGCAAGCAGGAGGGAATTGCCACGCAGCCAACCTCTGTGGTTTGTGTTTTGGTTTGCTGCCTGCAAATCCTCAGCAAACACTTGAGATATTTTCCATTCCATCAGTCATGGGAAGCCTGGATTGATTTTCAGCCAGTTATTGGCCTCCTACCTCCTTGGGATCAAAATTGAATGGTCTGAATGGAGAAAAAAAAAAGACCAAAACAAAGCAAAACAAATCTCTCTCTGGCTGCAGCCAGTTCATTCCTCACACTGAAGGTGGAGGGTGGAGGACAAATGCAGTCAGATGACATTATCAGAGGCACCAGCAGCAGAAGAGCAGCAGAGATTGGGACCACAGGTCCCTCTGCTTGGCCCCAGCTCCCTCCTGGCTGCCCAACTCAAATGAGAAACCCAATATTTGATTTTTCCCTCACATAGGGGGGGCACAGGCCTCATGGTGACACTTGTGAGACCACGCACGCTCATCACCTGCCCTGGGAAGGGACCAGTGCATGGGGCTGCTCAGCCACCTCCTCATCCTCCCTCCCTGCAGCATCCTCAGCCCCCTCCCACCACAGCAGAGCCCCGTGAGATGAATTAGGACCTTCTAAAGGTTTCATGACCTCACCGTAGGTGGGAACACAGAGATGAAGCCGTCAGGGTCTTACCTTGTTCTCTCCCTCGGGAGCCAGCGGGTCCGTCATCCACGAGCCGAACCTGGAGCCCGAGGTTTTAATTGTGATTGGGTCACTTATTCCCGTCAGCTTCCCACAAGCTGGAAAAGAGTGCAAGGCTGGTGAGCACCACGACAGACCCTCCACCCACCACGGCTCCTTTAGTGGTGGCTCTTTGCCAGCCAGCCCCAGTGAGAGGCACCAGACACCACCACCCACACCTCTGCCCGCTCCTCTCCCCTGCTGATGGGCAGCTCTGGCTTTATTTAATTAGAGGTAATTAGGCCAAGATCAACTGTCAGGTGCTTTTGTTTGTTTCATGCCTCTTAGCAACGATTGTCCTTATCACACCGCCCCCAAAAACCCTGAACCAGCCATGCTGGGAATGTCAGGGAATAGAAATGAGCAGAGCTAGCCAGGGTCGGGCAGCCAGGTGGAGAAATGAGCTGAATTAGAACATTTCTGCTATAATGGACTGGGAGCAGCCAAGACAAAGAGACAGACGTGGCTACTCCAGCCCTGCTGGAAGGAGAAAAAATATTAAAAGGTGGGGAATTATATGCAGTATGAATTTCTTCCCTGCAAAGACCATTTAGCAGCTTCTACCAGTCACCTTCTCTGTTCCCTACCACGTCTGCAAGCTTAGGAGACACTGATGAATTCCCCCCATCCCCTCCACCAGCCTGGGCTTGGCCAGCTCCAGGAGAGGAACCCAAGTGCAGCAGGCTGGAAGGCAGGAGGTGTCCCTTGGGTGTCTCAGGAGCTGCCCTGGGAACCCTGCCCAGACTCAGCATCACCACGACAGGGACACTCACCACATAGTGCTACGAGCCAGGGTTTGAAGAACACTCAAGTGCTCTACACTGTTGGTCTCCTGCCATTCAATTCAGTGGGCACGTCAGCACTTCTGCAAGCCCAGCTGAGTGCCTCACTCTGGTTTTAAGCTCAAAATACAAGTTGAAGCAGCAGCACCTCTTCTCCAGCTTGCCATGCTGGCTGCCCATAGCACCTTGTTTCCTTTCCATGGTTCTGGGTTCCACTGAACTCAGCATCCCCCCGGGGACACCCATGAAGAGATGCCTGCAATGCCACAGCCTGAGCCATCCCCTGAGTTCCTATTTCCAATGACATCCCCAAGTCTCAGCAGAGCTGCCATTCTGGTCTCCTGCCACACCAGCATCACTAAGGAATGAGAGGGGAAGAGATGAAGAGGGACTGGGGGCTGGTGTTGGATGGTTTGTTGCTACAGGAGCACTCGTTTAAAACCTGGACACATTGAGAGCATCTCCCAAGCAAGACAAGCTAAGGTCAGAGGCACCAAAGGGGCAGCCACAACCTTGGTCAGAAGGTGTTTCCTGACTTCTTTTTGATGTGGAAGGTGGCAGTGCTGGGTTTGCAGCCTGCACTGTGGTATGGATGGTCCTGGGGTTCAGCTGGTGGTACCAGGGCTGGGACCTGTGCAGGGGCTGCTAAAAGGCAGGTAGAACTCTGTCAGCTCAGGACAAGGTCCTTCTGCTCAATATTACCACGTAGAATCATAGAATGGTTTGGGCTAGAAGGCACCATTAGAGGTCATCTAGTGCAGGAACATCTTCAACTAGATCAGGTTGCTCAAAGCTCTGTCCAACCTGTCCTTGAATGTCTCCAGTATGTACACTCTTGGCTGCCTCTCTCCTTAGCCTGTTCTCATCTACCCCCTTGTATTTCTGATCATGGCCACGGGACACATTAACCTCCCTCAGCCCTTAGCTGCAGGCAAAGGGGTCACCTTAGCTCAGGGCATGGAATGGATGAAGCTATTTTTGATATGCACCAGCACAACATGGCCAAAGGGACCATCAGTCTTCCCACAGCCTTCAGACACCAGGCAGATAAAGAGAGATCCCACCAAAAAGCTTTCACTGAGACATGACCTATGGGAATTTATCCTCCTGCCTGTCTGGTGCATTCAAAACCCCTCAGCTCAGGAGGAGAGCCAGGTATGAGCAAAGGGATGCAAGGGGTTAAAATAAGAAATGCTTAATGTCTTGTAGAATCCCCTTGCAGAGGACCATCCATCCTTTTATCTCAGATTTGCTCAACCCTGCCTTCCATTATCACAGCCCTACATTGCCATCACTTTATCTCCTTCCTTCCATTTCCCTGGAGAGAAAGGTTGTATAAAAACTCATTGATTAAGAAAAAGCAGGGAAAAAAAAAAAAGCAGCAGCAGCTGATAAGGGTAAATGAGTGTTGTTTGTTGTTGTGAGGCCACATCTCCTACATGTTTAGCTGGAGGTACATCCACAACAGCTCCTCAGCAATGCAAGAGGGTTGTTCTTACACAGGGCAAGGTGTAAATCTAATCCAGGCACTCAGATGGGAGGGAAAGAGTTTAAAAGGGCTCCTTTAAGTCCTTTATTTAGCTAAGTTCCTGCAGCTCCTGTGGGTTTATCACCCAGGGATGGACAACCACAGCCTCAGCCGTCCTCACTCACCCAACCATTCCTGGTGAGACCCACGTCACAAACACCATCAGCTTTTCCCCCTTCTCTGGGGCCAGCAATCACTAAAAGCAGGAAAATTCCTTTACTGGGGGCAGAGGGGACTTTATCTTCTGCTGCTGCCCTTGGGCACTTTGCAGTAGCTCACAGACAGGATCCTTGCATCTCCCCATGCTCCTCAAAGCACCTCCAGTCTCAGCAGTGGGTGAGGAGCTGAGTGTGGGGTGCTGGGCTGGGAGCAGAGCTGGGGTGAGAGCCCAAGATGCCCAGCACCCAACTCCTTCCTCTGTCAGACTCTGCTGACTCACACAAAGGACATTTAAAGCCCTGGCTGTGATTGCCCTAAAGCTGCTGCTTGATTGCCCAGCAGAGCCCTGCCCTGGGCACCCCAGCACCCATGGGTGCTGAGCCTTTAGCAGCCAACCTGCTCTCCATTGGGGTGGCAGGAGCTTGGGATGCTTCAGGCACTTCACATCCCTCAGGGATGAATGTGCAACAGGAAAGCATCACCTGGACAGCATCACCTACGAGCAGCAGCTTTTGGGGTGTGGAGAGGATGTTTGCACTCCAGTTTCCCCACTACTACTCAGGTCCTGTGGCCCATGGGGGTCTGCATGACCCTATTCCTGGAAAACACCACAAATCAGCCTCTTCCCAAGAGGGTGACCCAGCCAACTGCTTCTGACCTGCCCTCCTGCAGCAACACACCATCACCTCCAGCACACAGCCCTTCTTCTAGCCACACGAGGAATTTTCCAGCAGAAAACACACTTTCCTCCAGCCAGTTCCAACCAACACTTCCATCCTCCCAGGATACTACCACCCCTGCTCCATATTTCTCCTAAGATGCAGCCCACAGCAGCTCAGCAGCAATTTATCCACCAACTCAGCCACCTCATTGACACCAGCACCATCTCCTTCTGGACTCTGGGGTTCTGCTTGGGCTGCTGGGACATCCCATGAAGCCAAGGTCTGGTCCCTTTCCAGCCCAACACAGCAAGGACAGGGCTGTGGCAGTTGGGTCCTGCCCTGCCCTTGCCTCTGCTGCCTGGCTGGGAGCTCCCCCACCCCAAAAACCTCTGGGACAGGCTGGCAGGGCTCTGTCCCCATCTCTGTGCCAGGATTATGGGCTATCAGGCTGTGCAGCACAGCTAAGCTAAATTCCTCCCCAAATCAAGGAGTGACAATCCCTCCACTCCTCCAAGGCTCCTCTTAAGGACCATTAATGGGAACGTTAAAATCCCTGTATAAATAGTGATCTTTAAGAGTGTAAACAGAGCAGCAGATTGAACGTGCCATTATTGATTCCCTTTTCCCTCCACACACATGCCAGGATCAGGGAGTTTTCACCATTGATCCATCAATAACACTTAGGAAACCCAAAATGCAAAGCAGGACCCTGTCTGAGGGAAATGCTGCTGCATGGTGGAGCATCAGTGCTTCCCAGAGGATGGGGAGAGGCAAACTGGATGGGAACACAGCACATCCCCTTCCCTCATCCCATCCTTATTGCAGCAGCTCCTAATCCTGCTCTGGGCACTCTGAGCTGTACCCTGAGCTCTAGCAAACAAATTGCACCAGGAAAGCAGCATTTTTGGCCCATGCAGGAGCAAACTGAAGCTAAAACGTGCTACTTGAAGCATCACTGAATCCCTCTGAGCAGCTCCTTTGCAGCAACCAGCACTTCCCAGCAAACGGGGCCTCAAAGTGTCTGGAAGGTTGTTATCTGAATTTAACTCAATTAACCACCATTTTCACTGCTTTACACTCCGCAGTAATAAACAATATTGGAAATTCAATCCATGCTGGTTGCTGTTAAGTGACCAGATAAATCACCCTCCCACGGGAGTGATGAACCCTCGTGAGACTCGGGGTCCAGCTCCATCAACACCCGGGGCTGCTGCAACATCCCCAGGCAGAAAAGCTGCCCTGACCCCAGGGGCATAGAGGGAGCAAGAAGGGGCATGGCCAAAAAGTCCAATTAAAGCCTTAAAAAGAGTCCAAAAAACCCCTCAAAGTTTCGAGAGAACTCTGCCTGCAAGAGCTCCCCATCCTGGTTGCCTCAGTCCATCTTACCTGGGCCACTGCCGTGGGTGGATGTCCCAGCTGGAAGACCTGAGCATGAGGGGGATGTGATGAGCAGAGCAGAAGGGGTTAATGGTCCAAGATGGTTTTGGAGCCCTGAATTGTTTGGGAGTTACTTCTTAAAGCGTGCCCAGGATCTTTGAGAGGATCATCAGAGCTTCCCTGGCTCTGGAGGAGCCAGCCTGGGCTGGGCAGCTCCATGGAGGTTGGCTGGAGAGGGGCTGTGGGCTCCAGGATGGTTCTGTTTAAAGAATTATCCCCGGGAAAGTCTTTCTACAGCCCAGACTCAAATCCCTGGTCCTGTTGCTGTTCCTTCTCCCCGTCAACCCACAGCTCCTCCTCATCTTCAAGAGATGGACTGAAGGCTACGAATGCAGCAAGTGGATCCCTGCTTGGGCACCATCTCTTCTCATCTCACCCTCTTCTGCCTTGGGCAGGGGAGGAAGGAGAAAAGCCATTTGCAGAGCTGCCCTATGCTGGTGGTGTGGGTCTGCCAGGGGTTTTTCTATGAGACCTGGGTCAACCAACAACTCCTGGGCCTGTTCTCCATCTTTTCCTATATTATCCACTGCAGGATTATCATTCCTGAGATATCTGTATGATCCCCACAGGATAAAGCTCCAGGTATTAGGTACTGCTAACACCGAAAGCACTGAGTCATTACAACCTCCATCATTCCTGTCCTCATTAAGCTTTCAGGGTGAAATTCAAGTGGGTGAGGACAAGGTCAGGACTTCCCTGCCACCCACCCAACCCTGCTGCCTTCCCCATGACTATCACAGGGTGAGGAGAGGGACCACAGACAGGGTGCAGAAAGTGCCAGCACAACTCTGCCTCCAAACCAAACCTGGGCACATCAGAGCTCGTTAGTAAATGAGGAATCAGGCTCTGCCCTCTCCCTGAGTTAGGGCAGGGTCAGACCTGCCCACCCAGCAGCTCCCAGCTCAGGGGATGTCTTGGTGCATGACCTGCTGCTCACTCATAGCTCAAACACCTCTGCGCATTCAGGCTTAGATGGAAATTTGCTTTCACTCCAAGATTTCAAGGGAGAAGGAGCTTACAAGGGATGTACAAGGTGTGAGAGGGCAGGATGGAAATGCAGGAGAAATACAGCTGCTTGCAGAAGTGTGGAGGCATCTAGAAACAAGCAAAAAACAACCCCACAGCAGAGACCAGAGAGAAACAAAAGCGTTACCTTGCCAAGGATATAAAGTGCTCAGAAGAGATCTGATCGTCCACGGAGTTACCTGAGAGTGTCATTTCTTATGTGCTACCCAAATAGACTGCAGAGCAGTTAATGTGTTTAGATTATCTAAACTGCTTAACAAGAAAGTCAATAATGGAAGGAGAAATTAAATCAAGCCAGAGCTGGTGGGGAGATGTCTTGCAGCTGCAGAAGGCAGTGCCCTCCTTCCCCCCTTCTCCACCCTCTGCTTGGGGTCAGGCTGAGCTCCAGCTGCTCCTCCCCACAACAGAACCACAGGCTTCAGGCAATTAACACCCACTAAGTGAGATTGCAGCTGAATCTCTCTATATTTCAGCATTGCTGGTTGGAAGGGGCTTCCAGGTCCCCCTGGGGATGGGAGAGACGGGGAGGATTTAGACCCTGCAGGTGGACCAGACCGCGAACCCCCATTAGATACATCATGCTCTTCTCAACGGGGGTTGGCAAGATGCAAAAGGGGAAAGGGAAACCGAGTCACACCCGCACACGCCCCCACACAAGCAGTGCGTGGAGACCTCTGAGGTGTGCCAGGTCCAGGTAGATGGATGCAGAAGCACAAATGGCTGCATGTGTTTGCTTTGCATAAGCGTCACTGGCCGTGGGCCCCGCGTCTCACCCTCCACTTATGCAAACGCTGCCACCACGTCACATGCCTACTCAAGGGCCCCATCCTGAAGCACCCACGCCATGAGCACCATCGTTCCTACGAGTCATCCTCGGCAGGACCACTCCCAGGATCGATGTTGCTCATGGAGGGACCATGTTCAGGATGCAGGCTGGCTCATCCCTCAGCCCAGGAGATGTCCAGTCCAGCATCTCTCTGCCTCCAGGCGGGATGCGTGGAGTAACATCCATGGTGTTTGGCCAGCGCCAACCATTGTTGTTCTGAGCCTACCTAATTTTTGCATGCATGCACGAAGCCTTTCTTCAAGATTTGACACTCTGTTCTGAAGCTCTTCGTAGTCATAGGCGCCAATCTCCTCCTGGAGTTCGTTTAGAACTGACGTCAGATTCTGGACCTCCTCTTTAAACTGCAATACCAATTTGGCATCGGCTTTGTACTCTTCCAACACTGGTATCAAAGGCCTAAGTTCCTCCATTTTCGCTTTTATTGCCTGCAAGGTTAAAATAAGCTTGGTTCAGTGCTATGCGTGCAAAAATCTGCAACACTCTGCCTTGACCTGGTTGCTTCCTACGTGAGTGCAAGGTTCATACCCCACAATTATTATCATTAAAGCTACTTTACTTATTACTTTGGTCCAAATGATGCATTGGAAAGAGCATATTAAACAGGCTGCAGAACACCAAAATATTTGGGAAAGGCCTTTATTTGTCATTTTTAGAATGCAACATCTTAGGGTTACATGCTTCAGATCACATACACAAAGAGTTCTTTTTTTTGTTGTTGTTTTTTTCTTTCCAAAAAATAAAATAAAATAATAGATATATATATGCATTGACAAGGGTTTCAAACTATTCATGAAATGCATCTACAATTGCATGCAAAGGAAGATCTCGGTTGTGAGGTTCAAGGTTCCTTAGTGAGATATGGTGCTAATTTGGAAAATAATCAAAAAAATAAATGCATGGTGCAAAATGCTCTGTGGCCCTCTTTTCATGGTTACATGGGAGTGAACTGCTTCTTCAGTCACTGCAGCATTGAAAAAACTTGCTTTTAAGTTAGCCCTGTAAGCAAGAAAATGAAATACTGTTGAGGATCTAGCTCACTAACCTGCCTTATATAGATAGCCATTCATAGACAAATACTTACAGAACTCAAAAGACAAAAAGAAAAAAACCACCACAAGAGCTCCAAACCACTCACATTTTAATGCTGGCATTAGCAGAAACAAAATGCTGTGGCTGTTATTTAAAATGGTGCTTTGGCAGCAAATTAGAGAAAAACTCCGTACTGTTTTTAGGCGTGCTCTAAAGAACATAAAAATCAAAGTCATTATCAAATTTATTTTGCAGAAACGAAGACTTTTTTTTTTTTTTTTCTCTCCATGGCTAAATTAAATGAAGGCCTCGTTTCAAGGCAGGGTACACAGCATTTTGTTGAGGATGCTCTGCTCCAGCAGCTAATGAGTAGACATAAATATGCATGCACCTACCCGGTAATGAAGCATGTGAGTATAAACCGTATTTATCTGGTGCTGCTTAAACTACTGCAGGGTGGCCAAGTGCACAGTGCTCAGGGCTGGGACATCTGGCTGGCTGCTCAAGCAGCCCAGGGCTGAATGGGAGCAGAAACTGCTCCTCAGCCTCATTTCTTTTCCCTTCCCATCCCCTCCTATTTAAGTCAAAAGACTTTCCCTCCTGCAGTTGGCATGTATTTATTTCCTTATTTACTTGCTTTTCCCAGTGCAAGCTCCCTGGCAGGCAATGGGGAGGATTAAGCTTATCAAAATGGAGGGGGGAAATAAATATATTTTTTAAAGAAGCAAAGAAATTCCTGGCTAAACCAGAAAGTTGGTCCTTCCATCCAGACTGCAGAGCTAAATTTAGGGTTCTGTGCTAACTGGAGGTGGGGGAGTGGAGGAGGTGGAGCTGGCAAAAAGTTTTAAGAACCTTCTTCCCAACTTTTTCTGATCTAATCTTGGTATTTCAGTATTTAGCATATCGGCTAAAAAACAAAAAATCTGCTTTAAAACCCCAGCCAACTGGGCAGCTGCCTGGAAACGGGGATGGGAATCAGCTGGGAGGCTGAGCAGAAAAGTCCCCAGACTTCACTAGAAATCTTCTCAACTTGTTTTTTAGAACTGTTAATCCAAAGCATCACTAAAATTTAAGATTCCAAATATTGCTGACAGCCTCTTTTGGGCAATTTCATTAGTTCTCAGCCAAGTTCTTGACAGCCCAACCATTGCTTATGATGCCAGCTCCATTTAAAAGGCTGATACTTCACTTCTCAGGACCAAACACATAAAATCCATCACAAGGTGCTGGCTCTGCTGCCAACACCATCCCTTCAAAACTGGACATTTTCTCATCCCTGAAATGCAATTTTCCAGCCCCAGGACACCTGCAATAGTCACACTTTGGGGTTTTTTTTGGGAGGGGGTTGATCTGTTTGATTGATTGCCCCATTGCTACAACCATCCCAAGGAGGGAAGTAATTTGGTGACAGCCTGTTGTGGTCTGCCACATGCTGCAGAAATGGAAAGGGAACCCCAGCTCCTGGTTCTCCCCAAGAAAATTGGGTCCTGAGCTGCCTGGTTGTGGAGGGGACCCCACCACGCCCTGACCTCAGCTCCCCAAGGGTCTCCCTGCAAACCCCTGTCATGGAGCAATCCTACACTGGCCTGTTTGGGGCAACCAGGTGTTTGGGAACATGGAGATTTATGCTTTTACCCTATAGAAAAGTGGATTGTGGCTGAGGATGTGATGCCACAACCTGGATCTGGCCATGCTTTGGGCAGGAGGGTGGCCACCAGTGACATGTACTATGTGAGCTGATGGGGAGCAGGGCCACAGCCCCGTGTGCACCCCACTCAACCCCCGGCCAAGCTTTGGGAGCAGGATGGAAAGCAGACGTACCTTAAACTGCCTTGCCAGGTGCTGCTTGTGGCTCTCTTCCACTTGCTTAAATTTTGATTCCAGTCCCCTCATCTGGTTCTCCATCTTCTCCACGTACTGTAGGTCTCTTTGAGTCCGCCTGTCCAACACCTCTATCGACTGGGACATGTTTTGCACCTGCCAAAGGAGAAGGGACTCATTAGGAAGATGCTTCCCCAGCAGCACAGCCCCTATCACATCCCACCACTGAGCACTGACCTTTTCCTACGCAGCCAGCAAAGCTGAAGAGCAATCAGCCTATGCATTATTTACTAGTTAATCAACAGCAGCTCCCAGTATTGTGACCCCTTGCTCTAAAACAGAGCAAATTGCTTCCGTAAACATTTATTCAGAGCCTAATTTAACAATCACACATGCAAATAAGGGGTGGCAGCCGAGGCTAAAACACATCCCTCACGACGACGGGCCTCTTGGAGAGGCTGGAGCAGCTCCTGTCACCACGTGAGGAGAAGCTCCTTAGCTGAGCAGAAGCACATCTGGCTACGAGAAGCTCTTCTGCTGAGGTGCACATCATCATTTCTCCGTGCGCCCAAGTGACACTCGCTGATTGCCTGAGTGCAAACTTTACTCCCAGCTAGTAAAAACTTCATTATCCAGGCAGCCCTGCTCTTCACACAGCACCTGCCACAACAAACCCAGCTGTGGGTGAGGACAGCCTGGAGCTGGGAAGCACCGTGGGGGCTGAGGTCCCACCGGTGCCCACCCGCTCGGAGGATTGTGCTGCGTCGGCATCTTCTCCCCACGGCTCCCCGCACCGAGCCCATCTGGCCCCGCCGAAGGAATGATGCAAGAGCCTTGGCTGGGCTCCTCGTGAGAAAAAAGAGCTGAAGGTGTGAGGAAGGGAGGGAAACGGGAGCTAGGCTGACCTGGTTTTGAAGGTTGGCTGCCATCTGATTTATTATTATTCAGGACAAGAGGTGATGGCCGCAAGTTGAGCCAGGGGAGGTTTAGGTTGGATATTAGGAAGGAGTTCTTTACTGGAAGAGTGGTCAGGCACTGGAACAGGCTGCCCAGGGAGGTGCTGGAGACACCATCCCTGGAGGGGTTCAACAAACAAGTAGATGTGGCACTTCCAGACATGGTCTAGGGGTCAAGGAGATGCTGGACAAAGGTTGGACTTGATGATCCTAGAGGTCTTTTCCAACCGAAATAATTCTATGATCAAGATACTCCACTTATTTTTCAGGGTAAATGAAGCTCTGACTTAGGCAGGCACCTAAGCCCCTATTTAGCATGAAGCAACGGGTGTAATTTTAGGTCTCTGCATCAGAGATGGTTGTGTTTGTACGTTAGGGGTGCAACCCATGAGTGGTGTCCCTGGCACTGCCGCGTTACCCATGGAAACACGACTGTTGGCATTGGCAGGGATGACGCCTGAGCTGAAAATGAATCAGGCCCCCAAACACTGCTGCTGCATCAGGGCACTCACATTAAAGCCATCCTGGTTCAAGCCTCTTCATCTGTAGGTGTCTGAGCAAAACCCAAATGCGAGCCAGCACCGTCTCTGCGGATCTGCTCCGAGACACCTCCCAGAGCCCAGGCTGCCACATCCACTCCCCTCTCCATCCTCAGCAGAGCCTCGCACAGACAGGCTGGGATGGTGAGATGGAGCAAGAGCAGCAATTCCTCCAGCAAACCCCACTGGGCTGCTGTGACTTACCTGGAGTGACAGAGCAAGGGGACAGCAGGACACCCACACGCAGCCAGGTCTCGCTGAAACCAGCGTGGGTCAAATGCCAACTTTGGTGTCTGCATCTCTGAAGGATCAGAGTGGTCATCGCTCATGCACGATGACAAGAAAGCTATTCCAGGGAACTATTAAAAACACATGGACAACCTGCATTCCAAAGGCCAGCAGGCAGGAAACATCTCGTACAACTGCTCTGGGGTCTAATAGTCTTCCTCAGCAAAGGTGAAGCTATTTTCAGTCCCCGAGTCCCAACGCATTACTCAAAGATGAACCAGTACCCATCCTGACTACCACCAAGGACCTGCTCAGGGAGGTGTGAGGAGCAGGGAAGAGCAGAAAAGACCTTCTTGGTTTGAAGAGGAAAAGAGCAAGCCTGAGCTTGTGTTCCAGCCATGCCTCCCCCGGGGCTCATGAGCTCTCCGTGGATATGGTTGGGTGCTAATTTACCTGTGCTGGATGTGGAGGAGTTTGAAGACCTCTCTTTACCCTGAGGCAGAAGAAGGGAAGTCAAGCATGACTGGTCTGCAGATATTTTTCTATGTTCTGGCAATCCAGTCCATCCTTCTTTGAATCGAGCTGTATCTACCCAGCAGAATTCTTCCAATGAATTGGAACAGGAATGACTTGTAGGCATCATGTAAAATGATGTATGACCATTTATTCCACTAATTCCTAACCCCAATTAAAGGCCAAGCTGCCAGTAATCAGAAAAAAGCATTTCTGTGATGATACACTGGTACCAGGGCTATGGGGAGCTCCTCATGCTGCCTCTTGGACGGTGTGGGGGGAGAGACAGACTCCACTAGGAAATGAGTCGGAGCATCTCGCTCAGGCTCTGAATCACCTCTGGAGGAGTCTGCTGCTCTCCTGACTGCAGAGGAAAACAGCCTCCTCACATCTCTCTAAACTGAGATGCCTAAAATTACCTCCTGAGCTATTTTGGGGATGCGTTTCACCAGCCCAGACTCTCTCTATTTGCTGCCTATTTTGTTTTCGACCAGGCAAGATCCTGGCCAGACTTGTAGAAAGCTTCAGCCCTGATCTCCGACACTAATGTGTGCTTCAGCAGCTCAAGCCCTACTTGTTTTCCTTCATTAGCATATTAAGCCCTTGATCCAGCAAAATACTTTGGCACACGATTGGATTTCAATGAGAATGTTCATAGCTTGAACTTAAGCATGTACAGAAGCACTCGAATGAAATGAGACCCAAGGATAGTGTCTCTCAAGTCCCCCCAGCTTCATCCATTAACTGTTGTCCTCAAACATCAGCTAAAAAGCTTTTTGCCTCCTTTTTTTTGCCTCTTTGGTGGAGCACACACTTGCAACAGGAAATCTCATTTTCCATCAAGCTTCTGTGAAAGAGAAACCTGCAACTGTCTTGGGGAAAAGAGTTGATTTTAACATTTGAAATGGAAAATTGATACAAATGAAACTTGCAGTGCTGATCTTGTTATCTTGTTTGACACCGAGTTGTTTCAGAATTAACCAGAGCAGCAGAGTCAGTATTAGCCTAGCAAGATTTATATGGTCAAAGCCATGATTTAAACCCTGCTCGAGCTTCCCTGTGGATCAGCCTTTCATGTCAGCTCAGAAAGGGCTGTTCTAAGCCCGTCTTTGGGCTTTGAATTGGGATCAATCTTTAGCCTTGGGTAGCTGGACAAACTGGTGGAGCAATATCATGAGGCACCTGGAGGGAGATATTCATGGTCTACAGGAGGAATTAGCAGAGAGATGGACTCAGCCAATAGACCAGGACAGGAAAAGTTCATCTTGTAAGGTCCGTAGAAGGCAAAGTGAAGGCTGAGAAGAGACGTCATTGTCCTTCCTATATACACCTTGGACTGGATATCAAAGGAACAAAAAGAACTGTTTAATCTGGAAATCAGTGCTGGCAAAGACCAAGAACTGGCAGGAAACCAAACCGGGTTTAACTACCAGAGGAGGAAGTCCTCCCAGACACCGGGGCCAAAAAAAATAAAATAATCCGTTTGAAGATAAAACATAAGCTGTTTTTAAGAGGATTTAGGCGACGTCTTGGTTTGGGTGCAGTCCAAGAGCTGGACTCAGCACCTGACACATGTAAGGCTGGAAGGACTCCGTGTTCTCCAGCCAAAGATGAGCTCAGACACCTCGGTGGCAGCGCAGGGGCTGAACAGTCTGTGCGGTGGCGAGCAGACCTGGCTCACCCCACCTCACCTAACGCCTGCTCCTGACACTGACGGGGTGCCCAGGATTCACTCACTAGCAGCATGAGCTGCAGTCTCCACACATATGCCCATGTGTTGAGGGTAGATGGGGTCTTGGCAGCTTCAAACCTCCAAGTACATTCAGCTGCTGGAGCCTCCGCGCGGAGATTTTCGCTGGAGCTGCTGTAATTGCTTTGTGCACATACACACACACAAATAAATGCAGCTTATTTCTTGCCCGGGAAAGCAATGCCTTATTATTTCCATAGGTGACTGCCAGGTCTCCTCCTTTGAAAATCCAAACACAATTACCTCTTTACATCACGCTGCTTCATCTGCTGGCAGAGAGAACTCAGGAGATACGAGTTTTCCCATCGCAGAGCTAGAGTTAAAATGTCAGCTGAGGAAAGGAACATTCAGGTTTGAAATTGTTCCTGGGAAGCTCGAAGCTCTTCTCTGCAGTTGCCTTCTCCTACAGGGATTATCATTCCAGCCTCCGTCAAGATCAGATGTCTGGCACCAAGAGCCTATTCTTTATTTGGGGGGTTTTCATATAGGTTAGCGTAGGAGGGAGATGCAGCCAGATTAGCAGGCAGGTAACATCTCCCCAGAACACACGCCTGGCAATATTGCTCCTCCCTCCCTTGATCCAGCAGCCGCCGGGGAGCTGCAGGAGGGAGAAATCACTGAGCACTTACACCCTCTGCACGGGAATGGCTCTTAGCTCAGGTCTCCTACCCAACTCTCCTGTCCATTAGCAGAAGGCATCGGGTCAAACCCTGTTTATTTAATGCATATTGAGCAGTTCTGGGAGCACGAGGGTTCTTAGATGCCCGTGCAAACATCACTCCTGCTGCCTCTCAGACAAATGTGCTGTTGGACCCATCGCTGCTATTGCTCAGAGAAAGAAAAGCTTGAGTGGGATTATTTTTAGAAGCCTCTGACATACCAGAGAAGTGTTTTAGGGCTAAATGTTTCCTGCCTCACGCTGTTGTCCTTATCACACAGGAAAAATCAGTTAAGGGGAGGTTTAATATCGTTACAAGTGACTAACACATCAACTTCCCAAAAGCAGCAGGGATAAAAATGATTTTGTCATGCACAACACATGCCAACGTAGCATTAGGGCATGAGGGATAATTACACTCCCAGCACTGGAGTCCACTTACATTTCCAAGAGAAGAGCCCCATTTCCCATGAAACAGCATTTCTTCAATGAAACCTATTATCTGGAAAATTTCTTGTTATCGGGAATGTTTCCCTAATGAGATTCTTTGATCTCTTTGGACAGCAGACTATTAAAAACTAATCAAGTGGATGTCAACATTAGAAAGAGAACCACTAACTGTCATTTCTGTGCTATTTGATGTCGACAGCTTGGGCTGTTTTATTCGACCTTTCTAATATCAGCTTGGCTACGAATGAATGGGCTTGGGGGTTTTAATTCTATCTTCCCTTCTTTTCTTGAGGCTCCCTTGTGTTAACGTAATGAAAAAAAAAGAGTAAATTACATCTATTTTTTTTTTTCTCCTAAGTGATACGGTTCAATATCGTTGCTTTGATGTCAGGAGTTTTAACCTGACCTTAGGTCATGGTCCCTTTTCCTCTGTGACTCAGAAACCCTCAGAGATTCCTCCTCCCTATTGCAGCTGATTATTCTCCACTACACGCATGGGGACAACCACGACATGGGAGGGCTGGCCCCAGGGGTCCATCTTCCCTGGAAACCAAGGCTCACTCAGGTTTTGACCCCCCAAACCAAACCACCTATCCCAGAAAGGGTCAACCATTACCTTTTCTAATAGTTGTCTCAGCTGCTTTGTCCTGGCATCACGCGAGCACATCGTCTGTTGAGGTGCCACCACTGTGCATATACAACGTCCCTCGCTATCCTGGGCAGAGCTGTAGACCTGCCAGCTTTCCTCTGGGTTGGTAGGCAACACCTAATTAACACAGGGAAAGAGGGGTTAAGTAATTATGGGGAAGCCTGGCAGGGGTGTAGGAGGCGATGGGGGCTGAGTGGAGGAAGCAGGATGGATGGATGGATGTGGTGGGCACTGGAGCTGCGCTGGAAGCGGAGGGAGGCTCCTCTGAGGGCCCAGCTGGGAAAATTCACTTGTAATGCAAAAATATGGATTGGGGACAAATGAAAGAAGGATCTGAAAAGGAGAGCAAGAGCTGAAGCAACACACGGGGGAAAGCACGGACATGAGGAGAACCACGGAGCAGCGAGGGTTGTAGCGTGCTGCAAGGCACCGAGGGCTCCGGGTGGGGAACCCACCACCCAGCTGTCACCACAGAGCACTTGACTTCTCCTTGACACCCTGAGAAGGATGTGCCCGAGCTACCAGTGAGGATACGGTGTCTGGGCTGAGGCTGAGCAGTGATCAATGTGCCCCTGCAGAGCTCTCCCGGATCCGGCAGCAGCAGGAAAATCAGCTCTCCTGAGTAAATGGACACCAGGAGTTACGTTTCCTCCCTCCCGTGCCAGACCCTCCTGGAGATGGGGAGGTTCACCAGACATCCACATCTCTCTAAATGGTCTGTGGGGCAGGGCAGGGAGAGCTTGGTGGCTGCTCTATGAAGCACACCAGCGAAGAAGGGATGTGGTGCAGAGGGTACCACCAGTGCCTCCATCTGAGCTCCCAGGACACAGCGCATAAAAGGAGCCCAGCCACAGCCACCGCACGCTCCCCAGTCCCCTTGTGCTCTCCAAACCTCTCTGATCTTAATTATCCTTTGATCTCACAGCACTTTGCAAAAATACATTATTTAATCACAATCCAGCCTCCGATCGCTTTGAAGCCACCACCGTTTTGCCAACCAGAAGGGAAACATTCTCTCTACTCTTTCAATATATTACAAACAACCTTGCAAATACCCACGTTGATAGACACAGTCAGAGAGACAGCTAGGCAGGCAGGCAATTTAATTTACTATCTAAACCGACCAGGAATAAATAAATAAATGGGACTGATAATTCCAGCTAACACCGGAAAAAAAAAAAAATCCCAGTTTCATTCACAATCAGCAGAACCACTACATCAATAGCCCTGGACCAGCAGAGCTGGAATACCTAAGCTCTTTTTGGAGGCACAAGCACACAGCCTGGAGGAGAAAGGTGCCCGGTTTTTTTCCCTGCTAAGGGAACACAGACACAAGGATGTTTTTTTCCAGCCATTTCCAAAGTGGCAAGACCAGGCACCGCACTAGCCCCCCGGCACCATGGGGTCAGCGAACACACGGCACCCCCGAAACACGCCGCAACTTCCCCACCGCATTCCCCATCCCAGTCACCACTATTGATGAAGCGAACGAGACCCTGCGGGACTCGCACCTGCTGTCCCAGGGAGGAGCCCCACGGCCGGGGAGGGATGTCCCGGGGGTACCGGGGGAGCACCGGGGCAAGGAGGGATTTAGGCAGTCCAGGCAAGGAGGGACCCCCCCCGTCAAAGCGAGCAGGGACCGGGTGGCGGGGGGTGGAGGAGGGAGAGGGGCGCAGCCGCC
>VYZX01002231.1:1944076-2067644 GCA_013401335.1 Brachypteracias leptosomus | reverse complement strand
GGACAGGGATTAAAAAACAAAAAAAAAAAAAGAAAGGAATTGGTAGGGGCTGGCTAGTAGCAGGGGATGGCTGTGGAACAGGATGTGACATCAACTAAGGCGGGGGAAATTTAACTAAACACGGCGAAAGGGAGAGGGGGGAAAAGCAGCCCCGGGAGCGGCGGTGCGGGGCGAGGGGGGGATGCTGCGGCAGCGGCCCCCGGGGTGGGGGTTAACCCCCTCCCTGCCGCCCCCCACCCCACGGAGCTGCCCCCGGGGGTGCCCAGGGAAGGGGGGGTGTGCAGAGGGATCTCCCCCCCACCACCCAAGTACTAACCTTCAAACAAAGATGTTTTCCCGAAGGCATCTTTGGGATGCAGCGAAGGGGATGTTGCACCGCGGAGCAGCAGCTACTGGAAGGCTCAGCCCTAAATGGTGACAACCCTCCTGCTCTGCAGGGTATCCTCAATTGCATCTGCTCCCAGCACCCTGCAAGGGTCCTGGATGGAAGGGTGGGGGCTGCAGGCAGTGCCCACCCCACACTGACCTGGCTGTGCCCTTCCCAAGGGCTGTGGGGACTGATTATTCCTCATTTCTCCCACACACTCCTCGAATGCTTTCCAAACACTTCTCCCAGGACCTTGTAAATGCTGATTAAGTCTCAGGCAGTGCAGGTGAAGAGCATCACCCCCCCTTTTCCAGGGGTGAGAAATGCAATGCAGATCTCCTCTCAATAATTATGGAATGATTTAATAGGAATCACTTGCCACAGGCCTACAATTAGCAGAGGGCCCCCAAGGGGATTTTCCCCCCTTGATTGCTCGTTGCAAAGGGTTCCTCCTTCTGCTGCCCTGTAGTATTGGTTATTACTGGAGTGGGAGATGGGATCTGATGAGCTGCCAAGGAGCCTCTTCCAGGCCCTGGGATCACAGAGCACAGAGTTCAGCAAAAACCTGGAAATTTGCAGCATGTTGGTCCCAAAAACCTGGAAATTTGCAGCATGTTGATCTCAAAAACCTGGAAATTTGCAGCATGGTGATCCCAGGCTAAGGCTCAGTGGGGACAAACCACTGAGAACAAGCTGGAGAAAGACTTCTCATCAGCAAACATCCAAGGGAAGGTTGTCCCAGACCCTCCAAGAGAGGTTTTCAGCAGAACCCTGCAGCAATCAGCACGTTAATTTAAAGAGAGCTCAGGAAAACAGAGCTCAGAGAGCAGCCCTGGCAAAGCCAGCATGTCTGACTACCCCACACAGACCCAGCTTTAATGTACTTCCCTCAGCACCTCCCTTTCAGGTCAATGTTTTATAGCCCATAAAAGCTGAGGACCTTTAAAAAGCATTTTAAGCTCCCCTTGACTTTATCAAAAGCAATGCAAAAGGGTAAAAGCAGCAGTGGTGAGACAAGGTTTGAACACATCTTCTGCCTTAGAAGGTTGGGGTTTTGTACCATGGGCATCACCTTGCCCCTGGCAGGGATTGCAGAAGGTCACCAAAAATCAGGGGAGGGAAGGGGGACTGGAGAGTTACACGGGGCTGGATTTCTCTGCTGGGTGCACTGCTTAAAGTGCCTTCAAAACCCACCTGAGCAGCTGCCTGTTGACCCTATGACACAAGGCAGCACCTCGTTGATGCAGCTCAGAAGGTTCCATGTGAGGACCCAGGTGCAGCTGGAGCTCACCAGGCTTAAAATAGATTTGAGAGGTGCAGAAGACTGGCAATGAAAGCGTCATTTCATGCAAAAAAAAAATCAGGGATGAGCTCAGCTTCACCTTATGTTGCTGGGACCATGGAGGGTGACTTCTGGAACAGGTTGCCCAGGGAGGTGGTTGATGCCCCATCCCTGGAATTATTCCAGCCTCTGAGCAACCTGCTCTAGTTGAAGATGTCCCTGCTTAGTGTGGGGGGAGTTGCTCTAGATGAGCTTTAAAGGTCCCTTCCAACCCATTCTATGATTCTATAATTTCAGTTTGGGTGTCTTAGACCTCAGAAGAGAAGAACCCTGCCCTTATTTTCCACAGTGGTAGGAGATAAGGCTCTGAAACGGCCCCTTTTCCAAGCCAGCAACAGCAAATCCCCAAAGGGGAATCTCTTTTCCCCCCCTCCTTTGCTTTCATGCACATCTAACTTCATTGACCTTCATGGTAATAGTCACAGCTTGCACCTGGGTAAATGACAAAAGCATCAGCTCTGCAATTTGTTTTAATTTATTCCTCTTTTGAAGTATTTCTTAATTAATTTCAAGGACCTTGTTATTGAACTTGAGCTCCAGAGGATGAGGTCTGTATGGTCTTTCTTCTGGGAAAGAGCCCTGACCCATGGAGCTCCACAGGACAAAAATCATAGGAAACCAAAAGAATTAAAGGGAAAAAAATAATGCCCAGTGAGACACATCAGAGGAGCCTGGAAACACAACTCAGATCTTTTGATTCCCACAGTGTCTTACCCAGACTTTGAAAATTACCTCCAGAGATTTGGAAAGGGTTCGAGGGCTGGAGAACCTGCCCATGGAGAGTGACTAAAGAGGCTCCAGCTCTTCCACCAGCAGAAAGGAGGCTCTGAGAGGAGGCTGCCTGGGGGAAGGTTCCTGTATGTGAAGGCTCTTTTATCTGATTTAAAAAAAAAAAAAAGGGTCAAAGCAAGAGTCCACAGTTTGGAGTAGAAAGAGGACCTGTTTTTGTCCTCAGGGGAAGATAATCAGACTGTGAAATACCTCAGCTGAAGGCACGTTGCCCTCTCCATCGCTTGACATAGTTAAATCAGAGCCAAGAACCTCTCTGAAAGATGCAGCCCAGCTCCTCCAGAAACTCCAGGCAAGATGCCTGCAATGAAATTCTGCCGTGTGATGGAGGAGAGGAGATTCTGGGTCCTCTTCTTGATTCGGAAGACACAATTTTGGGCAGTGCTCTGCTCTCTGGACCACGCTGCCCTCCAGAGAAGTGTGGTGCAGAGAATCTGTGATGCAGACTTGGGTGCCAGGATGCATCGTGGTGTGAAAGCACCACATGGGGAGGGGACAGCAGAGGATGGCAAGGGTGGCAGGGGGTGGCAAGGGTGGCAAGTGGCCCCTTTTTCTGTCAGGAACTGGAGGCATGACATGGGCAGGTGGGTGCTGCCATGCACTGGGGGACAGGGATGTGGTTCCCTCCTTGGGTCTCGAGGATGCTGATGCTCTCCTGGCACCCAGTGAGCTCCTGCCTGGCCCTGCCTCCCTCTGGGCTGGGTTTCAGCTGGTTTGGTCCTTCCACAGCAGAGCCCCATCCCCTGCTTTCCCTGCACAGATGGTGGCCCTTAACTCACATGGCCTAGTTCTCTCTGCCCTTTACCAGCATCTAGATTCAAAGACTAAAACTCTCTCTTTTCTCCTCAAAGAGCAGGGTGATGTTCTCCCTCCCTGGGAGCTTCCCTGGCTCTGCCATCCCCTCTCACCCATCACCTCTGGAGACCTCTCGTGGAGCCAAGTGCCTCTTGCTGGCTGGGGTCCTGCTCTCTTCCTCCCTGCTGAGATGAAGGTTATTCCAGGCGTGGTGGAAATAGCTTCACGGGGCTTTGTTACATATGGAAAGGCACATTTCAGATGCAATATTTTCAGTTTCACACTCAATTGCGCTGTGCTTTGTAGCAATTCGGCAAAGTCACCTCCCTGTCTTTTTTTACACCCTTTCCCCCTGAAATTGTGGTGCTGGGGGAGCTTTTACTGAAGATACAAACCTTGAGATGCTCCTCAAGCCCAGCTCTGCTGTTTGCTGCTCCCTTCATGGGCTTCTCCTGCAGCAAACCATGGAAAATTGAATTTCTTCCTGGGAAGTGGGTCCCTGCCTGGTCCCCCCATGATCATACTGATACTGCACAATTTCTCTTTGCTGGGATGCCCCACACCAAGGAGGGACTATCCCAGGGCTCCCAGCCTGGTGTGTTCCAGCTCATCCACAGGAGCCTGGGTGACAGACACTGGAACAGGCTGCCCAGGGAGGTTGTGGAGTCTCCTTCTCTGGAGACATTCAAAACCCTCCTGGACGGGTTCCTGTGTGACCTGCTCTAGGTGATCCTGCTCCAGCAGGAGGATTGGACTAGATGATCCTTCGAGATCCCTTCCAACTCCTCACATGCTGTGATTTTTCTGGCAGCTGGGATGCCACCACAATAGATTTTCCTCCTCTCTTCTCTTCTCTCAGGGATTGCCTCAGGTTCCCAGCTACAGATACCGGGCGTGAATTCCTCCATTGGTGGTTTTCACTGGCATCAACTCCAAAGAAGGCAAAACCTGGTGTTTCTTGGAAAATTGGTCCACTATAGTAGAAGGTGCTCATAGGGACAGAAGGGGTGGAGACACCTAAACAAAGCTGACTGCCCAGGGACACTTAATGTCCTTTCCCTTCTTTTACAAAGTGGAAATCCTTCTGCAAAATACCTTTTCTTGCAAGTTCCTCCAGCCCAAAGTGGCCCTGGGCCATGATCAGAGAGTGCTGTGCTCCAAACAATAAATCTAAATTACTCCACTTCCTCCTGTTGTGTTACCAGCTCCTGTAGCATCCCTGGCGAGGGTGTGGGCTCAGCCCAGCTCCATTTTTGGGGCACCAAAAGGCTGCTTTAAGGCAGGGCTCCATCTACCTCGGGCAGAGCATCACCAGAATGTGCTGCGGCAGTTGCTAAGGTAACAGCACCAACATATTTCTTCATGAATAGCAAAGCACATTGTCATGGAGCAGCAAAACCCACATACATTACCAGGATATATAGTTCTGCTGCCCCAGGGTTACAAGTATTTACGGGCTGTTTATTTTATTATTTTTTTTTTTCCCCCCTATCTTGAAAAATGATCCTACATGTGCCCTTGTGCTGGTTATGTCCAGGAACAGCTCGTTTGCAGCCACCTTTGTCCTCTCACTACAGAGACACCAAACCAATGCAGTTATTTGGCCAATGCACATGAGAAGACTTCTCCTGGATCTTCCAAACCACCCCCACCCCTGAGCCTGCCCTTTGCTTCATTCCTTGGCTGCCCCAGCTGGACACATCTTCAATAACTGGCCCCTTAATGCCCCCCCAGTTCACATTGGTGGGGTTTGCACTTGGTCCCAAAGCAAGAAGAGTTGAGGAACACCAGTAAAAAGTGGTTGTCTCCCTGTTCCTGGCTCTCAACATGAGGACAACACCAGGGCCAAGCATGTACCTCATTGCAGAGCTGTCTGCTGAGCTGTCTCTCTGCTCTTGGGGCTGGTTTTCAGCCAAAGCATCATCCTGCTTCATCCCTTCCTCACCTTCACCACCTGCAGGAGAATCTCTGTGGACAAGCAGAACCTCTATGGAAAAGTCACGGATTAGCCAAGTCAGAAAGTGATAACACCCCTCAGGTCCTACATAGTCTTGGTAGGAAGGACCATGAAGCAGGATTAGGGCTGGAAGCAGAAGCTGGAGGAGGTTTGTGCCTTTTCCTCAGTGTTCAGCACAGGTTGAGCTGATGCTCGAGAGGGACTTGGTCACACCATCATCAGTGGGTGGTGGGGAGCAGAGCTGGGGGGGTGTCAGCAGCAGCCTCTGTCCAGGAGGGACACGATGCTTCAGCAAACACCTCCCTGTAGGCACCACAGCCACTGTCTGCTCACGTCTTGGCTGCATAATGAATGCCCACATGGACACTGGAAGAGCTACCACAGTATCTATCTACCCATACCCTGAAGTGCTGGAAACATCCTAGAGCAAAGTTCATGGAATCACAGAATCGCTTCGGTTGAAAAATTTCAGCTGCTTTCAGGCAAATTCATGAATTTAGCTCCTTCTTTGAGGACATCTCATCTCTTGGGCAGTTGGTTGGTGTCAGCCAAGGCCACTTCCCAGCATCTTCACCTGCTGTCTCAGCACCCAAAGGACAGAGAGGAGGTAGGGATGACAAGCAAGATGCATGCATGCATCTGAAACCATGGCACGCTGTCTTTCAAAAGAAAACATCTCTCATTCTTTGCAGCTCTTCACCTTTCTGCTCAGAAGTGGATTGGGGAGCAGACACTGCCAGGCTTCAATTCATCCACTGGTGCTGCAGGGAGACCAAGTGAGAAAAGGTCAGGGACCAGCAGAGTGCATGAGGAATGGTAAGAACCAGCCAAACCAGCCTCCTCCATCAGGAAGAAGAAATAATACTGGGAAAAAAGAGGTGCAGAAGACAAATAGGAGGAAGGGGACTGGAAAAAGACAAACCTGATGGCAAGAGAAAACCCAAACCCCATCCAGGGTGGTTTGCAGCTTATCTCTTTGTTGGCTGCACTGAAGCAGCACGTGGCTGGTGAAGAGGATGAGGTGGTGGGAGAGGGGGTGAGACAAGAGCCTTGGTGGCATCCACCTTCAGCAGCATCCACCTTCCTTCAGCAGCATCCACCTTCCTTCAGCAGCATCCACCTTCCTTCAGCAGCATCCACCTTCCTTCAGCAGCCTCTGATTTCTGGGAGATGCTGAATCCTTCCCCCATTGCTGCCTGAAGTCTCAGCTGACCCCCAGGCAAAGTCTGCTCTCCAGCGCAGTGCCTGGAGCAGGAACAGATTGGTGACAGTCTTCTCCCTGTCATTTATCTCCAGTTCCCTTCTCCCAGTGCAAGCAGCGAGTGGATATTGTGCCTTTGTGTTCTGGTGACTTCCCAGAGCCTTTACAGGTGTATCCAGCATTTCCAGATGGTTGCACAGCCAGCTCCATTAGCAGCACTGTGTTTTCCTTTGCTGTCTTTTTTCCCCCTCCCTCATCAAAAGCTTCAGCCCAAGCCTCACGGCTGGAAATTTTGTTTTGCTGCTTTTAAAGAGAAGATCAGTGCCTTTGCTGGCCCCTTCATCATCCAAATAATTCAAGGACCTGAGCAAGAGAGATAAAACCCCATGCCAGGCAAACCTGGAGCAGGGGGGCAGAGTTTTCTGAAGCAGCTCCTCTGCAAACAGCACCTTCCTTCCTGGCTCTTTAAAGTGGGGTTTGCACTTGATATATTCTCCCTGAAAGAGGAAAAAAAATCCACATTAGCAGATTTTTTTGAAGAGCTTGCAAGCATCCCAGCAGCCCCGAGCTCACCCAAGGATCAATGCTTCATAACAACCTCCTCTGCTACCCAAGCCTGTTCCTGGTGGTTCCAGCACCTGAAGGGGATCCACACTTTCTATCACATTTTCCTATCAACAAACGGGGTGAAGGAAGATAACAACCAACCTCAGAGACTCAACGGGCCCCAGCCACACAGGGAAGATTGCCTGGTGCAGTTCAGCAGCCTGAAAATAGCACTAAATGATGGCTCCTTGCTCGAGGAGCCCCTTGCTTGGGAGAGATTGCAGAAAAAAAAAGAGCTGGAAAAGGTGAAAGTCAAACAATTTTGTGGAGTTTGCCTCTTTATTTTTATTTGTGGCTTGTGGATAACAAGCTATCTGACTGCTTTATGGGGCTTTGGTGTGCTCTCCAAGAGTTTCCATGGTATTTCTGGAGGGCAGGTCTGAGATGGAAAGCAGCACTTGCTGCCATTCAGGGTTCTGCCCTCTCACATATTTTGCAGCTACTGGAAAGATGCAAAAAGCCTCAGAGAAGCCAACAAAAAGAGGAGAAAAATTAAAAAGACAAACAATACATTCCCCAATTTCCAGAAGCAATTTTGGCTCATAGGGAGGGAAGTGCAGACAGCAGCTTCTGCTGCTAAAACCCCAAGTTTACCCTGCTCTGGGTTCAGTGTTTTAGCCAACTGCAAAGAACTTCAGAGTAAATCTCAGCATTTCCCAGGGCCCAGATTGCACATTGGACCATATACCCTCAAATGTTTTTATTTAATTTGAGTCCACATTATGCTGCCTACATATGGTGACACACACATTTCACTTTATGTAGCAGATGCTGCTTTGCTATTGAGAATGTGATATAGCGAGTACATTATAGCATCATTTGGGCTAGGGTAACTGCAGTGGTTTTTAACTCTGATTAGCCTTAATTTCAGACCTGATTTCCTAAGGAAATGAAGCCTGTGCCACCCTGCTCTGTATGCACACCAGTGCTCCCTGCACATCCTTTGCTTGTCCATCATCCTATTGCTTCAGACCTCGGGGGCCAATTTCAGCGGAGCAGGGGAAAACCCAGCTAAGCTTCCCCTCGCCCTGCACCACAGCAACGACTTCATGCACGAGATGAAGTTCCCAATGCAGGTTCATGAGCCCTAGAAGCCACGCTGACACAGCACTTACTTTCCCCTCCTGCAAGCACCTCTGGAAATTAAAGAGATAAGGGTAATAAGGCCATTCGCCAGCAACGCCTGGGAAGAGGCATCGGTCAGGCTGAGCTGTGCTGCTCTGCACAGGGACAGCAGCTCATCTCGGGTTTTAATTAAAAGCTGATTAAAGTCTGAGAGTGATTTCAGCTTTGCTGACCTCCCAGCTAGCTCACCCTGTGGGCTCCCAGTTTGATCCAGAGGCTGGTCTCCCGTTCCACGTCGCATCAGGGCAACCCTGAGTCCCTGTATGGAGGGGGTGATGTCTGGCCATGGCTCTGCCTCCATCCTGCTGGTGGCCTCCATCCTTTTCAGATGGTTTCCCCAGGATCAGCTGAGCTCTTCTAGGCAGCAACGGGGCACAGCTGGGGTGGAACCAATGGCACTGGAAGAGCTGGGCCATGTTTTCCTGCAGCTGATGTTGATGGTGCTCTGCACTTCTCTGACACTTCAAAATATCATGGGGGAATAAATAGCAGAAGAACTGCATGCCCATGCCCACCATTCAGCTGGTATGAACAAGAGCTCAGCCCTTTGTTAAGAGACCAGACATGGCGGGGTCTTCAACCCACAGATCTCCAGAGCTTGGAACAATAGAATCATTTTGGTTGGAAGAGACTTTTCAGATCATTAAGTCCAACCCATCACTGCCAGGTCACCACTAAACCATGTCCCTCAGCACCACATCTCATAGAATCATAGAATTGTCAGGGTTGGAAGGGACCTTAAAGATCATCCAGTTCCAACCCCCCTGCCATGGCAGGGACACCTCCCACTACATCAGTTGCTCACAGCCCCATCCAGCCTGGCCTTCAAAATGTCCAGGGATGGGGCTTCCAGCACCTCTCTGGGCAACCTGGGCCAGTGTCTCCCCACCCTCCTGGGCAAGAACTTCTTCCTAACATCTCATCTGAATCTCCCCACCTCTAGTTTTGACCCATTCTCCCCAGTCCTACCACTACCCAACAGCCTCAAAAGTCCCTCCCCAGCTTTCCTGTAGCCCCCTTCAGATCCTGGAAGGCCACCAGAAGAATAATCTCCACAGCTTTGAAACCCTTCCAGAGATGGTGATTCCACCACTGCCCTGGGCAGCCTGGACCAAAGTGTTTGGGGAAGAGGCTCGTGTGCCTTGGCCAGCACAGGGAGGGGTCTGTGGGAGGACAAGAGTTGGCAGCCCCACCACGTTTGCCTCCCATTGTCCTGGTGCTGGGCTGCCAAGGACCTCAGGTGCCCCATGAGCTGTGCCCAGCGTGGTGGAGATGATGGCCAGGCTGATACATGGCACAGCCAACACCCCTGGGCTCTCCACAGCCTGAATTCATGAACTCTGCTGGCTCTGCCAAGAACGGCCATAAACAGCACTTAGTGATGCATAATATATGAAAATGGCTCATGCTGAGCTTTTAGATACAGAAGGATATTTTTTTCTCTCTCTTAATACTGTTACAACTTTCTCCTCCTGCAGCCATGGCAGCACCATCATAAATATTTAAAAGGAGATTTAAAAGACCCGATCTGTGAGGATTGGATATTTATGGCCACCAAACCCCCTGACCTTTAGATTTAGGGTGCAGTGTACAATAAACCAGCCTTATTAAACTGTACAGCACAGGTCAGCCTGGGGGCCAAATCCAGGCTGAGACCTCCTCCTGAGCATTTAGCATTTGGAAAGTTCCTAGAGGTAAGAGAGTGCAATAAATAGGGATTTTAGTGGGGGAGAGGAGGGGTGAGAAGACCTGCAAGGCTGCACAAGACCAGGGCTCTCCTCCTTCCACCTGAGGAAAAGCCCAAATTCCCTGTGAGCCTCAATTTTCCAGCATCTAAAGCAAAGCAAATAATAGCAATGGGATAAACTAAGCTGGGCAAAGTATTAAATGCAAAGGAAAATGCAATATTGGGAATAAGGGGAATCACTTGTGGGTTTGGAGAGTTCTCCAGCCAGCTCTGCTGCCTTGGGTTTATCCCATTAACACAAAGCTGGGTGTGCTCAGCCAAATCAGGGCCTCAGTGCCTTCATTCAGGTTTTTTTTTTCTTTCCAGCAGTTGAATACTTCAATCAGAGCCAATCAGACATTTTCAAAGCCACCGTGCTTCCCAGCTGGCACATATGGGTTTTGTTTCGTTCCCTTTCTTGGGAATTATGACTCACGCTCCGTGTTTTCGAGTTAAAGCCCCAGGTTCCCTCAGCTCCTCAACCCAACACTCTCCTCCTCAAAAGCCCTGCCCAAGACAGAGCCAAACCCACCCTGGAGAAGAATAAAAAGAGGGACCCCACTGCACGTGCTGCCCTGCACCCCAGGAACCTTCTCCCCAGAAGAAGGTGCCAGCACTGGGCAGATGATGATGGAGCTGGGAGAAAAGGTCTATTCAAAAGGGTTTGTAATGATAGGACCAGGAGTGATGGTTTTAAGCTGGGAAAGGAGAGATTTAGGCTGGATATTAGAAAAAAGTTCTTTAACATGAGGGTGACAGATGAGTGGAATGGGCTGCCCAGAGAGGAGGTGGAGGCCCCATCCCTGGAGTCCTTCAAGGTCAGGCTTGCTGGGACTCTGAGCAGCCTGCCCTAGCTAGAGATGTCCCTGCTGGTGTAGGGAGGTGGGACCAGATGAGCTCTAGAGGTCCCTTCCAGCCTGAACCATTCCATCCCATTCCAAAAGGCAGGAGCTGCTGGGAGCCAGGACTGGACCTCATGCTGGAAGCACCATGGAGGTGCCCAACATCCATGTGCTTGTGGGGGGGTATTTCCTAGAGTAAGGCAGGAGCCTCTCAAGGGCTCAAAGGCCCTTCAGATCTATTTGCAGTTAGGAGTTTGAAACACTCCTCTGATGTATTTGCATATTTAAAAATAAGAGAGAGACGAGGAGATAAAAGGGGAGAGTTTGTGCATGGCAAGCACTGACCTGCAGGACCTGGAGCTCACAGAGACCACAGAAAGGTGACACCTGATGAAATCCCATTTCAGCTCCTGGAAAAGACAAAAACCATCAATTTTTTAATCCATTTTTGTTTGTTCTTGGCCTACTCTTGCCCTTTCCTTTCTCCTGATTTTTTTTTGCTCATCATGGTGGTTTAACTCCAGCCAGCAACTAAACACCACACAACCACTTGTAGGGGGAAAATTAACCCTATCCCAGGCTATTCCCAGAGAAGAAAGCTCCTGCCAGAGCATGTGGCAGGTTTTGCTGCCTCACAGATGGGCAAGGCTGGGGCTGCAGGTTCAAACATGAGTTCCTGGCCCTTCCTGGTCCGGCTGGACCCTTGTTCCAGAGCCCATGTGTTAAATAACAGGGATGAGTAAGGAGCAAGGCTCAAGTGCCATTTAAAGCTTAATGGGGTTGGTACCAAGCACTGACTGATGGTTCAGTCACATTTTGAACTCATCCAGGGCACGATGCCAGGTGAGCACCACTCAGATGCCTCTTACCAGCCCTGCCTGGAGAGGGTCTGCAGGGAACATTTGCAGCCAGGTTTTTGGGGTGTGTCGTGGTGTTTCCAAGTGCAATTTTCCCATCCAGGCAGTGGCCAGTGATAACCAAGGGGGCAAATGTGCTTTTATTGCTTTGCTGAGGATAGTGTGCCCATCATTTGCATCCTAGTCCCCTGCCAGGGCGCCGCATTAATTGTGCTACTAACGACTGTCTACCAGGTGTGTGTCACAAATTATCCAGGGGAGCTGGACATCATTTTTGTGACATGCCCAGATTTGTTAGCTGGAATTGATCCTGCTGCTACATTAGCTGGAAAATAAACAAAACCCCAGCCAAGCTGGCTGCCTGCCTATTGCTGGGAACCTGCTGGAAAAGATGGGAGAGCCAATATTGCAATTAATAGGTCCACTGGGGGTGTTTTGAGGAGTGCTTCAGTGTCTTCACTTTGCAATGCCTTCAGTGCTTCCTTTCAGGCCGAGCCAAGGGCTGTCATGGATAATCCCTGAGCTTCCCAAGCTGGCTCCCCACGGAGACCCACCAGGACCTGCTTTTTTTCTCTTAGTGTCCTCCCAGGATTGTTGACAGCTCAGAGGGTAGCAAGGGGAAGCAGGGACAGCTGTCTCCACTCTTTCCAGCTCAGTTCCTTGTAGAGATGCTGGATCAGAGAACCATAGAATGGTTTGGGTTGGAAGTGACCTCCAAAGGTCATCAATACAATAAGCAGGGACATCTCTAATGAGGCCCCATAAGCAGCTATAGGTGCTGATGAGCAGCCAGGATTTGAGCAAAGGAGTAAACTTTTAACTTGGGTCTTTCTTGATCCAGCCTCTTTTTTTCCCCAAATCCAAGGAACTATCCTTAAAATCTCTCTCCTCCTCCCAAGCTCGGATGGTGCCAGGGTTCCTGGGGGTGGAGCTGGCACCCAAGCAAGGCAGCCTCGTTTCCCCAGGAAAGCCTCCTGCCTGCCAAACCAGCCAGCAATGCCTCCTGGAGCCTGGGGAGCCAGAGAGAGAGCCCAAAATAATTAGTTCTGTATGTAAATAGCTGGGAGATGTTCAGCTGGGAAGAGCTGTGCAGATCACAGGAGGCCTTGGAGGGTGGAGGAAGGAATCATTAGTGAGAGCGAGCATAGGATGGATAGAAACATGTCCTGGCTCTTGGGGGCTAAAAGGGTTGGGATCCAGCTCCAAGGTGAGAAAAGCAAAGAAAACACCTCGAATAGGTGGAACCTGACCTATTTATGGCACTAAAAGATCTCTCTGTCACTTCGGGGACCCTCTTTAATAAACTTTGCAGAAGGAAACACTTCCTCAGAGCCATCCAAGGGGATGCTCCGGGGAATCTTTAGAACTTAGGGAATGGCCTCGTTGCTCTGTTCCCTTGAGCACTCAGCAATCTTGTCTCCTGTTCCCCTTGGTTTTACAGGTTTTCTTTCACTACATCCCCATTTCTGAGCCTGATGGTCTCCACAGCAGGAGGAGAGCTCAGGGAATCAAGGTGGTCCCTGGGGAGCCCTCCATCCCCTCCTGCTGCACTGGGGCTGGTGCTTTTGGTGCTCCAGCTCCCTGGAGTTTTAGCAGCTCCCTGGGAAAGGGCAGGGAGCTGATGGAGTTGAGCCTTTTGCAGGGAGGAGGAAGGTTATACACCTCATCACAGCAAACCTTGATGGGTGTTTGGCTAGCAGCTGTTTGGAGGCACTCAGCACATTAGCGGAGAAGCTGCCGCCTATTGTGCAATCATCATTTTAAGCCCTCGCCTTTTCTTCCCCTCGCTCCACAATAACCAAAATGGAGCAATAAAAAAAAATCCAACCTGAGGGGGACAAATAATCACTGGTGCAGTTTGTCCCTGGGCCTGATGGAAAGGTGGCTGTGAGAATGAGGGCTTCTGTGTGCTGCCTGGGGAGGGGGTGAGGAGCAGCGCAGGGACACCCCAGACCCCTGCTGCCACCCTGTCTTGGGGTGTCCATCCCCCAAGGAGGGACCTGAAGGGGAAGGGACCATTTCAGAGCAATCCCAGCCAAGCCACCCGATGAAATGTCTCCAGTTTGAAACTGGTCCTCCTTCTCTTTTCTGTCCTCGGGGAGAAGAAAGAGCCAAGCCCACGAAGGGACCTGAACTGTTGTTTCCCCCGGCTCAAAGACAGTGCAAGAGATGTGTTTTTTAAAAATTAAATGCTTGCATCCAATTGTATCTGCACTGTGTAATGTCCTTATCCAATGCAATCACTTCAAATCACTGCTCTCCAAATCCTCTGGGGCATCTGCAGCAAGCAGAGGGCCTGGGTCAAATATAAACCTTCTGGCTTGTTTGGGAATGTGTGTGTCAGTGTTACCATTGCATTAATGAACCATGTAAATCACAGCCAGTTGTTAAATAATGGAGGGGAGAAGGAGGGGAAGACAAGAGGGACTTTGTACCCTTTGCACAGGCAGCTTTGCAGCTACAAGGAAATCTGTGTCAGTGTTGCAACCTGCCAGCTTGGAGGACATAAGTTTCCCATCCAAATATTGCTTCTTCAGAGGCTCTTGCAGCTCCCAGGAGATATTCTGTGGGAATTGTAAAGCCCATCTCCAGCCTGCTCTTAGAGGTATTTACAGGAGGCTAAGAGGAATGTGAATATTTTGAGTTATTTAAGAAAAAAAAAGAAGAGAAAAGGTAGAGACAGGTTGCTTGTCTTCTCCTTTCCTCTGTGCCTGCAGTGCTGGGATGCAGGGATCAGACTCTGCCGTCTGTCACCGACTCCCCAATACACAAGGATGCTCCTTGGTTTGTCAATCACCCTTCAGGCTGCACATGAGGAAAGCTCAGTCCTGAGAGGGGCTTCTCAGCTCCACATAATGTACTCTTATTACTTTAATAGGGAAGGAAAAGAGAGGGAGGAACTGGGTAACTGGACATATTGCTTGGCTGGAATTGTCATTTTTTTCTGGCTGTCTCTCTTTCCTCTCCATCTGTCCCCAGAGTCAATGTCCTCTCCATTTCACAGCCCTGCATTGCAGGCAGGCCAACTGGCTTTGCCATTTCGACCCTATTTGGATGGATAAACCCCTTCCCATCCCAGACATCGGGGCTCACTCCTCCTGGGGACCAGCTGAGGGGCTGCAGCAGAGCAGACCCATTCTTTAACAGCCAGGGAGTTGTCAGGTATTGCAACGAGAGCAGAACACAACCTCTCACCAGCAAACTGCCCTAAGCCAAGCACCCACTGCTAATACATATGTACAACGTTGAACAGCTACTGTATGGGGAGGGACTGGGGGGGTTTTACACTCGATTTTCCACTGCTGCTCATGTCACCTATGAAAAGTTCCTATTTTCTATCCATTGAGAGATTTCCACCGTGTTTCCTCTTTAGGAGCTTGGTACTTACCTGTCCAGGAGAAATCTTTATTTGCTGCAGATGGGTTGAAATCATGATACAGCTTCAGTCCTCTCTGCTGGATGCTCCTTTCCTGAAAACACAGAGCAGGGTGGTGTAAAGCAGAATTGTTACTGCAGTTATTCTCCTCAGCCATCTAAATTCATCGTGATGTTCCTGCCTGCAGCTTGGCTGGGGTTACTATTGGCAATGGTGGTTTGGGAGCTTTGTGTTGTGACATCAGGTGGTAAAGCAGGTGAGATAAAAAAAGAAAGGGTTCGTAATGATCCTTATCTATTAAAAAAAAAAAAAAAAAAGATGGTTATTTCTAAAATTAACTGGAAATACTTCAGGTTTCAAATGCTTTAAAAAGAAAAAAATTGATTTTTTTTGCAGTTATGCGGGTGACAATCTGCACTGATGGACACACCCTTCACCAGCCTCATCCAAACTACCCTGCCAAACACAGGGAGAAAAACCACATTCAGCTCACCCAGCACCACTGGGATGGTGTTTTCCCTCCCCTCCTTATCCTCAGCATCAGATTGCTCAGCTCATGTCCCAGAGCTACGAGGAGATGTGTTTACTCACCCTGCCTCGCGCTCGCTCCAATCTGGAATCACTCATCCACGAGGTAAAGAGTGACAATATTTCATGCCCAAGTAATCTGCCTTGTGAAAGAAATGAAGCTTACATGGTGCTTGGGCTGATGTGATCTTTATTTCCCACAGAGACACATTTCCAGTGCTCATCACCATTATTAACACAAACGTTCTGAGCTGCGCGCACCCGGCGGCTGCTGGGGAGCAGCCCCTGCACCAGCAGCCCCAGCAAGTTCCATTTGCCCTGGTCCTTCATGAGCCAGGGTGGGAGCTGATGGATTGGGGTGGCTTGTTTCTGATGCTGGCTCAGCTGGCTGTGGTTGCCCATGTCCCCTACTCCAGGGCAGGGCAGCATCTGCAACCCCCCCCTCTTTGGTGGGACTGAGCAATAAGAGTGAGCAATAAGTGATTTGAGCTTACTGGTCTGTGATGGAGATGTTGGCTGGTCAGCAGGTGTCAGGTGGTTCTAGATGCTGCTTTGAATCCTTCCCTGAATCAGGACCTCGTTGTGGCCTTCCAGCCTGCAAGAAAGATGGGGACAATCTTTTTAGCAGGGCTTGTTGGGACAGGCCAAGGGGTGATGGTTCTAAACTAAAAGAGGGAGGTTTAGACTAGAGAGAAGGAAGGAATTTTGGACACTGAGGATGGTGAGAGCCTGGCCCAGGTTGCCCAGAGAGGTGGTGGCTGCCCCATCCCTGGAGCCATTGCAGGGGCGGTTGGGCTCTGAGCAACCTGCTCTAGTTGCAGATGTCCCTGCTCAGTGCAGGGGGGTTGGATGAGATGGACCTTTAAAGGTCCCTTCCAACCCAAACCAGTCTCTGATTCTATGTCATTTAACATAGAATCCTTGTGGTTTAACCCCAGCCAGCAACTAAGTGCCCGGTAGCCACTCACCCACTCCTCTCAACCAGTGGGATGAGAGAGAGAATAAAAAAACCCAAACAACTCTTGGGTAGAGATGAAAACAGCTTAATAGGACAGAAAAGGAAGAAAGCTCAGAGCCAGGCAAACAAAAGGAGCTAGAAATAACCCCCCTGTCTTTCCCTAGCTCCTAACCAAGCCAGCCTGCTACTGCACCCCTGGAGCAGAGCTAATCCCCTACATCATCACCCCCTTCCCATGACAGACCCTGAGGGAGACGAATTGGTGCCTTAGGAAGGAGGGGGAAGGAGAACATAGGACCTGCAAAGCAGAGTGGTTCTACTATTTTACCCTTGATTAACTAATGCTGCTCATACACCAGTTTTCTACTGGTCTGCAGCCTAATGGAGCATGTTGGCAAGTGGGATGGGACTCAACTTGCCCTAATTGGCTTCCCCACCAGCAGCAAAGCCCCCATTTGTTTCACTTAGCTTCCCCTTGACCAGTGGTGCCTTGCTCTGTAAAACCCACCCATTGCCACCTTCTCAGTGCTGCTGTGAATTTTTCTTCCCATTTTGAGCTCACATTTTAAATATATCTATTCATCCATAATCCCTTTTTTTGCTGAGGTGGGGTTTTTTTTTTTTAAACCAAGCTAGAATGAGACAGGTCTACATTTATTTCTTATTTAATAGTGAGATGCCATCAATGCCTCAAACTGCACATTTGGCTTCTGCAGGAGTCAGGTATTTACACCCTGGAATAATGAACCATCAGCTGAGTTGCTGGGGAGTGACAGGGACATTCTGCATTTTATGGCTGTTTGTGAAAACAGTCCCCAGTCAATAACTACAGATTTTTTTTTTTTCCTCAGGAGGAGAAGACCCAATTTGCAATTGATATTCTCAGGGAAACAAGTAATCTCCGAGCTGGTACCAACCAGGGCAACAGCTCAGGGTGAGATGTCACCCTGCTGGAAATAGCCACGGACCAGTTCAATTGAGCCTCATCTAGATGCTGTTCCCTGGGACCCGGAGTTGGAGGCGTGTAATAACAACATAAATTCCTATTTTCTCAGCTGAGATTAGTGCCTTTGAAGCTCCACGACCCTGCCCTTTCCCTGGGATTTGGGTTTAGATGTGTTTGCAATGCTTGATGCCTGATGCCAGATACCTGGTAGGCAGCACCCTGCACCTTGGGGTGTGTTGGTGGCAGGGGGACATCACCCCAGAGGGGGGGTCATGGTTCTCCTGCTGACAAAAAGAGCTGGAGAACTCAAATTTCCACTCCTTGAGTGATCCAACACTAGCAGTGAAGCAAAAGGAAGGAAGCACAGAGCCAAGTTCTAGTGTAGTGCAGGGGTTAATGAAAGCAGCAGCAGCAGAAGGCTTTGAAATGTTTGATAAGAAACTATTCCTTGCTTCCAGGCTTGCTCTTGCCCTTATTTTTCTCCTCCCCTGAAAGATTTCAGAGCAGTAAGGATTTTAAATGCATCCACATAATGCAGCTTCAGACAGCAAACAGGATTAAAACCCGGCTCCAGAAAAGGCAGGCAAGCCAGATTACTTGTCAAAATTAAATTTGCCTTCTGGATGCCATTACTTTCTACATTAAAAAGCTGTGGGGATTAGGAGATAAGAGAGCTAAATCCAATCTGGAGACAGGCTCAGAGGGAAAATGTCAGGCAGCCAGTAATCCAGGCTTTTTTCCTCTAATAGGATCCTCCTGAAGTCAAAGAAAGTGAGAATAATTATTTAATTCCATTTTGGAGCCTGGCTTCTTTATGGAGCCAGCTCAGCAGCACTGTTCCAGGGGTAGATCAACTGGTGGCAGGGATTTCCCAGCTCCCACCAGCTCCACCAGCAGTTGGCTTCATCCTCTGACCAAAACAGGTCTTTGTGCCATTCACTGATGGGTTTAACCACGACTAAACCAAGCCCAGCTAAGGGGCAGGGAATGGTCCATCTGGGGGTAATTCCTCCCTGTAGCCCGTGGCCAACAGTAAAAGTCCTCTCTTGGGTATTTTTGTCTTTATTTAAAGGTAATAAATAAAACCTCATGTTATGCTGGAGCACAAATACACCGTTGCACGTCCCTTATGCCATAAGTTGGGGTTGTTCAGTCTGGAGAAGAAAAGGCTCCAAGGGGACCTTATTGTGGCCTTCCAGGATCTGAAGGGGGCTACAAGAAAGCTGGGGAGGGACTTTTGAGGCTGTCGGGGAGTGGTAGGACTGGGGGGAATGGGTCAAACCTAGAGGTGGGGAGATTGAGATGAGACCTTAGGAAGAAGTTCTTGCCCCGGAGGGGGGGGAGACACTGGCCCAGGTTGCCCAGAGAGGTGCTGGAAGCCCCATCCCTGGACATTTGGAAGGCCAGGCTGGCTGGGGCTGTGAGCAACTGATGTAGTGGGAGGTGTGCCTGCCATGGCAGGGGGGTTGGAACTGGTTGATCTTCAAGGTCCCTCCCAACCCTGACAATTCTATGATAACCACCCTAAACCCCTGACACTCTCCATCTCCTGAAGACCCTGAGGAACGGAGCCTTTCCTAGCAGATTCCCCTTCATCTTTTGAAGCAGAGCCACGGAGCCAAAATTACAGCCTGCCCCAAATATCCCAGCACCTCAAAGCCTGTAACCATGGTTGCACAGTTCTCTGCAGGCTGGCACAGCCACGCGTGCATTGACTCAGAGGATGACTTCATTCCTCAGCCTGGTGCGGGGTCTTCAGCCTCGTGCCACCCCACACATGGATGGGCTCATGCCAAAGTTTTCCTTGACCCAAGCACTGGACAAAGCTCTTTGGCTACCACCATGGATGGAAATTAGCAATCAAAAGACATCACAGAGTGTTGGGGCTTAGTGAGCAGAAGCCCTACATGAGTAGGGCTGGTGGGCACGTGCTCTGGGTGCCAAACCCAGGGAGATCAGAAGATGGGCTGGACTTGGTCTTGTTTAATACTCTGGGAGTTCAGAGGTGGGCAAGAAGCAAAGGCTGGATATGAGAGGGTTCTTTAATAGGAGGAGGAGAGCTGGAGTCTCTCCAGAGCCAGAGAGATCATGCACTGGAGTTCAGCTGGATGCGTGTGTGTCAAACTGTAGGTCAAGAATTATTTATCCAGAGACACTCTTCTGCTCTAAAGTAGAATCCAAATATAGCCCTGGCAAGAAGAGACAGGGCTCTACCATCAAGGAGGGAAAACAAAGGCTCTACTAGACCCCAACAACTTTGGGGCACCTTCTCATGTAGAGAGGGCAACTGTGGAGCTTGTAGGTGATAGAGGAGGTAAGGAAATGTCTAAGAGGATGAAGAAAATGGCTTTTAAATCCTAAGCACTTCTCTTTCTGCTGGTTCAGGCACATGTTGGTACTCCAGAGGGGAAGAGCAGGGCAGGTGGCTCTGGTGGCATCCCCAGCATCTCCACCAACTGCCCTGCCAGGGACAAGTCTGGGTGATGCCTGCAAGGGCTGCCTGGGCCATGGGCTGCCTCCAAGGCACTGATGACTGCCAGATGCTGGTGATGGCCAGGAGATTGGTGCTTCCCATGCACCTACCATGAAAAACTCTCCCTACCAGGACATCACCGTGTTCTGTGCAGGAGCAGAGCTGAGAACCCCTCTGCAGGTACACTGAGAGAGTCTACAGAGCTCCTTTCAACTTCTCCCTCTTGTTTTCCTGACGTGGTTTCTCCTCACCAGCTGCCTGTGGATGCCTTGCTACTCCCCAGCAGCTGCCAACAACAGGCAAGTGCTTCCTCGGATGTGAGAGGACCAAATGTGGGTCATGACCAATCCTTTGCTCCCCTCAGGAGCATCTTCCAGCCCTCCTGACTGCCTGAGGGCAGGTAGAAAAGCAACCAACCAACCCTCCACATCACCTCAACCTCCAGCAAAGCCAGACCCAGGGGGTGTCCACCATCATTAATGACCTGCCTCCATCCTTCAGCTCTTAGATCTCTGTCCACCATCATCAATGACCTGCCTCCATCCTTCAGCTCTTAGATCTCTGTCCACCATCATCAATGACCTGCCTCCATCCTTCAGCTCTTAGATCTTAGGCATACACAAATAAAAAAGAACAAGGTCATGGCAGGTGCTTGGCCATGGAGAGAGGCACCACTCACTCCATTTATTCCTCCTCCTGCAACTAAGAAGCATCTTAGATGCTGGAGCCTGGAGGATATATTAATTTATACAACTAAAGAGCAGTGAGGGGGAAAACTGCAGCAACTCTGGCCAAGTAGATGCACACTGGAGGGGTTTCTGGAGCTGGCAGCCTGGATTTCATGAGAGGAAAGTGTTTGGGTGCCCTGGTGCTACCAGGATGCCATCCCCACCCAGCCCTTCCCACCTTGGCACAGGGAAGGAGGCCCCCTCCATGCCTGATGCATTGCTGGTTTTAATTAAACTAGCTGGAGGGAAATATAACATTTTCCTTCAGTAATTCATCCCCACAGCTCCCCTTTTTTGTCATTTTAATTAAAGGCAGCTCCAGCCACAGTTTGGATGTTTGCAGCCATTAGGATTAAATCAAGCTCAGGCTTTAGGGACTGGCCCCTTGTCTGCTTTTTTTTGGGGGAGGTTGCAGCAAAAAACAACAGAGGCTGAGGCTGAATGTGGGAAAAGTGCAACACAGCCAATGGGGGGACTTCAGGTAAGATTTTAGCTCAATTTACAGAGTTCCTGCTGTCTCTGCTCATCAGCTGGAGAGAGAGAATCATAGAATTGTCAGGGTTGGAAGGGACCTTAAAGATCATCTCGTTCCAACCCCTGTGCCATGGGCAGGGACACCTCCCACTACAGCAGGTTACTCAGAGCCCCAGGTTGGTCAGGTTGGGGCTGTGATGGCAAACCCAAGAAGTACCAGCTCCTGGGGACCTCACTGTTGGAGGATGGATTGATTGCCACCATCTCCTGCCAGCAGCTCCCAGGTTTCTCTGGGATGGAGAGCAACCAACTGGGTTGGTTGCCCCAAACCTCAGCACTGGGGCTCCCAGAACTGAGCTGAATTTCTCAACCAGGTATCTCAGCTTGATTATTCTTTGGAGAACAGCCAGTCTTTAATTGTCTCTCAGTAAGACCCCTCATCTTGCATACCCAGAGCAAAAGACAGTCCCAGACCTTACAACAAAAGAAGGTGATGGAGCTGGGAGCTCGTTACCTGCCCCATGCAATGTCTGACCTGGCTCTGGCCATCCCTCCCTCCTTATATCTGGAATTTTCCTCCATGCCTACCCTGAAGCTTCCTTTCTTCAAGGTTAAATAGTACACCCAGAGCTGCTTTGATAATTATCAGTGTTTTAAACATGAGCTATAAGCTATTCAGGGTTTTTCTTAACCCTGCAGCTCCAAGGCTGGGTAGTTACCTGGGAATCACACATCTCACTTTAAAAAAAAAAGATTTTGTTTTTAGCCTTTTGAGTGCCAGGGCAAAGGTGGAAAAACATAATCCATGTACCAGCTAATGGCTCAGAAACAAAGAAAGGGAGGAAAGTGAAATGAACTCAAGAAGAATTGCTTAAATCTGATTTTTTTCACACAACTGCAACTTTTCCCTGTGCCCATTTCACAGCAGGAGCATGAGGGTGCTCTGGGTTTCTGGCAACCAGCAATTTCCAGGAGTCACTTTGCTGCCAGGGTGCAGCTTCATCATTGTCATGATCTGAATTTCTCTACCAGCTCTTTCTCAGCAGGAGCAGCACAGGGTAGCATGAGCCACCTTGGCTGCCCTCCTGACCCACCAGCATCACCCCTCAGCATCCCCATCCCTGCACCCCTCAGCATCCCCATCCCTGCAGACCCCTAAGGACTCAGTTTATTTTAGCAGCCTGGTCACCCCCAGGCACACAGCAGCTGAGTCCTCACCCCCACATCTCCAAGGAGAGGAACGTGGTGAGACTTCAGCTGAACTCAACCTGCCAAGATGTCAATACCCAGGTCATAAAACTCAAACCAAGCACCAGATCCACTGGATGAAGGCTGAAGCTGCTCAGGGTGTGAACATCACACTCCCCAAAGGTTGCAGGTACCTTCTTTTGCCATTGCAGCCAGAGATGGCTCCTGCAGCACAGGAGGATGCTCGGCATGGAGGTGAGCACGTTGGCCAAGAGAAGGAGGCAGCAGTGCCAGCTCCAGCTCCCCGAGCAGAGCAGATGGAAGACACAGGAGGAAGCATTGCAGAATGAGTCAAGATTGTCATTTTGCACAAGAGAAAACTGTTCTTTCCAGAAGCAAAAAAAAAACAACCCCAAAGTGATCTTGTCAACAAGTCCCTGAGATCGTGGTGGCAACCACAAGCCCTCATGGGGACACCTGAGATGGTCCCAGCTTTTTGCCACATCTGAGCTGTATTTACACTGTCCTGGAGCTGGTCACCCCTTGCCCCTGGCTTAGCATCTCCCCTATAGTTCTCAGCACCTTTAGGAAGGTGCCCATGGATCCAGCCACTCAATATCTACCTCACCTTGACCCCTAGAAAATGAGATACAGAAGCTGAGCCCTCAGTACCAAGACCTCAGAGAAACAGCAGCCACAGCTAAATGTCAAGCAAAGAATGAAAATATTTCAGCAACAACCACAGCCTCTAAAGGGAAGGACCCAACTTCACACAGAAAAACCCTAAACCCTTCTGCTTTGAGCCACTCAGACTGCACAGCCTCCTTGGTAATTAATAATAATTAAAGTTACTCATCACACCTGACTCAGACCTGCCTTTGAGAAGGCTGCAGAGGCTTTCTGCACTGGAAGGTGGTTTAACCCCATCCCTCCCCAGGATCTCTGAGCTGCTCCCTGCTCCATCAGTTCCTCTTGAGTCTCATGTGCACCTCGGGGTGCTGCACGTGTGGCTCCTACCTCATGTCTCCAAACCTGCCTGAAACATCAGACCATGAATCTGAATGATTCAAACGTTTTTTTTACCATAAGCCCTGTTTCTGCCAGTGCCTTTTTGCTGCATCACACCCGACTTCCCACCCAGCCACGGCTGTGGGTGGGAAATGGAACCTGCAAAGCCAGGGAAGCATCATGTCAAAGCTTTTTCCCACCATCCCATATCCAGTCCCAGAATCAAAGGGTTGCCAGGCAAAGAGTTTGCTTTGCCACAGGAGTGCTGAGGGAGAAGAGGGGCTGCAAATGCTGCGGGTTTGCAATAAAACACCAAAGAACTGCACTAAAGAACTTACTGAAGTGACCTTCCTGGAGCCTAAGGGCAGAGGGATGCACCATGCACATCAGCCCAGCTTTATGTGAGTGCTACAGAAATGCTGGAGAATAAATTAAATGCATCTGCCTCCCCTTAGAAAGACGAATCAATCTCATTTGCACGTCTCTCAGCTCCCAAAGTGCTGATGCTGGGAGAAAGTTCCTCTGATTTCCCTGTTTTCTCGTTGTCTGTCCTCAGACTGCACCCCAGTCTCCTTCATCAGAGCTCTTCACAACCAGATCCCAGTGCTATACTGGGAGGACGGAGCTGAATCCAGCCCCGTGGAGGAGGATGGGCACCTGCACCCACCTCACCACCTTCTCAAGGTGCCATTTCATCCACAAGCTCATCTTCTGCCATCCCCACACCCAGGGGCTGGTGGCTCTTGCTCATGGACCATCTCACGAGGTGGTACCATCTTCCCTCCAGCCCAGCCAAGAGCTCACGTGTTTCCAGTGGGCAAAGAGGAAAACAGAGCTGGCTGTTGCTAAATTTGGATATTCTTGGCAATGCCACGGCAGGAATCAGCAATCCTGGTGAAATGAGTGCGGGGGCACTTGCATTAGTGGATATTTCAGTATTTTCCTACCACACCAGCAGCAAAAACTGACCCACGTCAGCCACTGTAAAAACAACTTCTGCAGACTCTTTGGCTGCAGAGACTCAACGTGGTTTATTGCAAAGGGATCAGTTTTGCATCACAAAGGCCAGCAGAACATCTTTCTGTGCTGCCTTCTCCTGCTGCTAAGATGAGCTATAAACTCAAGCTGACTGGGAGTCTAAAATATTAATTGATCAGCCTGCTCCTGCTGGCCACGCAGAAGTAATTGCTATGGAGTAAACCAGAGAAAAGAACCATTTATATCTCTCAGGGAGTATTTTTCCCCCAAGGAAATTAGCACCTCTCTCCTACATAGGGACTGAGGTTCAGCCTCTTTTTTGTATGCTTGACACACTTCTTTTTTTTCTTCCTTCTCTCATCCTAAAAGGAGCACACCTGCTGGGTAAACAGCAAATGCTAAAGAATGGGAAGAAAATGAACTCACAAGTTCTTATCACACATCCTAGAGAGCTGGGGGGTGATACGGCTCGTTGGTTACCCGGGGAAGGGATCTGGAGGTGTAAACAAGCAATTGAAGATTAAAGCTGAGACTCTTCTATGTAGGTCATGGAATCATAGAATTGTTCAGGTTGGGAAAGTCCTTTGAGATAATCAAGTTGAACTGTGAGCTTAGTGAAGGTCAGATTCATCTCCAGCGTGAGATTCGTGCCCATGAGCATCCAAGGGACCCACGAAAGATGTAGATAAAAGATGTGAGTGATGGCTCCCTACCTCTGTGTGTGCCAGTGGGGCTGCCAGCAAGGGTACCAACCACCCAGCTGGTGCTGGGTGTGGAGGGTAAGAGAAGAGACTAGTGGGATGGAGGATGCTCTATAAACATGACTGTAACCCCTGGGCATGCACCCTTTGGGTTGGGAGGTCAAGCAGACACATTTCTGGGGGTTCATCCTAATCACTAACATTACCACTTGTCTGCTTCCAAACTGAAGCAGAGTTTAGGGTCAGGAAATCTTTGGGCATAAATGGATGAGGTCTGAATTAATCGGAGCTGGCTGGGAAAGGACTCTGGGGGTATTTCCATAAAAACATCTGGCCGGAATGGTCTGAACCTGAAACACCTCCCTGAGCCTGCAGCACCAGGCAAGAAGCATCCAAGGGGATGTGCTATGAGCAGGGTGAACATTTTATCAGCAAAATTACCTTTTAGAAGCAAGAATGAGAGGGGACTCGGTGCCTTTCTCCTCACCCCTTGTGGCCCTGGGCACTCCCCCCAGTTGGCACCAACACCCCCCCAACAGCCCAGTTTAACCCCGAGAGGCAGAGGGGGGAATTTAAACTCCACGTTCCATAGAAAGAATATTTACAGGCAATGAATAAAAAATGATGAGGCAGCATCAGCTTTATGGGCTTGGAGCAGGAGGAGGCCAGTGCTTGTTACGAGCCACACACCCTTGGCTGCTCCACGTAATCATCCCTCCCTAATGAAGCTTGAACTGAAGCCAGGGAAGTTGTACAAATGTAAGGGAGAGGAAAAAGAACACGGGCCCCGTGCTTTAAGGCTGCAGTCAATCTTGTCTGCTGAATAAATATTAAATATTGCAGCTCATTCTGCACCTGCGGGTGACGAGCGGCGGCAGCGCTGGAGGCAGCACCTGCTGTATTTCATGTTTGGGTCTCTCACGCTGGGTATCCAGGAGGAGTGTATTGGAAAATATAGCTCTGCACATGTTGTTAAACATGATACAGATTGTACTGAAGCCCTTCAATGGCTCGGCACAGGCTGTTGAACCACTCTAATGAGGAGGAGGAGGACGGTCGTTTACACAAACCCACCGGTTTATGGATGTGGACTTTATACACTCAACTTGACTTATTTATCTGGCAGCTCTGAGGGTGATTTGGAGACAGCAAATCACTTAGTACAAAGTGAGCGAAACCAAAACCTCCAAAATCTTAGAATCATAGAATCGTCAGGGTTGGAAGGGACCTTAAAGAGCATCCAGTTCCAACCCCTCTGCCATGGGCAGGGACACCTCCCACTACAGCAGTTGCTCACAGCCCCAGCCAGCCTCAAAATGTCCAGGGATGGGGCTTCCAGCACCTCTCTGGGCAACCTGGGCCAGTGTCTCCCCACCCTCCTGGGCAAGAACTTCTTCCTAATGTCTCATCTCAATCTCCCCACCTCTAGTTTTGAGCCATTCCCCCCAGTCCTACCACTACCCGACAGCCTCAAAAGTCCCTCCCCAGCTTTCTTGTAGCCCCCTTCAGATCCTGGAAGGCCAAATGGAACTAAACAACCCCCCAAGGAATAACCCAGCCCATGGTCACTGCTTCCATCCCTCTCTTTGCTCCTGACATGGTTTTATCTGCAGTTATATTACACTGGTGCTCCAGGAGTATCTCTCCTATTTTTATGTATCAGCTTCCTAATAGAGGTGCTCCAGATTTTATACTTCTCATTTCCCCCTCTGAACTCCAGTAGAAAGGAAAGTGCACTCGTGTCAGAGATAAAAGTGGAGAAAATAGGGCTGCTCACCTATTCCTGCACACATATTGCTGGTACCTGCTGGAACTCTCTCTGCAATGCTTTTTCCATCAGTCCTCTAGGGTGGGGAACATTTGCTATGGGTTTCAAGGGGTTAATCACAATTTCAGGCTGGAAGTAGTTTTTTCATGCTCTGAGAACTGAGCCAAGAGGTGACAAGCAGCAAATGCCTCCTGTCCCCTTGAAACAGGAGAGCTGGACCAGTCTATGGCTTAAGAGAGGAGGATTTCAGTGCAAGCAAAACTTAGCCTGGCTCAGGTTGTTCCTGGGGCTTGATCAGATACAACTGAGATCATTAATGAGCTTTGCCAGTGACTTTATCAGGTGCTTTATTCAATTCCCAAGGGATGCACAAAGAGCTGGCCTTGCTCCTCTTAGTACTGCTCCTACCTTGACACCAATTGAGAGCCTTTGCTGCTCCCAGGGAGGAGTTTCCTACACTACTGAGCAGAATATGGGGTCATGGAGCTCGGGTTCTGCACTAGGATCTGGCTTTTGGGAGGAGCAGCCCCATGAAGGTGAGACCAAGAGTTTGCTCTGACCCTTTTGCCCAGCAGGTGAAGAGCTGTGCAATGCATAACCCTCTGTGACAAGCAGATTTCCCCCAAGAACCCCATAAAGGACTTGGAAAGGACATTTATGGCTTCATAAAGCACTTTGCTAACGACTTGCTTTACCACTGCTAAATCAACTGGAATCATTTAGTGCTGGCCTCTTACAACTTTCCACGTTTGGTCTCCAGGGAAAAGAATTAAAAAAAAAAAAAATAGTGCTGACATTTGCAAAATACATCTCAACCCATATTAGACGGTGTTAATTAAAATGACTTGCTGGGTAATGAGCTACAAAGAGAAAAAAAGAAAAAGAAATCAATCAGAGTATTGGTGCAATTAAACTCTGGGTAATCCTGCTCTGTGCTGGCTTGGGCTGGCACTGGTGACATGGGGCTCACCTCACAGCTGAGCTTCTGCAGCTCCCTTCCATGAATTATCCTCTCCACAAGACACCCCCTTCATCCCTGTGATGTGATGGGGCTCCCACCTTCCCTAGGATTAAACAACTCAGGAGGAGCAGCCCAGTGAGGCTCAGCACTGGTGGGACTGCACTGAGGGAATCATAGAATAGAATCATAGAAAGCCAGGTTGGAAGGGACCTCAGGGATCAGGTTGCCCAGAGTGGTGCTGGAAGCCCCATCCCTGGACACTTTGCAGGCCAGGCTGGCTGGGGCTGTGAGCAAGTGATGTAGTGGGAGGTGTCCCTGCCATGGCAAGGGGGTGGAACTGGATGATCTTTAAGCTCCCTTCCAACCCTGATGATTCTATGATCATCTGGTCCAACCTTTCAAGGAAAAAATAATTAAAAAAATATATAGTTGACATGAGATGTCCCAACACGCTGTTAAGATGAGTCTTAAAACTGTCCAAATAGGGGAGAAAATGCTTCTGCTTCCCAATGTAGGGAAGGCAGATGATTCTGCTGCCTGATTTTTCCAGCATTTCTCCTTCTAACCCCTCAGAAAAGCAGCATTTCCATCGTTGCTGGAGAGCAAACTGAGCCCCTTGGCTGCCCTGGCTCACCCCAGCCTCCCTCACAGCGTGAGCTTCAAGACCTGGCTCCGATCAGTACTGGCAGAGAAGTCAAACACTCTTCCAAGAACAAAAAGAAAAGGCAATGAGAGGAAAAAAAAACCAACCCAAAGCAATCTGAACAAACTACACCAAAAAGGCCCCTTTCAGGCAGTTAGATTGCAGACAGTTTACTAGCAAGGTGAGCATTTTCCAGCATCACTGCAGCCACTCTGTGTATTTGAAAACTGAATTACAGATGGAAATGGATCTGCATCTCCAAAGTGGAGGATTTCAGCACTCTATTGTGTGAGGTGAAGCTTGGCTGGGTATTGTCTAAGTGTTCTGCAGCTTCTGCTCCAGAATGCATGTAAACATCTGCCTTAGTTTAAGTGCTTCCTTAATACCAGTGCTTTACGAGCAGGGGCCTATTTCAGAGCATGCAGTACAAGGCTTCTGCCTTCCAAAGCTCTTATTAAGTGTCAGAACAAAAATAGGCAAAAAACTTGCTGGTAAAAGGAGCCCAGCTGACAGCATTGGAGAAAAGTGGCCTTTTATTCATCTGCTGAGCAGGTACATTCAGGGGAGCAGGAATAAAAGCTCTTTGCCCAGCCCTGGAAGACAACGTGCAGAGATAGAGGGGAAGTTTAGCCTCATGGACGTGCCAATGAGTCCATACAGGATGTAATAAATAATAGAAATGGTCCTTTTGCCATTGATTATCTCTAGAGACTGGCATCTGAGTTGCCAGCCTGGGGCTCAGGGATGGAGGGGGGGAAGAGCTGGTAGGTACAGCTCAGCTGGGCTGAGCAGGGGCTCCCAGCATCATGGGGTTTAGTGAATTCCCTCTTAGCATGAGTTTGGCTTCAAAGCAATCATAGAATTGTCAGGGTTGGAAGGGACCTTAAAGAGCATCCAGTTCCAACCCCCCTGCCATGGGCAGGGACACCTCCCACTACAGCAGTTGCTCACAGCCCCAGCCAGCCTGGCCTTCAAAATGTCCAGGGATGGGGCTTCCAGCACCTCTCTGGGCAACCTGGGCCAGTGTCTCCCCACCCTCCTGGGCAACAACTTCTTCCTAATGTCTCATCTGAATCTCCCCACCTCCAGTTTTGACCCATTCCCCCCAGTCCTACCACTACCTGACAGCCTCAAAAGTCCCTCCTCAGCTTTCTTGTAGCCCCCTTCAGACACTGGAAGGCCACAATAAGGTCCCCTCGGAGCCTTCTCTTCTCCAGACTGAAATGCTGCAGGACCAGAAGTTTGTATTTACAGACTTATTTACTAAACTATTACACACCCGATCCCAAACATCCACATTTTAACTATAAAACAAAGCGGAGAGAGTTAAAACAGAACCAGAAGATGCAGTTTTCTCCTCTCTCCAGCTCTCATCAGCCCTCCTGTATCCAGACACACCACGGAGCTAACACACCTTTCAATTTTCTCAATAAATAAGTTACTACGGCCCAAGTATCCAAGAGCCTCCCCTGTTCTTTCTTCCCCAGCTGTGATCCTCGCCTGTGCCAGGGCAGAGCTGACCAAAACCAGCAGGAGGTTAAATAGGGAGAGGGAAAAGCATCTTCTGTTCCCAGTGCCCACGGGAGAGAGTTCTCCTCCCATCTTACTCTCACTCCCATTATTCTGCTGCGAACAATGAGGCACAGCTGTGGTGACTATGTAGGAGGAGAAGCAGCCCTGGATGGGGCTCAGTAAGAAATGCTCAATGCTGCTCACACAGAGCAAAGGAAAGGAGAAAATTCCAACTTATCACCATCAAGAGGACCCAGGATTTTGGCTATCAGCCTTTGGGCTCTTCACCCTCAATGACTGGCATCACGGCACGGAGCTTTTCCCTCCTGGTGCGGGGCCAAATCATTGATAAGCACTGTCAGGGAAGGTTTGAATGAAGGCAACTCTACCAACAAGCCACAAGTAGAGGCTTTTATTTATTCCAGGGAAGCCCTTGGTATGTGACCCTGTGAAGCAGAAGAGTGGTCACACATGCACTTCAGGTTTAATTTCATTAAATAATGCATTGTTAGAAAGGATCAGAGCCGGGCAAGTGCTGCTGGTGGTGATACACCAAAGGCAGCTCTGCAAAATACAGCTCTTGGGAGGCCAGGGCAGATCATCCATCCTGATTTAAGCCTCTGTAAGAACTGGATCATGTGCACGAACACATGGAGCGAGTTGTTATGAAAACCCCTCCTCCTCCTCCCTGCTGACAGTGACAAATATCCCTGAATTTTCCCTGGTGAGGGAGAGGAGTGCCAGCCTTCACTCTGGGATGGCTGAGACAAGGAGGAGAGCAGAGGAGGAGTGAAGGGGCTGAGGTTTTTATAAAGCAAAAGGGGGGGGTCTAGCCAAGCAGGGATGAAGTGTTTTGACAAAGCTGGATATCTACCCGGGGCTGGGGGAGCTCTGGGTGCTGCAGGTGTGGGCTGGGGTGTTGCTCAGGATGGCTACAACCCCCCCTCCCAGCCCCGCATCGAGACGGGCGCTCGCTCGCTCTTCACACCTCAGCAGGACTCGAAGCGTCTCCCCCGCACTTTTCCCAGCCAGCAGAAAATGTTCACATTTTCTTTCAACCCAGCAAACAAATGGGAGTAGAAGCAATTCATCACTGTCTGAAAATGATGCTCGGAGACTCTTCGGAGGTTCAAAGGGTAAGAAGCAGCAGCGGGCACGCTCGGCTGCACCTGAGCTGTGCTGGGCGCTGCTCTGGGGATGTAGGTGTGTTTATAATTATCTGTGCTGAGAGAGCATGTTCTGGGAACCAGAAGAAACACGGGGGGATAAATATAAACCCCCTTTGCAGAATGGATTTTTGCAGAAACCAAGCCAAGGTTTGTGCACGCCACCACTTTTCTAGCCAGACTTGAAAGACTCCAGCACAGACTCCGCAGTCGTCTCTCCCTCACTAGTTTTTTTTCTTCCTCACTAGTTTTTGTTTCTGTCCATAAAATAGCACAATCCAGTTCTCCGTCCACCCAAAAGTGCTGAGCACCAATGTCAGGGAGAATTCAACATGTAACTAGTATTGAGGGAGGAAGGACTCATCCCTCTTTGTTGTGAATTCATCAGGACTCCCTTGAGTAAAAGGAAAATTTAAAAATGCCTGTGTCATTAAAAAAAATGTATGGGTTAAAGAAATCAGCAGCAGAGATATAGATTCCAGATGAGCCTGTTGCCTCCAGAAAACACTTATCAGCATCTTTGTCAGGAGGAAGCCTTATTTTCCTCTTTCTTCCTAAAGGACCAAAGATGATGGGATGCAGAAATAAATGATGAATGAAAGGCCTTAATTAAATACAAACCAAGAGGGACTTGGGGCATTGTATTTTAATTCAGTCTTCTGACAGCACTTCATAAGCCCGAGGACAAGGTCTTACTCACATTTTGTAATGCAAATGAACTGCTGCACTGGCAACCTTCACCACCACCACCAACCTCCCCCAAGAGAGGAGATGGGAGAGTTGAAAGCCTTGGAAAAAACACCTCTGAGGGACTCAGAAGAATTAGCCTTTTTTTTGAGAGGGATGCTGTAGCAGGCAGCTCGCTTGGGCTCCAGAAGCAAAGCCCTGTGAGCTGAGAATGTCCATTGGTTAGGTGGGATTTTCATGGGAGCTGCCTGGAGCAGCACAGGGAAATTCGGTCACCCTGGGAGAAAGGTCTCCCATGGCCTGAAACCAGAGGTTGTGGGAGAAGATACTGGGGAGAGGGGATTTCTCTGCTCATCTTTTCACATCAGAAGATCATAGCATCATTTAGGTTGGAAAAGACATCTAGGATCATGAAGATGAGGCCTTTCTGTTGGGTATGTTGCTGCCTCAAGCAGGAGAGGGTCACCAACATTTAAGGTCAACAAACCCGCTAAAGTGACATGAAATCATAGAATGTTTGAGGCTGGAAGGGACCTCCAGAGCTCATCTGGTCCAACCTCCCTACACCAGCAGGGACATCTCTACCTAGGGCAGGCTGCTCAGAGCCCCATCCAGCCTGACCTTGAAGGACTCCAGGGATGGGGCCTCCACCCCCTCTCTGGGCAGCCCATTCCACCAATCTATTACCCTCATGTTAAAGAACTTTTTTCTAATATCCACCCTAAATCTCTCCTTTCCTAGCTTAAAACCATCACTCCTTGTCAATGTCTTTCCAAATACTTCCAGAGCCTTCATATACCTACCCCAAACTGAGCTTTTACACCCATCTGAGCCTGACCTGAACAACTGCTCCCTGCAGCTGAGATGGCAAAGGCAAAAAAGAAAAGGACCAGCCACTGGTGTTGGATCATTGCACTGGAAACACTCAGCAGCCAATTAAAACATTAGCCCAGCAACTCTGCAGAAGGGTCTCCTAGAGCAGCATTTCATCTCCAGTCCACATCACTGCACAGCGAGAGACCTGGAAAAGCGTTCCCTTGGTGAGCTTTCTCTTCTCTCCCTCCTCTTGTCCTTCCAGATCTAATAAACAGGGCTAATAGACAGCTCCATCCCCAGATTTACTGCATTTAAGGCTGACACCAGGCTCCAGAAACGGAGCCCTGAAGGGCTGATTTGTATTCAGCACCAGGCAGCAGCTCAGGGAGCGGCGCCAACCGCCGCTCAAACTCCCCATCGCACACGGGAAGACTTAAAAGGCTACAGGCACAATGTCATCAGAGATGGGCTGAGCTCATCCAGGAGGTTTTTAATAAGGCTCCCGAGCTCTCAGTTTGGGTTAGGGGAGGATTTATGGGTTTAGAGGAGAGCGGCTCTCAATACGTCTTATCAGAAGTTCAAACAAGAGGATAATAACTCGTGGGGAGACAAATGACAGTGGCCAGGGCTGGTGACAAGGGAGCTGACTCCTGCAGCTGGACGTGCTCCTATTCCTCAATCCCAAACAAGTCTCCTCTTTCCCAGGCCAGCCTGGAAGCTGAAGCCTTGGGGCTGTTCAGCCTGGAGAAGAGAAGGCTCCGGGGGGACCTTAGAGTGACCTTCCAGGACCTGAAGGGGCTACAGGAAGGCAGGGGAAGGTCTGGTCAAAAGGGTTTGTAATGATAGGACCAGGAGTGATGGTTTTAAGCTAGGAAAGGAGAGATTTAGGCTGGAGATTAGAAAAAAGTTCTTTAATCTGAGGGTGATAGATGAGTGGAATGGGCTGCCCAGAGAGGGGGTGGAGGCCCCATCCCTGGAGTCCTTCAAGGTCAGGCTGGATGGGGCTCTGAGCAGCCTGCCCTAGGTAGAGATGTCCCTGCTGGTGTAGGGAGGGTGGACCAGATGAGCTCTAGAGGGCCTTTCCAGCCTCAAATATTCTATGATTCTATGAAAGGGCAGAGAGGCAGGATGCTCATTCACACCTCATTCTGTGTTCCCATTTACCTCCAGTATCATAGAACATTTTAGGCTGGAAGGGATCTCTAGAGCTCATCTGGCCCAACCTCCCTACACAAGCAGGGACATCTCTACTGAGATCAGGCTGCTCAGAGCCTGTATCTGAACCTTTAAGAAGCCTAGAAGCATTTCCAAGCCTTTTCCTTCAGGAAGAGGAGCCTTCCTCCCCTACAACCCCAGAAACTCATTGATTAGGGGGGGGTCTCACAGAGCAATCAATGTCAGAAAGCTTTTGCAGGCTCAGGGCTAATTCTGGCTCACAGGACACACCAAATCTGCAGCCTCTCTGGAGGAAGGGCAGGTACCAGTTGCATCCCAGCACGACCCCATCTCACACACCCTGCTTGGAGGCTGGACCACTGGTATCCCTGGTGCTGGCAGAGCAGAGCTCAGCCAGGGCTGGAGTCAGACTCACTCCTCATCCCTGGCAGCCAAACTGACAGCCCAGTGCTCCATCATCAATATTAATTGGCTCATTAACAAAGGCCTGTAAAACCAGCCCCAGGGATGGGGAGGAGGGGAAGGGAAAAAACCCCCAAAAGGGATGAAATCAGCAAATCAATCTATCCTTGAGATTTTTTCAGCTTTTGACTATAGATTTCTTTCTCCCACCCAGAGCAGGGAGGGGGTGAGACCTGTGCAGTTAAACAAATCAATTGATGAATTTTCTCCCTGACATTCAGGAGCTGAGTCCTGGGCTAATGGTAAAAAGGCACTGCCAGAGGATTTTAATAAATCCCTTTAATTAAGTGATATGTTTTAGAATTAAATTATGATGAAAACTATAAATCCTTTCCCAACAAATGGAGTTCAGTGTGCACAGGAGGGAAAGGGCATCCCTCTTCTTTTATCTTGCTGGGCTTTTTTTCCACCCCTTAATACAATGGGATTCAAACAATTAATTATCAAACAATACAGGAAGCTGTGTCATTTATCACCCTGCAATCCAGCCTTTTAAATTAGTGGGATTTAACCTTGCACAAGCTAATCCTGTGCTAGCAGAATCGTTTAACTTTATTTTTGTCTCTCCTCCCCCTCTGAAGGACTTGGGGGCTTTGCAGAGGCTGGGGCAGCACCACGACCACCTCTGGATGCAGGTTGCCCATCCATAGTCTTTTCAGACAGAAAGTACTTTGGGGAGGGGTGTCTATAAATTCATAGGAATTTTTAACCATCATTAAAAAATATCAATTATTCTAATTTTAAAAATTTTTTTTAAATTAAAAAAAACAACCTACACACACAAAAAGTCAAAGTACAAACCAAAACCACTTAAATCTTGGTAAAATTTGTCAGTTTTCACATGTTGCCAGCACTAAACCTTTTAACTTACCTCCCGAGGAGACACATCCACAAGCTGAGCTGCTCCTGAGCCCTTCCCAGTCTGCAAGGAAGAAGAACCCACCAGCTGCTGGCTTTTTATGGGGTCAAAGCACTGAGGAGCTTCACCTGGTGAAAACCTGGTTTCCTTCCATGTGCTCAGAATTAACCCTCTCCAATCTTGGTAAATAATGCAATAATACAAATAATTCAAGCCTGAATATTTTTCCCAAGGAAACAAGGTAGCCCTGAGGTCTCCTACCCTGGAAATGTTTTCTGGGGCTATTAATTTACTTTGCATCACTATTTACAGACCAGAAGCATTCATTAATGTCACCTTGGGGGGGGTCATGTACATGTGTCACCTCTTCATCGCCCAGCAGCCCATTGAGCCCAAGACACAAAAACCTCCAGGAACCACAAGAAATGCTGAGGGGAGAGAAAGAACAACAAAATCTACTGTTCCCTTAGTGAAACAGGCTCATAAATTCCCCCATTAAAATTCTCCTGAATGATGGCCATTGGTGGAACATAACTCTTGGCTGGTAAAACACAATTGTTTTCAATAATTAATACATGAGGCACCTTTAAGAAAAGGCAGAGGCCTTGTGGAGTGGAAGGTGTGCAATTATTGTTTCATTAAAGATTGATTCCATGTGTGGCCAGTCATTTGAATAATGGCTCTGCTGACACCTTAAATGGAATGATAAATGAGGTTGGGTCCCCTGCTGGGGCTTGATGCTCAAGTTGACTCATGAACAGCACTGAGGAAACAGCAGCATCTCACCAGCCTAAAAGGTCACCTGAAATATTAAAGAGCTGAAGATCAAGTAACAGTGAATAAGGTCAAACAGAGTGTTATGGTGACAGGGCTGGAATTAATTGAGTGCTAATTGCCCTGCATTTATGCATTCATTTTCATGTTATTTTCTGTTAGGAGAGGAAGCCAAAGGGATGGATGGACTCGCTCAGGAGTGAAAGGCAGAGTGTTTGTGGGCAGCCACAGCAGAGGGAAAATGAAGGTGCCCATTTTAAATGATGGGACCCACCTGCAAAAGGGTGGTGGCCACCACAGTAGCATCACCTGCTCGCTGGGAAAGTGCCAGGAAATCTCTGGAAGGGAGAGGAGCCACCTCTCTCTGCCTGACAAGTCCATGGGTCACCCTCTCTTCTCCCTGCTGAGGAGTTCTGGGCAGGCTCCTCTGTGAAGTGGTGACATTTCTGAGGCTGAAGCATGGCTGAACTTGGCACAGACTGAGGAGATCAACCCCTGCAGTGCTCATTAGACCCTCCAAGGACAGGTCTTCACACCTGAATAATGAGGCTGGAGGGATGCCCATCGTTCCCACCTGCAAGGCAGGTCCGACCTGGCAGCCTGGGGGTTTGCAGGAGGAGATGGAGCCCTTGATTTGCTTCCAGTAGCCCCCAAAAAGGAGGGGTCTCCCCTTTTCAATGGCAGGGTGGGGAGCAGGCCAGCCCCAGCATCCTCCTGCAGCCAGCAAAGTCTGCAAGGCAGGAGTTACAGTAAGAGAGAACAAATACATGCTGGAGGTAAATGCCTTAATTATATTCATGAGCAGTTTTGCCCTAGCCTACAGTGCTAAAGACACCCTCCTCTATCAAAGTCAATTAAATGGTTGCTATTCTCCTAAACCCCAGCAATAAACCAAGAGCTGTACATATCCATTAAGCTGCAGCACACATCCATTAAACTCACTTTTGCTTCATTTACTGTCAGGTTTGAACTTGCTGCTGCTTTCATTTACTGAGCTGTACCTTGGTGTAATAGCAGAGTCCTTGCAAAGGCAGCTGGGCTGAATTACTCCTGCCTGGTGCAGACACTGACACAGTTATACAGGGGATGAGACAGATACTTCCACGTCAAAGAGCCACAAATAATCTTTGTGCATCAATAAACCCAAGAGATTAATGGGTTGCTAAACTGCCAGGTGATTCTAAACACACACACACACACAAATCTATACGAAACCCTTGAAACAAATTTCTCCAGGAGCCAGGAAAGCTTCTTCCCTGCAAGCACCTTTGGGAATTTTGTGCTCCTCCTGTTTCCCTGGATGCTGGGAAGGAGTTGGAAGGTGCAAGGCTGGGTCATCTGCACAAAGCTCATCTCCCTGTGCAAAAAAACCTTCATCCCCAAGTTAGCAGCAGAGCAATCCTGAGCTGGGACCTTCCAGCTGCACTCAGTCATCAAATTGAATCACTTAAAAAGAGCAAAAGGAGTTTTTCTGCCCTTCTATGAGACTCAGCTGGGAGCTTGATTGTGTTGAGAGGAGTAATGGAAGAAAGAACTGGAAGAATGGAAGAAGAACTTGAAGACAGGCTGAGAAAAGTGGGATTGTTCAGCCTTGAGAAGAGAAGGCTCAGGGGAGACCTTCTCACCATGTACCAGGACATAAAGGGTGGATATCAAGAGGATGGAGACTCCCCTTTTACACGGAGTCATATGGAAAAAACAAGGGGGATGGTTGCAAGTTGCTCTCAGAGAGATTCTGATTGGAGTCCAGAAGAAAATTCTTTACAACGAGAACAATTAAACACTGGAATAGTCTCCCAAGGGAAGTGGTGGATTCCCTTGCATTAGGGTTTTAAGACTCAGCTTGACAGGGTGCTGGGACAGCTCATTTAAACTGGATTTTTCTGTCTTGAAAGGTTGGACTAGATGATCCTTGAGGTCCCTTCCCACCTGGCATTCCATGATAATGCTCTTAAGTTTGAAACTGAGTTTGTCCTCTGTGTTTTACCAGCCACCAGGAGCTTTCCTGGATCTTACACTCTGTTATTAGCCATGCCTTATAAAATAAACCTTTGGAAAAGCATCTTGAGCTTCTCTCCTGTACCACGACTCAAATCCACATCCCACTTCCATCCCTCCAGGGCTATAATAATGCCCTGGGCACAGCAAATGTAGGTTCCCTCTTGTGTGTTCAGGTTTTCTCAGTGTTGGAGATGATGCTGTGATGGCAGCTACAGCTCAACCACCACCCTTGGCCTGTAGCACAGCCAGAAAGTTGAACTTTGGTATTTCAAAGTGCTCGTGGGGAATCTGCTCATGCAGTACAAGACAAGGTGTTGAAATTACCAGCACTTTAAAGATGCCTTTGTTTTCTGAACATTTCCTTAAGAAGCCTCCCGGTAGTTGTCTTAAAAGGAGCTGAAGAGAACAGGGAAATGGTAGGAAGGTAGGAAAGGGAAAGGAGAAATCAATGTTTGCCTGCAGGCAGAGCACAAGGGAGGCCAGGCAGGCAGGGGACACTTCCACAGCATCCACATGCATTAAAAACTTGTGTCCCAGTGGCTTTCACACCAAGCTTTGAAAGGAGACCCCACACACCCCAGCAGGCACCACCACCTCCATCCCTTCACCTCTCTGGGGACTGTCCCCCCTTAGCTGCCTTGTCCCTCACTCCCCTGCTCCAGGGAGGATGCACAGAGAGAAATACTCGTGTGGGGGCAGAGCTGTTGGCTTTGGAGGATGTGCTTGGGGTGGTTCTGGCTTCCATCCCACCCCGAGAGCAGCTGCAAGGCTCCGTGGCAAGGAGCAGGAGCTGTAAAGAACCTGATGGAGGAGGCAAGAAAAGGTCACCACGCCCTTGTCTATTACCATGGACCTGCAGAAAGACCCAGGGACTAATTACAAGTGTGGGCTTCACAGCCAGGAATACTAATCCTTACATCTCTACTGGCCTTAATGATCTCCCTCCGTGTGCGTCTTCATGAAGGGGAAAAACAACCCATATTCCACCTAATTGGCTTAATTTTTATAACTACTCTCCCCCCTGAGATCTATTTCTGTAACAATTTGGACTGTTCCTTCAATATCCTTTTCCTACATCCTTATGATCATCTCATTCATTCTAATTTAGAAAGAGGCTCCGTGAAAAAAAAAATAAATTAAAAAATCACAAGTTTATTTTGTGCTGTGCATGATGTGAATTTCCTGACAGCAAGATTTCTGGGGCTCCTCCTAAGCAATCCTTTATTTTTTCATTCCTGACTACATTTAATAATACATACATATATATATATATAAAAAATACATAGAATAAAACCTACATTTTTAAGGGAGAAGACTAATAACAATAGCAGCAGCTGTGCCCCAATGTTTGCAGTGAAATCTTCTCCATGTTAAAATCAAGATAGGCTATTTTGGTAAATGAGAAGTTTGGCTTCTGTAAGAATAATAAGAATCTAATAATTATTAAGAATTAATTGAATTTAATGAGTTCATTCACATATAGGTCTGTCCAGTGTCTCCCTGCCTTCTGCTCTGTCAATCTCAGGCTTCCACCCTCCAGAAACACCCCCCAAAACCATAGAGTTTGCAAAGGGTTTTAGTCTTTCTCCTTCTCAGTTTGGACTTTAATTATTAAAGATGAAAGGAAAAAAAAAAAAAAACACAAAAAAAAAAAGAAAAAAAAAAAGGAAAAAAAAAGGGAAAAAAAATAAAAAAAAGGAAAAAAAAAGGGAAAAAAAATAAAAAAAAGGAAAAAAAAAGGGAAAAAAAATAAAAAAAAGGAAAAAAAAAAGGTGAGAGCTCTGAGATTTATAGCATCCAATAAAGGCTCTGTACACAGTGATTTACGCTGCCACAGCAGGGGTCTGACTCCAGAGAGAAAAACGTGTGGGACTGGATGATTTATGAACACCCACCTGGCATTTTCAAAAATTCTTACAGCAGCCAACGATCAGGTCAATAACTCTGTTAGTGATCACCACTGGGTGTGAGGGCAGGTGACAGACCCAGGACACACACACTCCTCTGCATATTTATTGGCTTCTACAATCCACATCACCAGCAAGGACACGCTACGGGCCACAGGGGTGGGGTAAGGACCTGCAGATCCTGACCAGGGCTTTAGGCTTGGTTTCAAAGCCTTCAAACCCAAGCCTTTATGGTTTTAAGCTAGGAAAGGACAGATTTAGGCTGGATATTAGAAATATCAGATGGGTGCAAAGGATCAGAGTTTTGGGTAGATACATGAAGGCTCTGGAAGTATTTGGGAAGACGTTGACAAGGAGTGATGGTTTTAAGCTGGGAAAGGAGAGATTTAGGCTGGATATTAGAAAAAAGTTCTTTAATCTGAGGGTGATAGATGAGTGGAATGGGCTGCCCAGAGAGGTGGTGGAGGCCCCATCCCTGGAGTCCTTCAAGGTCAGGCTTGATGGGGCTCTGAGCAGCCTGTCCTAGGTAGAGATGTCCCTGCTGGTGTAGGGAGGTTGGACCAGATGAGCTCTAGAGGGCCCTTCCAGCCTCAAACATTCTATGATCCTATTTCAGCTTCCAAAGCTCAGATCTATGCAGCTATGGATGCTGACCCCCCAGCTCCAAGACTCACCAGCAGATGGATGATGCCAGAGGGCCACGTTTTACAGGTGCCTAAATCCCTTTCAAAATTCCAGTCTAGAAGCATCATTCAATTATTTTCTCTTCAGTTATTTAAAGCTAAAACAACTGGTTTCAGGTGTACTCTTAAACTGGAGTCCCTCAGTCCAGCAGGGGAAGGAAGCAGCTTCTGAAAGCGTTTGGTTCCACCTAAGAAGACAGCAAAGAAACCCCAGGGTGTTGTGCCTATGCCAAAAAAAGGATGTATTCCCCTTTTTAATCAATTCCACAAAGTTTCCATACCCTTGCTCTATATGAAACCCCATCTAGGAGTGTCACACTGGTAAATAACACAGAGGGAAAGAATAATTTAGTCTATGGTACATCTCCAGGGAAGAACTGAAAGCAATGGGGAGCTGATGAAGATGAACAGGGAGGAAGGTTGACTTAGATAGAGGTGTGATGGTGGGGATGAGACATGGGGGTGTTGAAGGAAAAGGAAAACAAAGAATCCCTAATTTCTCTTCCCCAGCACACTACCCACTTTCTGCAAGCCCCCCAGTTCCCTGGGGCTGGAGCCACAACAAGCTACAGTGTGAGAAGCCTTGAAAACATATTGGGATTTCTGGGGTATCATTTCATTTATAAGCCATTACTGCAGCCCTCAAGCTGGGCATGAAGCTGAGCACCATAATATTCTCTCCTCCTGCTTCTTCTCCCTTTCCTCCACCCCTCCTTAGTGCCAATATATATATATATATGTATATATATATATATAGCCAGCCTAAAAGCAATGGAATAAATGAGTCAGCAGCATCTGAGCTCAGTAAGGAGAGCGCTCCTTCGAGCAAAAGATGGTGAGAACTACACCCTGAAATATCAGCCCCATAGAATCACAGAAACATGTGATTCTACACAGATTCAACACAGAATTGCTTTGGTTGGAAGAGAACTTTGAGATGAAGTCCAACCACTCACCCAGCACCAGGGCACCACTAATCCATGTCCCTCAGCACCACATCTCCACAGCTTGGAAACCCCTCTATGGATGGAGACTCCACCACTGCCCTGGGCAGCCTGGGCCAGGCTTTAACAACCCCCCCATGCTGGTGGCTCCTCTCCAAAGGAATATTTCAGGTTGTTATCTTGGAAGGGAAGTGAGCTCTGCTGGTCCTGCCGGCAGCGACGCGGGACGGAAGCTCCGTGGTGAGGACAGATGGACCTGGCCGTGAGTCACGGTGGGGAGGCTCTTCATGGCAGACGGCGAGGGGGAAAAACAACTCCCCAGCATGGCAATCTGTCTGTCCTTCCATCCGTGCCAGCAAAGCAGGGGTGAAGCTGGGCAGGAGCAGCCCCTCTGAGCCACCCACCCCATCACCGGCTGCCCCCCAGCTTGGGATGCTCAGAGAAGGAGCCAGGTCAGGTCCTTGCATGGTCCTTCCTCCAGGGTGGTGGAAGATGAGCTGCTCTCAACCCTCGAGCTTCAACCAGAGCACATTGTCCTGGAAAGTGTGGGGAGATGAGAAATAAGCCATTTATCAACGAGCTGAGGTGTGAGCACACAGGGGGAAAGGTGCAGGGGAAGTGGAAATCAGTTAGAAATGATTTTTTTAGCTGAAGTTTCTCCATCATTAGCATATTAATGAAGTTTTTAATAATATGTTAACCTCCCCTCCTGCCTCCAGCCTGGAAAATCACACCACTTCTTTGGTTCAGTCCAAAGGGCTGCCCTGGGGGGATGCAGCTCTTCCAGCCCATACACTCATTAGACTGAGCAGAAGAAATTGGTTCCTCTGAAAAAACACTCTTGGTGGCTGAAGGGAGCTCCAAAACCCTGGGGTCATGTCTACAGGACAACACAACCCTCAGCAGCTGAAGGCCCAGCTCCCTGCTCAGGAGAATCTGCTTTTTTTCCTTATTTGTGGCTGGTGTTTATTAATTGTTTAGTATATTTTATTTCTCCACGAGCAAACACGCCTGGCTTAAAACCCAGCAGGGATAATAGAGGCTTTATAGGTGCCAAAAATAAACTATCAGCAGATGCTACAGAGGAACTGAAGGTGTTAAAGAGCTTTCCCTGCTCTCATACTTCTTGGGAAGTGTTGTTCCTTCCCTCTCTCCAAAACTCTATTTAGTGAATGAAACTGTCAGGCAGTATTTCACAGAAAAGACTCCAGGGACTGACCAAGGATGTGCACAAAGGCAGAGGAGATCCCTGCCTCAATCTCAGAGAAAAACAGCTTGGGATAAAATTGATTCCCTCGCTCCTTAAAGCCTTTCAATTCACACAGGTGGCTCCTGAAGCAGACAGGCCAGAGCATTATGTGTTATTTCTCCTCACCACCATCACTGCCACAGGCTCAGAAGTCTCTCTTTGCAATCAGCACCAGTTGTAAAGGGCTAAAGCTGAAACTTAAGCTCTGGACTTGCCACGGGATTGATGAATTCAGCGTCAGCCCCAGCCTGGTGGGTCCTGTAAGATCCTATAATTTCATTTTTCCTGCTGTGATTTATGACACGAGGTGCAAGGCTCTGCTTGTTGTTGTGCTGGGGGTTTGGAACAGCTCCTCACGTTGGGACTGAGCTGCTGGGGCAAAAGAAAACCACACGACCATCAGCAGCAGCAGCACGTTGTGAGATGCCAGCTCTGCAGAGAGAAGGGACATGGAAATATCTCCCCAAGTTATCCTGGAGTTGTTGACGGCAAGGAAAACACTAATCTTCTCTTGATTGCCTGTCAACCAAAATTATTCATCCCGGGTGAGCAGATATTTGCAAGGCTGCATTTCTTTGGTATTTAAACATATGGGCAGAGGATCTATCACGGTGATAAATGAGTCTTGACAGATTTAGAAAATCAGCTGAGCCCCCAAATCTGGACAGGGACTGGGAAGTTTTTCCCATCTTTTGGGGAGCTGGAGCCTCCTCAACTCTATGAATGAGAAACTTGCCCATCAGGAGATGCAGCTTGGGTTCCTCTGCCACAGCCAAAGGGGTTGGGGACCACCAGGACCTGGTGGGCTGGACAGCAGTAAATACATTAACAAGCAAAATCAGTACAGATCAAAAGAGATATTTATCTCCTGTGGCATCCTACACAACCTTGGCCACAGCTGGACCTCCTGAACACCCTCCTGCTTGGTTAATACAGACCTGGGAAGTGATTCCTCTCCATGGGCTTTGGTTCTGGAAGCCACACTCTGAGAAACAAGGGGGAGCCCCATCACAGCCAGGAGCTGTGGGGCTTTCCCTGCACCCTCCCTCCTCCCCAAAAGAACCTGATAAAAACACAACCCTGCATCCCACATGGGGGAAAGAAGCTCCTGGATCTGCTCTTCACCTGGGGCAATAGGACATGGTGCTGCTGGCATCAAGAGCATCAGTGCTTTGCACCAGCTGGGGAGGCATCCAAGCCCAGCTTCCTTGAGAAAACATCTTTATGTGATCCCCTATAAATCATCTATCCAGTGCCTATAAATCTCATCAGTCACAGGAAAGCAATACTCAAGTGATTTATTTTTACAGCTGGCTGAAATTTTTTCCTCGAAGCATCTCTTTTAAGGGAGAAAATGGCTTTTTAACAATATGGACAGCTGGCAAAGTTTCTCATTTTGCAAAGTTTCTCATCCAGAAAAGAGCCATTTCGGAAGATTTTATATGGTGGAAGGAAAATTAAATATTTTGTCTTCGGTTTTCTCCCTCTTCCCCAGCAGAAAAAAGGATAAACATATTTAAACCCCATTTCATTTGTCATTATGAGTTACGTTCAGGCTCCTACCACATCAGGGGTGTATTATGGGGCATCCACATCATTACAGGGTAGAGAAAAATCTCTGTACAGTCGGGCTGGAAATAGAATGGAGGAAAGAAAACAGGTAGAAAAAGCTGAAGACCTGGAGAGGGCAACAGGCTGGGACCCAACCATGTGTTTAATGCCTCTACCCACCTCAGATTCCTTGTGCCCTTCACCAAATCATTGTCACCATCCTCTTCCCAGCTGCTGTTGGGAGGGGTGAGGTTGTTACTCCCATCTCCAGACTCAGCCTTGTCCCTGGAGCTCCTCTCTCTGTTTTCTTGTCCACGCACTGGCCCCTATTTCCAGCCAAAGACTTTCTGCAATGAACGATAATAGCAACTATATAATGAGATTCCTGCTTCCCCCCCCAACACCTTCATTTTATTTCTCAGGCTTGATTACTGAACTCATATTTCCTCCAGATAATTTCCACTATCTTGGCTGCAAACAAATGGGCAGTTTATTATCTGCAATTGGCCTCGGCGAGGGGACTGGGGCTGTTCTTGTAGTGATGGCTTTGAGCTCTGCTGGGTTTTTTTTACCTCTGAATGATATTTCTAAGCCCTTTCCCAGGCGAGGAGAGATAGTGCATTTGTTAGTGATAGAATTTCCATTTAAATTGAGGATGTTGCTCAGTGCAACACATGTACCAGTTAAATGAGACTTTTTTCCTCCAGCAAAAGGCAGCAAATTATATGAAAAAAAAAAAAAAACGTTGGGAAGGGGAGGGAGGGAGGGAAAGGGGAGAAATCACAAAAGTTAATATGAAATCTAGCCGGATATATGCCTGCAATAAAACATGGAGATCTTAATAAGGCTGTGGGTAAAGCTTGGATTACACACCCAGCTTTATATCCTATCTGCTATTCAGCAGCTGCTTCTCTTGAAAGCTCCTTTCTCTGCTTGCCAATCCGATTAGCTCTCTGGAAATGCAGAAACAAAACAACACAAAAATCTTTTGCTTTTAAAAAAAGAAATAGAAAGCCAGCCATGGGTTGGATCAGCCCCAGAAAAGCCTTTTCAAGTGGATAATGACTCCGTGGGATCGACGTTTCAGGTGGATTTCCTTTGAGGCACAAATTGTTATTTGTGCTGGAAATTAAAGGGAGGGATTCACTCAACAATGGGAAAATGGGGTCTGGGGATCCTCACCAGCCCTTCCCTGGGCAGCAGAACGGAGGGTCCAGAGCAGCAAGAGGGGGATGAGCCTCCTCCATGGAGAGATGCTTGGGCTGGGCAGCCTCTTGTGAGCAGATTAAGGGGGGTCCTGAGCCCCCATTCAGCTGGAGCCACCCAAGCTCTCCTCCTGAGTTAAAAAACACCAACACAAAGCAGACCCTGAAGCTCTGCCCGATGTGCAGGGTCCCAGCAGGTCACATAGTGCAGCCCCCAGAATGGGTTTGGGCTAATTCAGAGTTGGATCCAGGATCTTGAGCCAACTTACTTCACTTTTCTTTGCTGTGAGGGTGTCCCAGCCTGGCCCAGGCTGCCCAGAGAGGTTGTGGAGTCTCCTTCTGTGGAGACATTCCAAACCCACCTAGATGTGATCCTGGGCACCCTGCTCTGGGTGAGCTGCTGGAGCAGGGGGGCTGGACCAGATGATCTCCAGATGATCCTTCCAGCCCCTACCATGCTGGGATCCTGTGATACTCCAGCAAAGCAGAGTGGGGCAGGTGTAATGGTGGCCTGAAGATGCTCCTCTCCACCCACCCTCCACTGCTCTCCATTTCCCATCAGAAAACAGAAATAAATGCCTTGCAGTGAACCAGCCTTGCCAATCACATCTCATCAGCTCTGGGCAGCTGGGGCAGCATCCGTTGGACATATGCATGTGTCCCATCACCCTGCCAAGCAGAAAACCCCCAAGCAAACCACCTCAATCCCTGCAAAAAGCAGAACCCAGCCTGTATCTGTGCCAGAAATGCACCCAGCTCACCAGGTTGCCCCTGCCCTGGGTGCTGGGGACAGAGGAGGGACACTGGGACCATCAGCTGCTTTCTAGGACTGATGTGCTGAGCCATGTTTCTGGGTTGTTCCCCCCCAGGCAGCACAGGATCTCTTTTTTTTTTGCCATTTGCAGGGTCACCTCTAAGCCTAAACCACAGGTGTGAAGGAACCAGCTCCATATTGTACGTTGGCGGTTGCTAGGGGGGAAGAAATGATTAATTTATCACCCCTTCCAAGAGCTGAAGAAAGAAAGATAGAAAGGGAAAGAGAGGAGGAAAAGAAAAAAGAAGAGGGGGAAAAAAAAAACCTCAGGGTAATTCTCCTCGAGCTGCAGAGGAGCATTATTTACAGCCCCAAACTTCCCCAGCCATCTGAATGTAAAGCAGAATCACATCACCCATAATATTGTGCCCTGATCAAAGGGAGAAGACACCCGAGAATGAAGAGGAGGGAAATAGCACATTTCCAGCTAGCTGGGGAGATTGCAAAGGGATTTTAATTCCAAAGATGCTGAACAAATTGCACATGAGACCACGAGGATAAATAGTGTCTGCTCATAGATCAGCACAACTTGATTTTCTCCCCTTTAAGTGCAACGGTATCAATCCTGAGAGGGGAGGGAGGGAAAAAATCAAGGTGGCAAATGAATTATTCCTCATACCTTTCTCCTTATGGAAAAAAAACAACCTCCTTGTAGTCTCCCAGTGTGAACCAGCAGTGTTGCTTTGCTGGGCAGACAGGCTGTGGGCAGAAGCAGCAACTGAAATGCAAAGTAGGAAAGAAAACAGGGAGGGGAGGGGGGAGAAAAGAAGGTATTTATATACAATAAATATTTAATACTGCTTAGTGTTTCCTCCTGAAGAAACTTAGAGCAGGGGATTAATTTTTCCATACTCTGCCTGCTCCACTAACGCCCTTCAGCAAAGGTGAATCTTTGCCTGGGTGCAAGTTTGAAAATGAAATCCAGGGTGGTGTAAAAACTTCCTGGGTAGTTTGATTCAATTTCTCTCATTCCCCACCAAAATGATAGATGCCTTTTGAATCCACAAATGCTTCCTCTCAAGAGCAGATAATTCCTGAAGAGATGCTCCCCCCTCCTCCCTTCTCCCCCCCTCCCCCTGTTGTGTATCTTAATTAATGTTTCAAGTCTGGCAGCTTTTTGATTTCCGTTCCAACAAGGGCTCTGATCAGGCTGCTTGAAAGGAGAAACCTTCAAGAGGGACAATGTGGCTTTTTTCTGGTGGTTGCTCCTGAAATGCAGCATCGTGGGGGTTGCAGCAAGAAGCAGCTCCAGGCTGGGGTCCCACCTGCAGCAGAGATGCTCCAAGCTCTTGAGGAGATGGGGGTTGAAAGGAGGCACTTCTCCAACCCAGGCTTTTTTCTGGGAGTGCCCAATAGATGTTTGGACATGAATTAGCATTTAAATCCCCCCAAAATCAAACTCTTCACCACAGGTATATTATAGAATCATAGAATGTACTGGGCTGGAAAGGACCTCCAAGAGTCATCTGGTCCAACCTCCCTACACCAGCAGGGACATCTCTACCTAGGGCAGGTTGCTCAGAGCCCCAGCAAGCCTGACCTGGAAGGACTCCAGGGATGGGGCCTCCACCTCCTCTCTGGGCAACCTGTTCCAGTGATCAACCACCCTCACATTAAAGAAATTTTTCCTAATGTCCAACTGAAATCTAATCTTTTTTAGCTTAAAACCATCACCCCTTGTCCAATTGCTACAAACGCTTCAGAACAGATCCTCCCCCAGCATCCACCTTTTGCAGGGCTGGGACCACAGCTTGGCCACACCAGGGGATGTCCCCAAGGCCAGGGTGGCAGACAGCACCACCACCATGCTCACAAGACCTGGTTTCTCTGTTGAGCACCCCGGGGTGTCCCAGATGCAGCCCAAGCCAAGGCTGGAGCACCTCTCCTACAAAGACAGACTGGGAGAGTTGGGGTTGTTCAGTCTGGAGAAGAGAAGGCTCCGAGGGGACCTTATTGTGGCCTTCCAGGATCTGAAGGGGGCTACAAGAAAGCTGGGGAGGGACTTTTGAGGCTGTCGGGTAGTGGTAGGACGGGGGGGAATGGCTCAAAAGTAGAGGTGGGGAGATGGAGATGAGACGTTAGGAAGAAGTTCTTGCCCCGGAGGGTGGGGAGACACTGGCCCAGGTTGCCCAGAGAGGTGCTGGAAGCCCCATCCCTGGACATTTTGAGGCTGGCTGGGGCTGTGAGCAACTGCTGTAGTGGGAGGTGTCCCTGCCCATGGCAGGGGGGTTGGAACTGGATGCTCTTTAAGGTCCCTTCCAACCCTGACAACTCTATGATATGGGAGAAAACAACCTGCCAAGCTCAGGAGCAGCTGAAACAAAAGCCAAGCACGGCGCGGAAAATTTCCTGCAAAGGAGAACATCCCCTTGTCAAATTAACATATTAATAATTAGGCAGGAGGAGAATGTTACATCCCAAGGCAGGGCCTGGAGAGGGCACGTCTGCTCTCCCCGTTCAGCCGGGGGGATGCCGGGGGTGCTCGGAGCGTGACAGCCTCTGCTCTACAAGATGTAATTGCAGCGCTCCAGAGCTCCCTTAGTTATGCATCCCTTCCACAACAAGCCTGTTGGCCTCTTGCTGAAGGAGAACAAGAGCTTCTTCTGCAGGGTTTTCAGCTGTTTGATTTCTTCAGGGTGTTTGTTTTCGCTCCGGGCTGTTTGAGCAGAGCCATTAAATGCGGGGAAGGTTTGTTTGCTGTGGAGGTGGGACATGCAAGGTCTGTCTGAACCGTTGAGTTGGTGCCTCTGGAGGAAAAGTGCTTCACTGCCATGATGCCCCAGGATGGGGGGAAAAAAATAGCAGCAGGCAGAGAAGTTATAAGGAATAAAAGAAATGACAATAGGGGCCATAAATAAAGCTACAGCACGTTAACGTCCCCCTGGCTTTGGAGATTAAAAGCAAAACCAGTGCTGGGACCTGGGGAAATCCCAGTGAGATCCCCAAATCCAGCAGGTTGATGATGCTGCCACTGAAGCTACCCACTGAAACTAGAGGTGGGGAGATTGAGATGAGACGTTAGGAAGAAATTCTTGCCCAGGAGGGTGGGGAGACACTGGCCCAGGTTGCCCAGAGAGGTGCTGGAAGCCCCATCCCTGGATATTTTGCAGGCCAGGCTGGATGGGGCTGTGAGCAAGTGATGTAGTGGGAGGTGTCCCTGCCCATGGCAGGGGGGTTGGAACTGGATGCTCTTTAAGATCCCTTCCAACCCTGATGATTCTCTCCTTCCTACAAGCCTGGGATGGCCATTCCCCCCAGCTGGAACCATCAAGGGAGGGCTGAGTTAAAAGGAAATTACTTCCCAAGCTGTAACGATGCAAATGATTCCTCCATGGTGCTTCTGCAGGATAATCCTGGTGGAGCAGAGCTCAACGCTGCTGCTTTTTGTAGTGACAACGCCCAGCTGGTTGCTAACTGGAATCCTGCTCCTCTGAGGAGAGATGGAGACCAACCCCAGGGAGCACATCCCAGTCCTTGGCTGGGATTGCTGGTGTTCAAGCTTTGTGCTTCCCTGTCACTGCTCAAGTCACGAAGCTGCAATTCTGTACCCTGGAGTGTCAGTGGAGCCTCCTGGTTGGAATCAGAGCTTGGATGAAGGCAGATGCCTGGAAAAGCATTAAAGCTCTGCAGTTTTTGGGCCATTGCATCATGGCAGGAGAGCAGAGCTGGTTAAACAGCAGCTGACAGATGTTGAGAACATCAGCCCAGGTTGGCTTCAAAGGTTGCTCTTGCCTGAAATATATGGAAAGAAAACAAAAAGGAGGGGGGGTGGGGGAACCTGCAGTGACATGATGATTTATAGGTAATTATGATAAAACATTGCTTCCCACCTGCTGCTGTTGCACTGTGCAAGGGGAGAAAGTGAGGGGAAAAAGGGAGAGCAGAAGAAGTGGCTGCACCAGAGGAGCTCAGGGTCAGCCCAGGGGGCTGCAGGGCCAGGTCCTGCCCCACCACCCACTGCTGCACTGGGCAGGGGCTGCCCTGGATGAGGGAGACAAATTTCTGTGGGAAAGAAGGGATTTGGTCACCCAGCACTGGTAGGAGCCAAGATTATTGAGTATCACAGAGACCAAGCACGGCTGAGAGCCCTTGTAGGATAATCCCTATTACTAAGGCATCACTGAGCATTTTCAGCCATGCTATGGGTGAAGGTCCCAGGCATTGGTGCTGCCACAAGCTCCAGCCCTCACCCAAACCCCAGCAAAGGCTGGGATGTGATGCTCTTGACCAAGGAACTTGTGGTGCCAAGTGACACAAGGATCAGCCTGATGTGACTCAGGGCTCTGGTTTGTCCCATGTTAAAAAAAATAGAGAATAACCTGGAAATTGTCTTTCTGGTGGTGTGTCTGGCTCCAGGAGAGCCAGAGAGTGAATTTGCAGCAGCACAGCTCCTGAGCAAGGTGTTAAGAGAGAGGGGATGTGTTTGACTCACACTATATCAGCTTTTGCTGGGGACTCTGCAGCTTAATTTGCAGGTGGTGCTGAACTGTCAGGAGGCACCTCCAGCTCACTTGTTCTTTCTCATAGAAAATCATAGAAAGGTGGTTTTTTTTTTCCCCTGGAGCTGTGGGTCAGATCAGTCTTTCATCAGTCTTTTCATCGAGATATTAATAAAAAACCCAAGTGAAACCAGGCCCAGCTGGGGAGAAGATGCTGGACAAAAAGCAGGTGAACAATAAATAGCTCCAGCTTGCCTTGCATGCTGTGAAAGCCTCACTCTACCCAATGCCTTACACAGTCTCTTCATGCTAAGGCACATTCCTCTCCCCTTCTCATCATAGCCTCCCACTTTCTCTTGCTGTTTCTGCCTTTCCAGGAGAGCTTTAGGAAGCCAAATACTTTGTATAAAACACCCATTCACAGTTTTTCCTTCTAGGTTCTTTGCCCAAACTCACCTAGACCAGAGGGAAGAAATACCCAGGATCTGGTGTCTAAATTTAATCCCAGCCAACACCTCCTTTTTAGCCCTTTTTATTTTTACCAGTCTCATGCAAACATGATATTTAGAGCATCACTTGGAGAGATGATAAGAATAGAGCAGGGAGCATCCCAGCCAAAGCTGTTGTGTCTTGCAGAGAGCACATGGGATGTGATCACGGGGTGTCCCTGCATGGAGAGGTTGTGGAGAGGTGGGTGTTGGTCTCTTTTCCCAAGTAACTAGTGATAGGATGAGAAGAAATGGCCTCAAATTGTGCCAGGAGAGGTTTGGATTGGATATTAGGAGAAATTTCTGTACTGAAAGAGGGATTCAGCACCTGAACAGGCTGCCCAAGGAGGTGGTGGAGTCACCACACCTAGAGGTGTTAAAAAAACACATAGATGTGGCACTTTAGGACATCATTTAGTGTTGGGTTGGACTTGATGATCTTAGAGGGTTTTTTCCAACCTTAAAGATTCTATTAGGCTGGGAATGACACATGGCAGAGCCATGGGTAACCTCTCAGTGGAGTCTCAGGTGACTGATACATGGCTGAGCCCATGCTAAGGGCTCTGTCCTGCTACCCACTCTTACAAACCACACCAAAATGTGCTGGTTTAGGCACAGCCACTGCTCCAAGTGAAGCAAACCAAGGGACTCCAGAGGAAAAGACAAGGAGCCAACAGACACACGCTTAACACAGGGCCTGGGCTAAAAAATAAGCCAAGGAGGAACAATTTCCATTTCAGCAGCAGACACAGCACAGAGCAACTCATGTTTTACCTTAAGAAACAGCTGGGAAGCCAACGAGCACCTCCTCATGCCTGGGTCAGCACAGGAAAAACCCTTCAGGCTTCACCTTCTTCCCTACCACACAGCAGCAGCTAAATCCCAGCTTAGTTAAACCCCTGCCTGCTAGAGAAAAGCCACAGCAGAGCAAAGCAGCCACTGGGAGCCCTGCCCAGGCTCAGCTGCCTTTAAAGACTGTTAGAAACACAATTGGGTTCACCTGCACTGGGTTAACTCTCACCCCAAGAGTTGTCCTGGGGTGGGTGCTCAGCTCTGTCCTCTTGCTCTTCTTGCTGCATCCCAAGGTTTAAGCAGCTGCCCCTGCCCTTTGCACCATCCCCAAGACTGGGAGGCAGCTGCTGAGCTGGGGCAAAGCTCCTGGGCTGGGCAGGAGGTTGGGTTGAGCAGTCCCATCCTCACCTCATCCTCAGAGCAAAATTGAGCTCTCTTGGGTTCTTGCACTGTCAATAGTCTGCTTTCTGGTTTGGATCTTCCAAAAATCACCCTCCCAACTTCACCTGGCAGAGTCACTGCCTTGTAGCTCCAGCACAAATCATGGACTTTCTGTTTGATGAAAAGAACTGAAAAACAAGCCACGGCTTCTGCCCCTGGCAGCACCAGAAACACTAAAATCCTTGCTCACATCTCTGCTTTTTTCCTAATGGCACATTAAGGCTCCCCTGGGCAGCGAGATCCTGAAGCATTTGCTGCAACCAGCAATGATCCAGCACAAATCACAAGTGGCACGAGAGCACAGGTGAGCTCAGTGTCACCTTGAAGCACCACCAGGATCCAAGTGAAATCTTTCTAGCCAGCTCTAAGCAATTCAGGCTATTTCCCCCCTAGTTTCCCTCCCCCAGCTGTGGTACCTCTGCACTTCTGGGGGTCCATCTGCATGAAGATTTGGCCATAATACCCCCAAGATTTCCCCAAGCTACTCCTACAAGCTAACTACCTACTTAAAGGACTTTGGCTCCTTATGTGAACATCTCTTTTAATCTGAGATCTACTGCTACTTGCAGCCAAAGAATGAAGGGGGGAGGTTGATGGGACACAACTTGGCATGGTCACTGCAAAGCTTTGTGCAGAGAGGGGGGGTTTGTGCCCATGTTTGTTCTGTGCTTACCTGCTGGGTTACAAATAAGGACACGTTTTGGAGATGGAGGCATCTTCTTGAACCTTCAAACCAGCAGCACCAACAGAATGATCTTTGCAAGAAGCTCCTGAGCAGCAGAGTGATGCAAAACCAGCAGGTAGATGTGTGGTTTCCAGAGGAGCCATCATCTCCTTGCACACCCCTGGAGGGATACCCATAGGAGAGAAGAAGATGAGCAAAGCATCCCCCACTTTGCCACCCCCACCACATCCACACAGCAGTGACATGAGTTGGGGGGCTGAGGAACTCACCAAGAAGAAATGGTTGAATTTGTCCCAAGGTGAGAAGATCAGTTGATGCAAATCCAAGACTCCTCAGGTGCTGTTGCTGAGGAGGTGGCAGAAGGTGGAGAGCTGGTGGCCACTTGATCTTCTCATCCAGATCCCAGGCTGGATTTTCACTGTTGGAGTTTCTCACTGAGGAAAAAAAAAAACCAATTCCATGAAGTTCTCTCTCTGATGGGTTTGGAGTTCTAATTTTACACTATTACCTTTAACAACTCACTCCTCTGATGACCTCTTCAGGCTCCTCTGAGCAGAGGGGTCGTGGGGGGCACCACGTTGCACCCAACTCCAAGAAGACATTCAACATCACGTCGGTTTAGGTGGAAACAGTAAACTTGATTTATTGAAAAAAAAAATCTATTACATTTATTCCTTTATTACACAGGTTTAAAATATTTAAAAATAGCTCTTATGGGCATTACACTTAAATTTTATGACATGTTTATTGGACTTTGAAGAAATGTACAATATGTCATCCGACACTATATTTTAAAAAGGGCCTTATGTACTAAAAAGGGGGTTTTTTTCCATAGGTTTTATTTTTCTTATCAACATTTGTTCAAGTCATATATATTAAGGGGAGGAGGGAAATAAAATTACACAAAAAGAATGTCTGCAAATACAAGTAGTAATTTTATTGCAATATACCGTAGAGCTAAGTGGTCTGGGGGAAATTGGAACAGTTTGGAGCTCAGTACAATTACAACACTGTGGAATTCAACAGAGGAATTTTACTTCTTTTTTTTTTTTTTTTTTTAATTTTTTTTTTTTTTTTTTTTTTTTTTTTTTTTTTTTTTTTTTTTTTTTTTATTTTTTTTTTTTTTTTTTCGTTTCTTAAAGCAAAGAAATAAAAAGGAAAAACAAGAGAAAAAAGCTCCCTTGATGAAAAATTGATAAAACAGAATCACATGACCTAGACAGACACACACGTGTGGACACACATCAGCATATATGGCTTTTCTGTTGCAGAACAACCCTTCCTGACCTTCCCACTGGTCCTCAACAAGGCTCTTGCCAAGGTGGCCTAGAAGCTGAAATCTCCTATATAATATTATTATTATTATTATACACCCCTTTTCACTGCTTTGCTGCCAGAGTCTGTAGTTTTTAGGGTAGCACCTTATTTATTTAATTATTCACTCCCCCAAAGTGGACATCAAAGAAGAGAGAAGCCACCAGAAGGAGGGGGATGGATGGAAGCACCAACTTGGCTTTGCCTCCCTTCCTGGGCTGCTGCTGCTGCTCTCTGCTTGGGAAGGAGAGGGGGGAAAGGACATCAGAGAGAGGTTTTTCTTCACAGTAAATGTGATGTCTTTTCCTTGACGGTGAAAGACCCCCCCCTTGGCTCAAGCTCTAACGCTCCAGGCCAAATAATAAGAATATTAATAAAAAATAACACCCTGCAACGTCTATTTTCCAGCTGAGAGATCTAAAGGAGGGAAAGGGGCAGGGAGAAAACACACAAATAGGAAAAAAAAAAAGATGGAGTGAGCAGGTTGTGAGGTGAAAAGGCTGCATGGGAAAAAAAAAAACAAACCCCAACCAAACCCACAATAAAAACCATCCTGGTGGGAAGACCAAGGGAATTGCAGCCTCGTGTCAGGACATCCAGCAAAGCCAGAAATTAGCACCACGAACATTCAGCCACTGAGGACAACCTGGTGTGGGCAGCACCCTACAAAAGGCATGGGTATTCTTGGGAAAAAAAGTAAAAAAAGAGAAGAAACCAAGATGTGAGCACATTTAATGCCTTTTTCTACATGGGCTGTATCAGCTACTGCACTACAGTGAAGGAAAGGAGCAGGTTTTCTACCTAAGGAGCATGAAGGGGACATGCAATTATCAACCCAAGCCTAGCAAGAGCCTGGTCTGTGTGGAAAAGGGCTAAAAAAGCAAAAGCTGGTGGGAGATTGGCCAATGGCAGGGGATCACCAGTGTTGTATTAAAGTCTTTTTCAAATAGATAGCACCACAGAGACATGTAAATATAAAAAGCACCTTTTTTTTTATCCCTTCTATTTTTTTTTTTTTTCTTCTTTTTTCTTTACACCTTCTATTCGGAGAGGACAAATGGATTTTCCCTGCCACTGCAATCTGCCACTGGGAATGGGGGTTCAGTCAATTATTGTGCTGAAAGAAAGGAGAATTAATTTAAAACTTGGATGTAAAGATAAGGAAGGGTTTAAAAAGGCAGAGACTCAAAGCAGATCCTGCTTTTTGATCAGGGGTTTAGAGAAATCCTGTTAAAAAGTGGCTTTCATTTCCTTATTTTGAAATATTCCTTCCAGAAAGGCACTTGTGGCTCAGGGGGGTGGTTTGCCCCTTGTAGGGTCTGCAAAGACTCGTGCCTGGGTGTAAGTGAAGCCCCCCCAGATCCAGGAGCAGTGGGGACATGAGCCACCACCTTCATTCCCAGGTGGAATGGAGGGTGGTTTAATAGGGCCAGGGGTCACATGCATGTTTTGAAGGCAGGAACATTGAAACCTTTCAAATAATATACAATACACATATTTACTTACAAACATACAAAAAAAGAAGCACCTTTAAGACACGGCAAAGAGATGCCCAGTGTGACTTTTTGCCATCAAATTCATGGGGTTCAATTGTGTAAAATGCAGAATTCCATGACTGGTGATATTGGAGGATCCCATCAATGGAGATAATTAAAATTTTGGGGAATGGCCATGACATCTGCTTGCTAGAGCCTAACCAGACTTTGTGGAAGTCAACCATGATGAGCTTGGGCAGGGTTTGGATGGAAGCCAGGACTTCACCATCAAGCTGGACACAGGAGTTTCAAGTTTTTTCCATTTTTCCATAGAAACACACAAACAAACAACAGGGACGAGCGCTCGGTGGCAAGAAGAAGAAGAAGAAGAAGAAGAAGAAGGTCTTTGATGGTGGTGGGGTCTGCTGGGTGGCCGTGGAGCAGCAGCAGTGGTGGCACAGGGACAGCTCTTGAGGCCACACATGCGGTTGGTCGGTCATGAGATTCTGTGTCTGTGGTGGGAACGGTCCTCTCGGGTCGGTACCTGTGGCTGTGGTGGTGGCACAGAGGGACTCGGGCAAAAAACGAGGGACAAACCAACACGGGAACAATAATAACCCATCGCTGTCCAGTTTCAGAACGTGCATGTGACAAGGAATTTTTTCTTTTTTTTCTTTTTCTTTTAATTAATTAAATGGCGCAATGAGGTTACGAGGTTGCTCATTTGGAGACTAGTTTTCGGGTGGCTCTTAGCCCAGGAAGCAAGCTGGTCCCACCTCGAATCCAAATTTCTGTGACGCTTCTCCGAAGTCATTGAACATGATGTCGACTATAGGTACCTGCTCTACTTTGGGCGTGTTGATTTCCAGGATTGTCTTCTGATAGCCCTTCTTTGCCTGAGGAGAAGAGAGAGAGAGAGGAGCTCTGGTGATGCCTCCAACCCCAAACCAGCGTTAGGGAGAGGAATGAAGGGCACCACAGACAAATCACTTCATAGAGTCATCGAATGGTTCGCGTTGGAAGGGACCTCAGAGATCTAGTTCCAACCCCTCTGCCATGGCAGGGACACCTCCCACTAGACTAGGTTGCTCCAAGCCTCATCCAACCTGGCCTTGAACACCTCCAGGGATGAAGCAACCACAACACCCCCTGGGCAACCTGCTTACAATGTCCCACCACCCTCAGAGTGAAGGGTGAGACACTGGAGTGAATGATGAGTGCATGGTGAACATTCATCATGACTGAGCCTTCACCCATCACCTGGGAACACAATGTCCATCTTGCCCAGGTATCTTCTGAGCTGAACTGAGGCACCAAGCACCCAAACACCCTCCATTTCCCCAGCAGATCCAGCAGCCACCCTCTCCTCAAGAGGGATGGTGACCACCGAGCAAAGCCCTTGAGCCCAGAGGTTGAGGCAGAGGCAGCTGCTGCCGTGCAGCTCAGGAGACACTAAACCCTGCTGTCAGCTCACGTCAGAGCTGGAGCAGGAGCCTGGTAAAGCTGCTGTGGCTCTGGTGTGGTTGTTTTGCCTCCCCGAGGACACACACGGGTTGTTGAGCAAATGGGAGCGATTTCATTTGAATATATTAGTCTGACTGTTACCCGAGTGCTACCAAAAAAAGCTCACATTTAAAGTTTGATGGAATTCACAAGGTGCTGTTGGCTTTTTATCGTGCCTGGTAGCCACACAGTTATTCCCCAAATATAAATAATTATTAGAGGAGCAGAAGTGCCCCCGGGGGCATACAAAGCTGCACAAACAAGTGGATTTATGGAGCAGCTTTTGGCTCTACCTTCCCCTCTGATTTGTGTGTCTCAGAAGAACAGGCTTTATCACAGCTACTGAGAAAGGGCTGTAAGATCAGGGAAAACACAGTCAAATAACGGCCTGAACATCAGCCCTGGAGATCTACCAGCACTGGCTGCAGCAGCTTCCAGCACAGCTGGAGCACAGGTCCTACCAGGACCTCTGCAGCAACACCAACCTCATTTTTCCCATGCTAGAGCTCAATCTTAAATATCCTGCCTGTGGTTCAGGAAGTAAGGATGATCTACCAGGGTACAGGAGATGCAGAACCTCTTTCTACAAGGCTGCAAGAAGCTCCCTTGGGATGTCCTACCTATTTTTTTACAGCCTACAGGAACATCTCTGGCTGGTTTGGAAGCGATGCCCAAAGCTCTGAGCCAGGAGATGACATCTCTGTGCTCCACCATCACACTGGGGCTCGTCCAGCCTCTCTTGGTGCTCCCACTGATAAATTCTTGCCACAATCATTTGTTTGCAACACCAAGACCAAGACCACCGAGACCAAGACCACCGAGACCAAGACCACCAAGCCTGGCTGTGCTAACAGCTGCCTGTGAGAAGCAACCAAGCAAATGAACTCCAAGGAGCTCCAGTTCTCTTCTGTGCAAATAATCCCTCGTCAGGGAGAGGAATTCGGGGCAACAGAACCAAATCACTTCATAGAATCATTGAATGGTTTGGCTTGGAAGGGATCTCATCATCCAGTTCCAACCCTCCTGCCATGGCAGGGACACCTCCCACTAGACCAGGTTGCTCAAAGCCCCATCGAACCTGGCCTTGAACACCTCCAGGGATGGTGCCTCCACAAGCCCCCTGGGCAGCCTGTGCCAGGGTCTCACCACCCTCAGAGTGAGGAATTTCCTTCTGATTTCCAACTAGATCCCCCCTCTTCCAGTTTGAACCCATCACCCCTCGTCCTATCACTGCAGGACTTAAATCAAAAGGGTTTCCAGCAGGAACATCTGCCTTAAGACGGGTGATTTTGCAGCATCCCTGGGAGTTTAGAAGGGAAAGTGAGGAGAAGGCACTTTTTACTGAGGACACATCACTTTAGCAGGAGATATGAAGTACTTGAGGACAAACTTCCCCACGCAGCTTCTGAGCCTTTCCAGAAGCAGGACGGAAGCCCTTTCCCTCCCTGCAGGAGTGTTAAAAGAAGAAATGATTTTAATCTGATTTTCCTCATTGCTCCTACAGCAAGAAAAACTCTGTGTGTGCCAGAACAGAACCACTTTCATCTCAAATTATGCAGAGGGCTTTTTTTCTGTCAAACATCTCAAACTTTCCGGCCCGTGGGCTTCAAGCGCTGCAGCTGCAGAGGTGAGAATTATGCTTTTTGCACCAGCAAGCTGGGGCTCAAAGAAAATTCAAGCAGCACCTGCTCTGCCAAACTTTTAGCTGCCAAGGGCAGAATTTTCAGAGCTCGCTCCCAAATCAAGCATCCAACAGAAGGAGGAGGATGATTCTGGGCCCCTTTGAAACACTGGCTCTTGCCCGTGGCCAAAGCAAAGGTGGAGAGCACAGCTCAGAGCCTTCCTAGGGTGCCACAAAAATCCCCACCCAACCCAACACCAAATCCTTAGTGCTTTGCCTCCAAGATGTCCTGAAAATAGTTAAATTATAATCTGAGAACTGGGTGTCATCACTCAGCTCGCTCAATGTGAGCAAACCAAGTATGAGCAAAGACAAGGGGGGATAGAATCAGAGAATCATTTAGGTTGGAAAAGATCTTTAAGATCATCGTGTCCAATTAACCTGACCCTACCAAGTCCACTGCTAAATCATGTCCCTCAATATTTAAAAGCAACCCATGGTTTTAGGCAGGTCTCTTCCTTTATGCACAGCCAGCAAGAAAGCAAATTAGTTTGATTCCTAGAGGTGCTGCAGCTTCCCCTGACCTTGAGAGGAATCAGGTATTCCCAGCATGGGGAAGAGCAAGCTCAATGTCTCCATGCTGGGACAACCCTCAAGGTCAACTACAACAGGCACAGGAAATTCGGAGGTGATTTTCTCTGAGGCAGATCATAGAATCATTTAGGTTGGAGAAGACCTCTAGGATCATCAAGTCCAACCTCTGTCCAACATCTCCCTGACCCCTAGATCATGTCTCAAAGTGTCACATCTACTCATTTTTTGGACACCTCCAGGGATGGTGACTCCACCACCTCCCTGGGCAGCCAGTTCCAGTGCCTGACCACTCTTCCAGTAAACAACTTCTTCCTAATATCCAAACTAAACCCCTCCTGGCACAACTTGAGGCCATCACCTCTTGTCCTGGCATTAGTTCCTTGGGAGAAGAGCCCAACCCCAGCCTCACCACAACCTCCTTTTAGGTAGTTGTAGAGAGCAACGAGGTCTCCTCTCAGCTTTTTCTCCAAGCTAAACCACCCCAGTTCCCTCAGGCGCTCTTCATATCATTCTCCAGACCTCCCACCAGCTTTGCCACCCTTCTCTGCACCCTCTCCAGATGATGGAGCTGCCCTGCCCCACGTACCGCGCAGCCGTCGAGGGCGGCTCGGATGTAGGGGTTGTTGTCGTAGGACATCTCCTCGTCGTTGGAGCCCAGGAAGCGGATGGCCTTGTCGTAGCTGTCGGTGGTGGCATCGTGCCAGGCGACGGACTGGTAGCAGTTGTAGGTGATGTTCTGGTGGGCCGAGGCGCTGAGGAGCCGGAGGAAGGTCATCTGCACCACCCCGATGGGGTTCCCGTCCGAGTCCACGTAGGAGAGCTGGGGGAAGTGGAGAAGGGGAGACACTGGGCAGTGAGGGGCGATGCAACATGTCTAGGGGGGCTCTGAGGACCACCAGTCTCACCCATCTTGGTTACCCAGTGCATGGGGCTCAGTCTCATCACCTCAACGGGGTGCAGACACTGCCCCTGCCCCACCAAGAGCTGCTATGGGGCTGCCCTGGTCCTCCTGTGGCTACTGAGGGGCAACTGATTTCTCTTGCTAGATGTGAGCTGAATAAATAAGGCTAATGAGGGGTAGGAGGAGAAAGGAAGGGGGACTTCAGTCCTGGTTGCACAAAGGGGCAGGTGCTCAGCAGATCAGGGGATGTATTTCTCAATTTTAAGCCAACACTGAGTGTACTTCTCCAGCTTTATCAAGGAGAGAAATCAGATTTCTCTAAGGGTTTGAGGCTTTATTTTTTTGTCCTATTTGACATGATTTTCTGACCACTGTGGGTGTTTCCTTCTGCACACACTGGGGTATCTCCCATTCATTTCTCCTCAGCACCCCCACACTGGATTTAAGCAATCTCTGCACTTAATCTGCAGCAATCCTGCTCCTGCTGATCAGGACTCTGTGACACCCTGGTCCTGGTCATCGAGGCAAACCTCAGCTCAAGGGAAAATGCATTTACTGCCCTCAGGACATGTCATGATACACAGAGCTGACACTGGGATCTGCTCCATCCTGCACATCAGGGTCCTTTTCTCCCTTGGAGAACAGCATCTAGAAATATATTTCTACCAAATGCAATTGATCCAAGCCCCCTTCCACACCTACAGGATCCAGGACTTTCTCTGGTCCCCCACCAAGGACTCAAACCCCACAGCAGGACAGTTATTTTTGCAGGTATAAACTAACTGTACTTCAGGTGGCACCTCCAGCCACGGCCAAGCTACCAGAGCTGCTGTTCCTCTACTGTCCTCTATGGACAGTGGGTTGCTTTAGAAAGGACCAGGAGAAAAACAGAGGCACACAAAGAGCAGAGTCTTCTTCCAGGTACCATGAAACCTCGGTGCAAGCTGCAAACAGTAGAAGAGATTCATAACCAGACAATCAAATCATGAATAAAAAAGGTAATAAAAATAAATATACCAACCGGTTGTCAGGATACCATTGCAGGGTCCTCCTGAGAGTTAAATATGACTGACCATGAGAGAGCCACGTGTGCCAGGAGAAAACCACCAGGACGTGGAAGGAAGGGGGCACAAAATGCCAACTACTTGGTGCACACTCAATGACATGTGGCACTAGTGATCTGCAGGACCCATTTCTCTTGTTATTTCAAATTATCCCTTGGTTTGGGGACCTGATTGCCTGTTATGGGGTCCCAGGTGCTGTCCTGCCTTGCAGGCTGCATGAAGCCCCGTCCCAGCTTTGCAACTGGAGCTACTGGGAGCTGGTTGTGTGTGGAAGGCTTATGATGGGAACATGGTTTTGGGAAAATCAACCCTGCCCTGTTCTCTCTGTGAGAGCATTTTTCTCCCTGTGGCAGATGCCATATGGCTCTGAAGGGATAACAGGGCAGGACGGGTGGCAGGTCTTGTTAGAGCTACTGGGAATTGTGTGGAACACACACAGAAGGGAAGCAGAGTCCAGAAGGAAACATCTGCAGCCCTTTTATCCCTCTAAATGCAGTTTGGCTGCATCATGAGGAATGGTGAGAAATCAGCTCCAAGTGCTCTGTGTCATTGATTAATGATGGGGCAGGAGCATCAAAACAAGATGATTTCTTTGTGTTTCATATTCACTGTGTCCTCTAGATATACCCAGAATAAAGGAAAGTGTCTTCAAGGCTGCACATTTCATACAAGAACCCTCCCCATCAGCAGCCAGTTGGAAACCTTCCCCTTGGCTCTGAGGACCCCCATGGGCTCAGCCCCTACAAGAGACTGTGCTTGGGGGGCATGGAAGGACACCAGGGACCTTCTCCATGGGGGTAAGAGGAGCAACACTGCACCCAGAAGGGAACTCAAACTCATTTATCCCACCCATCTACACACAGATTTCAATTGATCCTGGATCCAAAAAATGTCTCCCCAATTTATCAGTCTCAGGGGGTGAAATAAGAGGTACTTTAAAAAAAAAAAAACCCACATCAACTTTACTTTTATGGCTTGTATTAAGCTTGTGGTTGGCTTAGGAAGGTCTTCTACGTGCTGGTGGCTTTTTTTCCAAACAGAAAATGCAGGACAGGTAAAAAAAACAAAAAAAAAGCAAGAAAATGGCAAGAGAGAAAGATGGAACAAAGTAGCTCCAAGTAGCTCTGAAATTCCTATTTTTCAAAACATGGGCCCTAAGCTCTAATGTAGCTGATAAAGAGTGGGGAAAATAAAAACAGCAGAGAAGATGGAGATACTCCTATTATTAACTGAGGAAGTGCTCTGTAATTAAGCTATGAGGAGATGTCCTCCAAGGAGCTACGAGGCTGAAGCCTTTGGGTTGGTAATGCAGAGAAGCTGCAGAAGCCACATTTTTCTGGTGGGCAGAAATCAGAGCAAAATGTGTTTAGTGGCAATGAAATGCAGCCTAGGGAAACAATGGGGTGATGTTTTTTTTTTTCTCTGTTGTTTGCCTTTTAAGGTGGAAGTTTGGGGCTCTGCAAGAAACCTGCACCCTGGGGAGATGTTGCCTGTACCTTGGAGCATCTCCTGCTTTCAGGGCTAAGTTGGTTTTAGCCACTATTTTCCTTCTTCCCTAATTCTCCTGATTTTACTGAGCTCATTATGTGCATCCTGCTAATCCTACAAGAATTTAAACACACAGAGAGATTTCTATGGCTTAAGAAGACCTGGCTTACACTGCTCAGTGCCTCCTCTGGGGAATAACCTCCCCAGGGAAGGGGTGGATTCCCCAACAATGGACATTTCTAAGATTTAGCTGGGAAAAGTCTGGGCCATCTTATCTAGATTGTGCTTTTGGCAAGAGAGGTTGCACCAGATGATCCCTGAGGTCCCTTCCAGCCTGGTACTCAATGATATCCCTGACCAGGGATATCCACAATATGAATGTCCTCTTACAGGACAAGATATCAGAGCTTTTTACAAGCTGCTGCCTTGCTTGCTTGCTGACATCAAACATTGTTTGACCTTATGACAGTTCTTCTCCTTTGACTAAGTCAAATTCCTGCCTGCATGGCTTGGCAAACACTTGAAATCTTCCTTTAAACCAACAAATTCAAGGTTCCCAAGCTCTGCAGGTGACACGGGAGCCCCTGATGTCACTCATCTCCAGTGTAGGAGATTAAATCCATCCTTAGGGGAAAACCTGTGCAGGTTCACCACCTCAGCCTGGGTACCAGGGAGCTCGGGCAGTGACAACACCGTGCCCAGCTCCACCTTGAAGCATCATCTTAGGGAGTCTCTCAGCTCTCAGGATAAGGCTACACTGCTGGGGGACAGCAGCATGTGGACATCTTGGTGTAATGGGGATGGGAACCACTTAGGAGACAGAAAGAGGGATGCAATCCATTGCAGTGCTCTATGGAGAGAGACCTCCATCAGCTCCAGCTCTGCAGGGTTCTCCCAGCACACCACCATGTCCCCTTCTAAGGCTCCTCACCTGCTCTTAGGTTTCCAGTCGAGCAGACTGGAGGGAAAAAGCATCCCCATTAGGTTCTGTTTCTTTCTCAGCATTCCACCTTAAATGTTTTTTACTGCAACTTGTGATTAGTCCAGCATGCAGAGTGCAACAGGTCTGGCCATACCAAAGCAGATGAGGAGCTCTCATTCAGACTAGAGGGCCAAGGTCGAGGTTAGCCACTTACCAAAGACCCCCGCTTGTATTGACTATACCATGTGGAAGGCTTTTCTTTGGGCCAACGAGCCATTTTACTCTGTAAAATACGACAGGGGTTAAAGAAACCAGAAAGCACCAAGATGCATCTTACCAGTTTACCGCGCTTGAATTCACTGAACCAGGAGCCTGGGTTCTCCTTTGGCCAAGAAGTAATTCTAGCCTAGTTTGTGGACGGTGAGGAGGAAAGAGAGAAAGAAGAGAAAAAAAAAGAAATTAAAGTTACAATCAATTGCACAAGCAGGGTCTGCATGTCTTACTGAAACTGTCCAACTGCCTTCAAAAGGTTTCCTTAATTTTTATACGCCAGTAACACGACCAGTTGGCAGAGCCCTGAGGTGGCAAGAGGTTCTCCAGCAGCACTGGGGTGATGTGATGTTGGTGTGGGTGCCCAGCACTGCCTTGGTACCATGCTCCTTTACCCAGGGCTAATGATCTCTGCCTCTGAGATGCTTTGGAAGCAAAACCAGCAGCTCAGCCCGTTGGTAGGAGAGACAAAAGGAAGGACAGAGAGGAAAAAAAGGAAATATCAGTATCTTCATGAGGTGGAAAAGCAATGCTGGTAATGGAGAAGGTTTTGTCACTCCAACGCTGGATCCAGGTGCTGTGGGGCTGGGGAAGGCAAAGAATGGGATGAAGGAGAAACCTCTGCCTGCCTCCTGTGTTTGTGCAGCATCCTCCTCAGTGCTGGACCAGCACACGTGATGGAACCAACTACTACAGTGGGGGTGACCTTGCCAAGAAAGGGGCTGTCAGAGCATCCTTGCTGGCAGCAGCTGAGTCACTTGTTTGGAGGCAGAGCAGGAGGAAGGAGTGTGGCTGTCGCCTGCTCCCCTGCCCTCCCACAAGCTCCCTCTCTGCTGCTGTAAATCTCCTCCCAAACAACAGCCAAGCTTCATGCAGGTGATTTGGGATCATCCTTTGCTTTCCAGTACATGAACCATAAAACAAGTGCTGGGTAAAGGACGGACTGGAAGGGGATACAGCTTAAACTCTGCTGTGGCTTATAACACAACCACTCAGCCCATATTAATGTTGGTGTGGTTGTTGTTTCCATTCCTCTACATGGAAAAAAAAAGCAGGCTGAAGCTTTTTCTTATTTATGGCAGGATTGCAAAGCGTAGCACAATTTGCATTTGAGGAGCATCATCACAGCAGTGAGAGGAGCAGCTCCACAGTGGATGAGATGGGGCCAAAAAGCCACTTGAAGAATCAGCACAGCAAGAGTCAGTGATGGGAAGATCATGGGCAGACTCTTTTTTAGCTGCTCAGGTTTGGAGGAACAAAACAAGTTAGTGCCAAGGAGAAGAAATCCATCTCCTATTAAACAGCCCTAACAAAACTCCAGGAAGGTTGATGCTTGTGTGTTCCTTGTCCTGTTCTGGCATCATATTTCTGGTGGATGAAATTCAGTGAGCAAATGGCTTCGACTGGAGGGAACAGGTTAACCAGGACCTTAACCCAGCTGGAGCACAAGTGGGACACTCAGAGAGCTGCTCCAGGCTGATTTTAAGAGCTCCTGCTTGGCCAGTGCAAGAACTGGTCCCCAGGCATTGTGGAGAGCAGCTCTGGGATTGAGAGTGTGTGGGCACAGGATAAAAATGATGAGTATGGTTGAGCTAAGCCCATCACTACACAAACAACTCAATCAACCCTGTGCATTGGTGCCAGGGAGAGTGCTGAGGTAGCTGCAATCATCGAGCATCATTTTCCCTCAAGAAACACCAGGAGATAAACATTTATCTGCTCTGCCTCTAGACAAAGTGAGGGTAGAGAATCTTGGTGCTGGCTGCAGGAGGGAAGACAAGGAATGAGTTAAATGAAGCTCACGTGGAGCTGCAGTTCCTGCACCAACACTCACTTCTGCCTTTGGAAAATAAATAAAAAAAATCAGATTTTAGCATTTATTATGCTAAATATCATCAAAGGCTTGTCCTATATCACAGCTTGAATCTGACTTACTCAAAGAAAATTCTCTTTGTAAACATATTCCTCATTATTTCAGAAGCCAAAGTTGTGTTACAAAGTGCTCTGGATCTTTAATCCTTACTTGCTATTTTTCAATGCTGCTGAAATTGTCTGTCTGGGAATATTCATATTAGGAAACACTCTCTTATCACCATGATATAGAAAAGGGGGGGAAAAAAAGTTGTGTGGACTTACTCCTTCAGATTTCTTATCGGGGAAGATACAAGTCTCTCCACCAGCTGTGAAATTACAGTAAACTTTGAAAGAGTCCCTGGAACATCCTTGGTTAGGATCAACCCAGTATTCACCTGGATGCACGAGAGGGAAGAGAAGGGAGGGAAGAATCAGCACTGTGAGGGAAGGATGAACCATCAACGGGGCTGAACCATCAACAAGGGATGAACTCAGCCACCAGGGATGGTTCATCTCTGTCATAGGCTACTACTTCTAATTATTTTATGGAAAAATGGATATATTCTGCTTCCATACAATACTGTGGCACCTTATAGGAACAGCTATTTTTTCATCATATATCCCCATTCTTAGGATAGAATATTTTGGTTGGAAGGGACCTACAATAATCATCTAGTCCAGCTCTTCAGGCTTGATGGGGCTTTGAGCAACCTGCCCTAGTTAGAGATGTCCCTGCTGGACTAGATGCCCTTTGGAGGTCCCTTCCAATCCAATCCATTCTATGATTTGTCAGCCACATTCCTCATGGGGCACCAGGGCCAGGACTCTCCAAAAACCACAGTGTTTCCCCCACCCTCCCCTTGTCCCTGGACACACCATCTGGGAAGTCAGGGTGACAGAGCTGCAGGTCCTTGCAGGTACGTGCTGGGTTGTGTTGAGTGCCCAAGGGATGCTTCATTTGCTCTATTTCCAGTTTCAAGGAATTCAGGGAGCCAAAAATCTCCTCCATGCCATCTGCATAGTCCATGTAGTTGTCGGCGTTTCCATCATCCACCAGCTGGCTGGCGTCGATGTTCCTCCTGGTCCTCTTGGAGGACTGGATGGGCAGGGGCTGGATGACTTCTCCTGGAGGACCCTGATTGGTGGGGGAAGAAGATACAACCTCTCATTCCATTGGCAGCAGAGAGATGGTCAAAGCAGCCACAGCATCAAGAAGCATCACAAGATACAAACTAAACACGGAGAAAACCCCATGATAAAAACCCTGGTAGCCAGGCTGGAATATTGGGTCCATCTTCTCTTGTCATCTTCCCATTAGTAACTTCTCCCTTCACACTCTGCTTTCTTCCCCACATTAGAAAAAAGTTCTTTAACATGAGGGTGATAGGTCAGTGGAATGGGCTGCCCAGAGAGGGGGTGGAGGCCCCATCCCTGGACTCATTCAAGGTCAGGCTTGCTGGGGCTCTGAGCAGCCTGCCCTAGGTGGAGATGTCCCTGCTGGTGGAGGGAGGTTGGACCAGATGACCTCTCGAGGTCCCTTCCAGCCTGGAACATTCTATGATTCTATCTCTAAGAGCTGTCAATCCATCACTAGAACTCTTGACATGATCAATCTTTGGTCAGAAATCTACTTCCTAACTTCACAACACCCCTTAAAGTTCATTTCAGGTACTGGGTTCTACTTACAGGAGGTCCTGGGGGCCCAGGAAGACCCGATTCACCCTTTGGACCTGTTGGACCCTGGGTGGAAAAACAAGGGAAAAATATATGAATCACTCAGGAAAAAGCACTTGCACTTCTATCCCATCCTAAATGTTATTTCTTTTAATCTCTTGGGGCAAAAACTTTCTTCCTGCCCCTTCAAGCACACAAGAGGAGTCTCCTTTCACCCCACACCAAAACCATATAAAAAAAAATTCCAAAATTAAATATTTAAGTAAAAGAAAGGATCAGTCAAACACTTGGGGTTAAACAGCCAAATTTTGCTTGGGCATCCTATGGAAAAGAACCTTCCAATGCATGTAAATATTAACTCTAGATAATTTCAAAAGCTTTATAAATCAAAATAAAACCTTAAAATTAGTAAAACACCCAACTCTGCATGGGAAAAAGACACTAGGAAGTTGCCCCAAAGGAGTTTTTAGCTGCCTGCAGAGATCTGTACCATGAAGTCTCACATTTCTCACTGAGTTCCTCACTTTTCAGCTTCCCACCTCCCTCCTCACAGGCTATTTTTAACACCCTCTGCTTTACAGCAGCAGCTTTTCTCCTCAGGACTATGCACTGGATTCCTCCTTATGATCTTTGCTGTGCTGCTGTTGAATGAAGTACAATGTGTGCAGCAGAAACCTTCCCCCAATTATCATCTCAGGGCTCCAAGAGCCTGGAAAGGCTGCGTCTGGCACAGTCCTCCTTGGCTAATTGCCTTAATGCCACTGATGTGGAGGAGTCCCAGCAGGTTGTGCCTTTAATAAGAGCTCCTCAACCTCTTCATTTAACAATGTCTATACTCACTGATGATCCTTTAGCACCTTTGGGACCGGGTGGACCCTGCGTGGAGAGAAATAGAGAAAGGAGTGAGTGCATTTCCTAGCAGAGGAGTTGTCAGGAGAGACCCAGAGCAGGGTTAGACAAGGTGGTTTTCTTAATTCACTTCCTTGCTTGCCCCTGCTTTTCACATCCACTGGAGTTTGGAGCTGCCTTTTCATTTGCCCATGTACAAAAAGCAGTTGTGTCAGCCCCATCTGTGTCACTGCTCCACACTCCTGCCCAGAGGGGGACTGGAAAAGCTGCTCTGTGATTGTCACAGCCTGGGGCTGATCCTGGGGCTGTGCTAAGGACACCCAGCAAATGCTGGTTGCCCAAGGGCACGGGTTGCAGCCTTTGGGCATCCCAAGAAAAACCAAGGCAAAGAGAAAAAAGCACCCAAAAAATCACCATGGGATTGGAGATAGTCCAGAAGAAAAGCACCCAAAAAAATCACCATGGGATTGGAGATAGTCCAGAAGAAAAGCACCCAAAAAATCACCATGGGATTGGAGATAGTCCAGAAGAAAATGTGGGAGAACCAGGGTGGGCTCATTTCCCTGCCTCCATCACACCGTGTCCCCTGTGCCCACCTTTCAGCCCCCACATCACCCCCCAGGAACTCATCCCAGTGCTTATAATGGGCTGAGCCCATTCCCATCAGCATCCTCCTATAAGGTCAGGCCAGAAGGACCAAGTTGGGTATCTGGGAGCATCAAGGTGACTCCAGAAGGCCTCTGTAGCTCCCCAGGAATTCAAAGATAATTCCTCATCACATACCGGTAATCCTGGTGGCCCTGGAGGTCCAATTGGTCCAGATGGACCCGTGATACCCTGGAAAATAAAAGCACACCACCATTGATACTCATGCAGTCTATACCTACACAACCAACATCTGCTCACAGATGGTTTTGAAGGACTCCACTGAAATCTGGAGCTTTAACTGGTTTTTAAGCATGTGCCTGATTCAACAGGAGCATGACCAGGGAATCTCATCCCTCACTCAGGCACAGGGTTTGAAAACTCAGTCCTTTAGATGAATATTTAATGTTACCATTCCCTCCAAGTCTACTCAACTCCTTTCATACGACCCTTGAGAATCTGCTTTCCACTAAAATGGGTCATTTTGGAGCACTCCTACACTTCACATGGAGGATAAACTACATTCATACAGAAAATTTCCCTCAAAGATCAGCAAGATTCTGCTTGGGCTTCTGCCCACCTCTGCTCTGCCACACCTGCTCCAAGCCAGCCCTCCCCACAGCTCAAAAGCACATTTAATTAGGGGCTGAGGGAATATTTACCTGCTCTCCTTTGGGTCCTGCTGAGCCCTGGGGTCCTGGGAGACCTCTGTCACCCTTTTCTCCCTGCTCTCCTGGTGGCCCAATAAGACCAATTAAACCTGGATGACCCTAGGGGAAAAGAGCAGATGTTAATGATGATGTCCCACTGGGGGCACCCAAATGTCAAGGTACCCAGCAAAGAGTTTTAGATGCAAGCCCAAATATCTAAGCAGGATGAGAGGAGCTTGTGGCCACCCCAACACCTGGAAGTGGCAGCCCCAACAAATGGAGCTGCTGTGGACAGCAAGGGCTGGTGGAGGGGATCACAGCAACTCAGCTCCTCTCTGTCACCTCAGAGCTGGGGATACTGGGATGGAAAACACTGTCTGGGACCCAGACAGGCAGTGGTACAACCCCACCCACAGCACATCCCTTGGGGCACCCTCACAACTCTTCATCTCTCCTCTAAAGATACACCCAAAGCTTCCAGAGCATGAGAGAGTACGTGGGGCTGGTGGAACTCCTCAGCCTTGTCCTGACACCTACAAGACCCCTCTATAAAGACATTTTTTTCCCCACTCCCAGACACGGTCATCAGGCCATGTAGTGACACTGTCTGTGCCATCCTCACCTTCTCTCCTTTAGGACCAGAGTCTCCTTTAAGACCAGGCAAACCCGGTGGGCCCTTTGGGATGCAGAGGAGGAAACAAAAGAGAGGATGAAGTCATGTCAAATGCGTTCACTGATTTAAAAAACTCACAGAATTTGATGGTCTGGACATACCAAGGGGCCTGGAGGACCATCTGGGCCAGGGGATCCTGGGAGACCTTGTTCACCCTGTAAAACAGTGAAATTCCCTCAAAACAACCATCCTTGACAGCAGTGCTCCCAGCTGGGATCACCCTGGTTATTCACCCATCCCACTGTGCCAGGGAACATTTGTCCTGGTTTCCCACAGAGGGTAAAGGCCAAAGGATTTATCTTCCTTTGCTCAAATCTCTACTGGAAAAGGGACTTTGGGGGTCATGGAAACTCTCCCCCATGTGGCTGAGCAGCTCCAAGACTCAAACCATGCTGGGAGATGATATTCACCGTTATATTATTCCTACTAAAGACATTTTATCTGCTGTCAGGTATTTAAGCACAGACAGAACGTTGCACTGGGAGAAAAGCACCTTCCAGGGTTATGGGAAAGCCCCAGGAACAACCCTGCCCAGGAGCTTTGGTTGGGAATACTCACGACTGGACCAGGAATCCCTCGGAGGCCATCGGGACCGGGCTTCCCTGGAGCACCTTGGGGACCAATGGGGCCAGTCTTCCCAGGAGGTCCTTCTAAACCAGCTTCACCCTAGAAGCCAGAAGCAGCATGGTTTCATTCATGTGATCTCCTCAAACACGCCGTGGCTGCTGCCAGGATGTCACAGAGTGGCTGCAGGGCCATGCCAAGCAGGTAAAAGCTGATTTTCCTACTGCTCCCTATCCCTTCTGCACTGAGGACAAGGCCCCAAACTCCTTCACTTTCCAGCCTTGCCTCTTTCTGCTGATTTTCTGGCTGTGAGCTCCCTGGAGCAGAAAGCTTGCCTGGGTTTGGTGCTGGGAGAGAAGCTAGGAGAGGACACCCTCCACCAACACATTCCTGCTGCTGCCACAATAACTGGAGCTATAATTTGCAATCCCACTCTCCATTTCCCCACCATGGTCCAGCAATGGTGTTTGCCCTGGGAAAGGATGCAGGGCTGTGCCTGATGTACTATTCACAACACATTCAGCTGCCCAATATGGCATTTTGTCATTTCAAAGCAAGAAAAACACTCTCATGACCTTCCCAAGCCCTAATTATCTCCACAGTTTGCTAAAAGATGAAGCACAAGCTTAGATTTGAGGCCAACAGGCTGAAATTCAGAGTAACTTGTTGTGACATGCAGCAAAATCAAATCCCTGCCTTGCAAACACCAGCGTTGACCAAGGGGGATCTTTTTGGTGTGCAAAGGACAGGGGGAGAAGTTAAACCCCACCCAGCTCTTACCTTGGCTCCTTTCTCTCCTTGCCTTCCTTCAGGACCAGCTGGACCAGGAGGGCCCTAGAGAAAGCACAGAAACAAATGCAAAACACAATTAGATGCTCTAGTGGAATTAGCAAAATGATGCTGCAGCCCCAGGGAAGGAGGCAAAATGGAGACAAGTGGCTCTGAAAAGCTTTTTTAATCAGCTTCTTGCTAAATGAATCCCTGGGCTCTGCCAGCAAGACGTGAGCAGCAGGAGCATCTCATGCTTGGATATTCTTTTGGGTGTTAAGATCTCCAAGCAAATCCATGGGACTCAGTTGATGGGTTCTCAGCAATTTCCAATGGCTGTGGATGGGGCATCATTGGGGTTTTTTTTTAATTACTACTTACTTTACCAGCTTTACCTTGCATTTACTGTAGATGTAGCAATAACATTGGTTTCTACACGTCAATACAAATAAACACTTCTAAACAACCATCTTACCCTTTTTCCTGGGGGTCCAGAGGGCCCTGGCTCTCCTGTGGGACCAGGGGAACCCTAGATGGAGAACAAGCCATAATTACACCACAAGACATGGGAAGGAAGAAGCAAATGTGTAAAAATTTGAGTCAAGATCTAGAGTTTGTGCTCAGCCAACGTGTGGGTGGCCGGGACAGCTCCTGACACCTCCTCGGGGGTGCAGGTGGTATCTTCTTTTATCCCTTCCCACCACGAGATACCATAAGGCTCAAGCAAAGTTAACATGAAAGGCTTGGATGGTGTTTTTCCTGGAGTTAATTTGTGCTTTCAGGAGGTGTTGCTGAGCAGCCTGGATGGATGGATGAGATGGGTGGATGGGTGGATGGATGAGATGGATGGATGATGGATGGATGGATGGCAGAAGCCAGGCTGCACAGATGGGAGGGAAAGGCATCAGAAGCTGGTGGGAATGAGATGCTCTATGTCCTTCTGTGTGAAAAGCCTTTGGACCTGCACACAGAAGCTGTGGGGTCTGCTGGGGAACAGGTCTCATCTATCTGGTTACTCACAGTCTGTCCGGGTTCGCCATCATCACCTTTGTCACCAGGGGGACCATCTTGACCCTAAAAAGGAAGAAGAAAGGAGCAAGCAGGCATGGTTAGGGTATGAGGAGAGTTAGGCAGAGCGTTGGCAGCAGCAGATGTCCTTCAACTGGTCTTCATGTCACCAGGAACCAGCCCTTCCCACCTCCTGTTGAGAACACTGGCAACAGCAAAGGTCCTGTGTCAAATACTGTGGATCCCAACATACATAGAGCTACTGCCCCAAAGGCTGTAGCATGGTCCAACGGTCTTATGGTGGGACTTTCTACTCTTCCCCAAGTAAAGGAAGAGTAAATGCCAGAGGAGCTGCTGGGGAATGAACAGCCCATGGTCATATTTCACTAAACCAAGAGGAGGAACCCAACTGCCCTTCTCTGTGACAAACACTTACAGCTGGACCAGGTTCTCCAGGAGGACCAGGGTCACCAGGGAAGCCAACGGGGCCCTGTGAAGAGAGAAGAAGGATATCCCCAAGTCAGAGATGCTGCATCTGGAGAACTGCAGAGCACTGTGACAACACAGGGAGTCACCCTACGGGGCAAACCCCCAACTCCCTGCCCTCAAACACAACCCCAGATCACATCCCATCTTTGCATCCTCAACCTGTTAGAGCCACCAGACTGCTCAAAGCTCCAGAGGCAACACTGGGAGCTTCATCTAGCTTTTCATAAACAGCTTGGACAAGTGACAGCAGAACCCTCCCAGCTCTGGGGAAGGTGCAGATCAGAAGGTTTTTCTTTTGCTTACTACACCACGACGTTTTTTTCACATGAAGAACCTCTCGAAGCATTTAATGACTAAAACACTTCCCCATCCTTCTCATACAATGTCTATGGTGTACTTCAAATGACTCTGAGACCAGTGCTCAGACAATGGGCTTCAACCAATAATGCAACATCCCCCAACCCCATCTGTTAGGAGATGACTAACTCCCCAGTCTCCTCTGCTGTTTCATGCCATCTTTGCTTATGGCATAATAAATTTCTCCAGCCAGCAAGCATCAAAGAAGCCAGCAAGATAAATACTGGACCATTATCATCTGGTATAAATCAGTAGAAGCTCTACTGGCTTCAATAGAGCTACAGCAATTAGCATCAGCAGGAATCTGACCCTAGAGGTACAACTCCCACATCCACATAAATCTCCTCAGTGCTCTTTTGGAAGCTTCTCTCCAGTGAGGACCTTGGCAATCCATCAGCTCAAGAGCAAAGTAAACCTACTGCAGGCCCTCTTCCTAGGGGCCTGCAAAAAGGACTCATAATTGAAGGTATTGCTGGAAGAGATGGTGCAGCTGGGTCTTCTCCTCATTAGCATCCTAAAAAAGGGGACTGTTATCACATATCATTAGAGGAGCAATTCTCTGGCTGGGGAACTACCTCAAATTTTCACCCAAATGCCTGGAAAGCATCTTTTCTGCTGGGCAAGGCAAGGAAGCAGTGCTTGGGGTACTTACAGGGCTGCCTTTGGGACCATCATCACCTGGTGGACCTTTGGGGCCAGGTGGGCCAGCAGCACCAGAGGGACCTGCTTCACCCTTTTCACCTCTTTCACCTTTAGGACCCTGGAAAGGAGAAAAAAGGTGTTTCTATTATCCAGAAAAACAACTTACCCATATCCAATCATCCTTTAAATTCTGAGAGCAGCTCTGTTTGTCCCTCCAACCAGGAGGACAAGGTTTATCCCTTCCCACAGTGTTCATGTTGTTCAGCCATGGGTAGCCCAGATTCCATGACTGACATGACACTATAAATACCCAGGAACGTGGGGATGGGTTGTCTGAGATCCAACCCAAGGATGTGGCTGTTTCAGCCCCCCAACCCCAGGTCTCTCTGACCCCCCCCCTTCAACCAGCTCTTCAGGGGACATCACTGAAGGAAAGCTCTTCTCCATCACCTCGTGGTGGTACTTACTGGGAGGCCAACTTCCCCAGGAAGACCAGGCTCACCAGATTCACCAGGTTCACCCTGTGGAGGGGGGAAAAGAGGGTGATCCATGTTATATTTCTGCAGGGTGGAGTTTTCTAGTGAAGAAGCAAAGCTCCTGCATGAGTGTTGACTCCTGCAGGCTTCCATCAGCTTTGTCTGGGGGCTTTACCTTCTCTCCTACTGCACCAGGATTCCCTATTCCTCCGGGAGGACCTTGTGGACCATCTGCTCCTGGTGGTCCAGATGGGCCTCTGGGGCCAGGTGGGCCTGGTGGGCCCTGAGAGCAAGAGAAGAAAATTTAAGAGATGCTTCTTGGAGCAACGTCTATGTCATGGATGAAAAAAGAAGTATAAATCCATCTTACCATTTGTCCAACATCACCTGTTTCTCCCTTCTCACCAGGTGGTCCAGGCAAGCCCTGTGGAGGTGGAGGGGATGAGTTTTAGCTGTGAACATCTCAGGTGGAGCCCCAGCTGCCACTCCCACCATGCAGCAAATTACCTGCAAGCCCACGGGGCCAGGGGGACCAGGGAAACCTCGGGGTCCTTCATCACCCTTCTGGCCAAAGAGGCCTTGCTGTCCTCTGGGACCTGGCTCTCCATCAGCACCCTAGGAGGAAAGAGTCTGACACAGCTCAGCAAAGACACGAGGTGGATGCAAAGCCCCATCCATCCATCCATCCATCCATCCATCCATCCATCCATCCATCCATCCATCCATCCCCACCACCTCTTGCCACAGCCAGTGGCAATGCTCTACTCATGCTGAGCACCAGAATCTGCCAACCTTTTCTTCCCAGGAGGTTTCATGGTAAGAAAGGGGATTTCTGCCAACAGAGGACAATACTCACAGCTGGGCCAGGCTGACCAATGGGACCCTGTGGGCCGGTAGGACCTGGTGGACCCTGTCATGGAACAGAAGTGCAATGTCACCAGGAGCAGCACAGAGTAAAAAGCTCACCTGGAAAAGGCTGATGCTCTTCAACAAAGCCTCTATTGAACATACACAGAGAGGGAGGACAGGGTGAGGTCTCCCCAGACACACCAGCATCCCTCAGCCCTGGTGCCAAGGGCATGGCAGATGTGTTTAAATGCATTTTTACTCCAGCAAAGCACATCACACCACTCACTTCTATCTCCTTAGGTGTAATTTATCTTCCCCAGCCTCCGAGCAGCACATAAAGGGTGTTTCAGGTGCTGCAAGGGACTGGAAAAGGAACTCCAGCCTAACACCCAACTCCAAGGGACTGGAAAAGGAACTCCAGCCAAACACCAGCACCAAGGGCTGCTGGTGTCTCACAGGTAGATGGGTGATGTGGAAACATCTCAGTGTGTCCCTGGGAGCTGGAGACTCACACTTCAGCACTCACTCTTTATTTACATCGTGTGGGTATTTGACGAAGCAAAGGAGGAGATGAAGTAATGAGAGAAAGGAATGAGAAATGAATGGTTTGTGTTCACACAACAGAACGTGCTCCTCCAGGGAAGCAGCTACAACATCATCCACCCCACTCACCTGCTCTCCTTTGTCTCCCTTGCTGCCCTTCTGGCCAGGCTCCCCAATCTCACCCTGCCAGGTACAAAGAGGCAGAGTTAGTCCACTTGGTGACCACTTTCATATCTCAGCACCCAAACCATAATTACGTGTGTCTGCCTGCTCATCCCAAAGATGCCACTCCTACAGAATACCCCAGAATGTTCTGGAAAAGGCCGGAGATTGGGTCACTCCAGGTGTAGCCAAACCCTTTTACATCCCAAAACCTTCCTCAGCTGTCACGAGATGCAAGAAGCACCATTCTGCAGACCTCGTTAGCAGCAAGGAGTGATTCATCCCAGCTCATGTTTTCTAAGAATCCTCCACTCCAGAGGGGCTTAATGAGAGAGTGGGGGAAGGGAATTAATTTGGAAAGCCCAGATCCCACAGGCAGGACACCTGCTCCAGGCTTGGGGGAGGATAACTGGATCTCAGCAAGCTGGCAGAGCACACCCAGACCAGTTTGCCCACTGCTCCCCAGTTGGGACACTGCTGATCTCATGGCAAGTGCCATAAATCATCCTTGTGTAGCAACCAGCAGCACATCCAACCCGTGCTGCCAATGGGGCACATCACGCAGATCCCTCCCAGAGTGACCCTGCAGAGCAGGGAGCTGCTCCCACCTTGTCTCCATCCTCTCCAGGGGGGCCCACAGGACCTGCTGGACCCGGCAGCCCCACGGGGCCCTGGATGCCATCCCGGCCAGCTGGTCCTTGGGGACCCTTCTCCCCCTGGAAAGAGAACAAGCAGGGAGGTCACACAGAGCTCTCCTCCACCCTCCCACCACCCCATTACATCCCATCGATGGTTTATTCAGCTGCTAATGACTGTATGAGTATAGCAAAACTGATCTCCAGCTGATATCTCACCAAGCTCCCTGTCTGCCACAAGACAGAATTTCTATCTTGAGAGATAAGGAACAAACAAACCTAAATGGTGAATACCCAGATCACAGCTGCACTTTCCCTGCTAGAGCAATATAATCAGATTTAATCTGAACCTTCTGCCATCTCTCCCTGTATGACAAACAAGATCTCAGCTCATTTTCATTCCCCACCGGCCAGGTTTGACTGCTGCTGGTCCTGGCTGCCCCAGCACCCATTGTCTGCTCCATCCCTGGCTGAGCCCCATCTAACAGGGGCTCCTCAGGAGGCCCCAACCTCCCTCCTGAGCTTCCAGACAAAGGAAAACATCTGACATGAATAAAACCACCTCCTGTTTAAACATCAACTTGTCTTCCTCAGACCCGGAGCCTTCAATCGGATTTGTTTGTTTATAGGAACTGAACAGTGAATATTTTTCAGTTTCCTCATACATAATTTAATTGCATCTGAATCCTGGGTGTTCTCTACTGGATAATTAGATGCCACATAAATTGCCTATTCATCTACCCACTGATACATCATGTAGGTACTTGGCAGGGGCAGATGCTGGTGAAGCTGATTCACCAGGAAATTCTTGCCTCTGGACTAGCTGCTGGAGTTTCTAATAAGCCAGCAGACGTAGAGCACAGAGGCTGATAAACACTTTAGCTAACAACAATCAATCACCACAAGTGTCCTCGTGCAGTCTGAGATCACTGATTCCAGCATTTGCTTGTTTTGCTGGGTCTGAAGCTGAGCTTAGGTTTGAGACACACAACCCAGCTCAAGAGACCTACTTGAGAGAGTCCGAGGGAGGGCTACGGGGATGATGAAGGGACTGGAACACCTTAGGAGGAAAGACTGAGAGACCTGGGGCTTTGTAGTGTGGAGAGGAGAAGACTGAGAGGGGGTCTATTAATGTGTATAAATATGGGGGTGCCAAGAAGAAAGGGACAACCTCTTTCCACTTGTGCCCTGTGACAGGACAAGGGGCAATGGACGCTAGTAGAGCACAGGGAGTTCCACCTCAACATGAGGAAGAACTTCTTTACTGTAAGGGTGACAGACACTGGAACAGGCTGCCCAGAGAGGTTGTGGAGTCTCCTTCTCTGGAGACTTCCAAGACCCATCTGGATGCATTCCTGGGTGACCTGCCCTAGATTCTATGATCCTGCTCTAGCAGGGGGGTTGGACTCGAGCATCTCCAGAGGTCCCTTCCAACCTCTAACATTCTGCAAACCCACAAGTCCCTGCAATCCCATTTTGGGGGTGAATCAGAGGCAGAGCCTCCCTCCTTGGGATTTTCACAGCGCTGAGCTTTGAGGGACAGAACCAGGCAGCCCAACCCACCCCCTCCTGCCCGCACGTGGCGTCTGGGGAGCGAAAGACGCGCGAGTTTGCGCGGGCTGGCTGCCGAACACACCCGAGAGGGACCATATGGCAGGACTCAGCCACGGGGCTCCTGCTGCCAGCAGCTCCTCCACGAGCACCAGAAGGATGCCTGGGAATGCTGATGCTATGGCAGAACGCAGGAACCTGAGCTGAAACCTCCACGGCACCTTCATGGGGGTCTCTCGATTGGGGTAGGAGGAGGGTCAGGATTTCTTTGGGCTCAGGGGAAACTGGGGGATTGGATTAGATGATCTTTCCAGGTCCCTTCCAATCCCTGACATTCTGTGATTCTGGGAAATGGGGCAGTTCAGTGGTTTGATGCACCCTAGATGATACAATTCTTCTCTAATTAAACTCCTTTTTTTGTCTATTAAATCTTTCATACACCTACCCAAGGGATGTCTCCATGCTCAGCTTCCTACCGTACACATTTCTACTTGACCCACAGCTCTTCATCTTTATACTGGTACTTACTGGGGCTCCCTTTTCACCTGCAGGTCCTGGAGGTCCCTGGGGGCCAGGTCTGCCTGGCAAGCCTATGGGGCCAGCTGATCCTGCAGGACCACGCTCCCCAGGAGAGCCCTGTTTGGAGAAGAAGGAAGGAAAGAAGGATTAACTGGAGTATTGAGCTTCATCTATGCACAGACAGAAATCCAGCAGTAGGATGCTGCAAATGCATCATCAGTGAGTTAGCACAGCTGGTGGGGTGTCTGCCATGGGATGACTTGGTACCATCAGCCTAAGGGGTCCTGCAGATCTTTTTTTTTATAATTAAACCCCCTGGAAGGGTTGAGTTCTCCTCTGGATGGTGCAGGGAGCTCAGTTCCTGGGGGCACATTATCAGCTGCTTCATGGCCAAGGCAGAAGGGAGGTTTGGATGATGAATATTTCCTTCCAAGATCTCAAGTGGGGACAACTTTCAGAGGGAAAGTAGTTGACTTAGAAGCAAAATTCTCCCATGTCCTGAATCATTCCTCTTCCCTCAGCTTGTCACGTACGTCCATGGCTGACACCACAGACTGACTGAGCCATTACATGCGTGTCTTGTAAAATAAAGCAATACCCAGCAAGTCTTTAGTGCAAAGAAAATAAGGGATGAAGCATCGAGCTGTGACTAAACCTCCTCTTGGCTTGCCAAGCTTGTAAATGGGTTAAGGTGGTGCCTGCAAGGGCAAGGCAGGATACTCACTGCTGGGCCGGGGGGGCCAGGGGGACCTTCGTTGCCTTTCAGCCCTGGAGAACCCTGGAGGGAGGAGAACAAAGTTATTGTGGGAGGTGGGTGCTGCACCTCCTGGGCATCCTTCCCTCTGGAAGGACCGAGCAGGCTCTACTCACAATGGGGCCAGGGAGACCTCTCTCTCCGGGGAAGCCTCGCAAGCCGGGGGGACCGTCCTTCCCTGGGAGGCCAGCGGGACCTGGGTCCCCCTGCAATGACAGGGACAAAGAGCTGAGGATCTGCAGCCTCCATGGAGACCCAGCTCCTCCCCCTGGGCTTCAGTCATGATGAGACACTGCAGAACATCACGTCTGTTCTGAATCATCCCTCTCCATCCCTGGGAGAGGGGCAGGTGCCCAGCCTGGCGTGGAGAGTGAATTCATGAGGTTGCTGGTCCCTACCTTGGTCCCTTCCTTCCCAGTGAGGCCAGGAAGACCTTGTTCACCTGGGGGACCTGGAGGGCCTGGATGTCCCCGCTCACCCATTGGGCCAGTCTCACCAGTCGGACCCTGAAGAAAGAGAGATTGGGGAGGAGGTGGAGGGTATCAGCAGAGCAAATGCAGAAGAGGTGCAGGGTGTTCACTCCTTAGGTTGCAATGGGATGGAAGATGCTCCTTCCCTTAGCCATCCCCTGCAGTGCCACCAGGAATCCCTACAGAGATGTCTCCTTCAGCACCTAAAAGGACCTTGTTTGGGAAATGGGCAAATCACACTTGACAGACTAGAGACACTGGGAACCTCTGGAATAAAAGCACTCACATAAACGAGGTATTATTACTACAACTAGTACACTTAGGGTTTTATTTTTTTGCCTTAACTGAAAACTTCCCAAGTACTTGACAATCATGCTGATTCTCCCTTATATGGGGCATAAATAATGAATCAGGCTTGTGCTACACAGCAATTACCAACTGCCTCTGTGCTGTATGGGCACTGACAGTGAGGAGCCCAGCACAAAAGGTTCCCAAGTGGCCCATTCTGGAGGAGGACAAAAGCCATAAGCACAAGAAAATGCTGGTGTCCACCGGGATGGTGGCTCTAACTCATGTCAGGCTGCTGGGGGCCACTGAGTGTAAGCAGAATGATCCCACCACGAGCACTCAGCAGCCACAGATCACTCTAACTACTCACAGCATCACCCAGTGAAACTGCCATAGAACCTAATTTGCACTGGAGAAGACAGACACAGCCAGGGAATTGCCCCTAATCAGGGAATTTACACTAAAGAGAACAAATTAATTGCTTTCTAATTAAGGAGCAACCTCCCCAGCAGTTCAGGAAAGAAGACTCAACCCAAAATTGGTCCAGGACTCTGCCTACAAAACTGATCCTCGACGCTTCTACTTCAGGGGGACAAGTTCTGGCTGTGCTGTCACTATTTCCAGATTGCACAGACTTTTTTATGACTAAAAGAAAACCAGCCCAACTCATAAAATGCTGCCAGATTCTGTCAATGAGAGGGATGCATTTCTTCATAGCCTGTAAGAGCACTCTTGTGTCATGCTTACCCTGCCCTGAACACCCCAGCAGCTGTACACCCCTTTGAGATCACCTTTAACTCTGGTTGCTTAAGCTCTTTTGGTCTGGTTGTGTGTAGCTGGTCTCTCCATCACCCTACATCCATTTTACACCAGGATAGGTCTCTTTAAGTTCACAGTTCACCTTATTTCCAGCAGCCTTCAGGCACGTTGTCGAAATACCATCCTAACACCCCAACAAGGTGAGCTGGGACCCACTGGGGTATTTCACACCCTGGCCAGGAATTTCAAAGCCACCAAGCTTGCTTCAACATGACTCTGCCTCCCCTGGGAGTCTCTGTGCTGTACAACCCTTGGCTCCAGCAGCTCCAGCTGAACCATCAGAGCTGGGAGAGCTGAAGTGGTGAAGATGAGCTGGTGCAAGCAGGAGCATTTGTTGCTTACCTGAGGTCCTACAACACCAGGGGGTCCTGGAGGGCCAGTCTTGCCTTGGAAACCCTGTTAGAGAAAGGGAAAAGAGAGAGATGACACTTCTTCCAAGGAGCACCCCAGTGAGGGTCACAGGCTGCCACCCAACTGCTCCTACTCTGGTGGATCTACTGACCAGGATCAGGTGGACACCCAAAGAGAGAAGAAACAAGAAGCCAAACACAAGGTGGAAAACGTGTCTTTGTACATTGATACCAGGGTGAAACAGAGGAAGGAAAAGGGATTCTCCAAGCTCAGCTCTGCTGTTTGGATGGAGCTGCTGTGGTTTGGCTGAAGGACTGGCCATATATATATAAAAAACCTTGCTGTGCTCATAAAACCTACAGAGGAAATGATGATTACAAAGTCAGCACGAGCTTCTTCATGCTGAAAAACTCTTGAAAGCCATTTCCCTTCTGCTCCCCATTCTGACACTGCTTTAGGCTTAGCTCTGGTTTAGGCTTAGCTCTGTTCTAGGCTTAGCTTGGAGGCTGGGTGACTTTTGGCAGCCCTGCTGAAGCCCCCAACCCACCAGCTTTGGGGGCTGAGTGAAGCTTCATTTCCTCCATCAACATCTGCTGAAAGGAATCACAAATGTGTTTCTCTCCCCCAAAGCTGATGAGTAGCAAAGTCTCCATGACAGCTACTTATAAGGACATTTTGAAGAGTGACAATAAGGAACCATCACCACTGCAATTGTTTAGCTCTCCTAAGCCCCTCTTTAAGAAGCACATTAATTATCATTCTTACTCTGGCGTGCTGACAAGCTTGAGAAATGTCATTGAGGGCACACAGGCTATTTTCTCATTGCCACAAAAGAGGATCAGATAAATCCCAAGCCAACTGTAATGTGCCATGCTAAAAAAAAAACCCTCAATGCTATTCTAGCTGTCTGCAGATCACAGAAAATATCCTGTCAGTGAGGGGGAGATGGAAAAACATCTTTGTGAAATGAATGTACAATTAAACTCTTATCGTGGAAAAGTGTTCCAGCCATTTCTGTGCAGGACTTTTCTTATTAATCCGAATAAAGGGGGTTCCTTTTATGCTGTTTGAGCTTTGGGCATGAGGTTTTAGAGTTTTTCATGGTTTTTTTAGATTTAATCATTGTATATCTAGTCTGGCCCAATATTTCAGCATCCTTCAGCGTGCTATTTGCTGCTAAATGGAAAGTAAAATAAAGGGAAGTATTTGACACACAGATTTCAACTCTAGGTTCTCTTGCACGAAGGTACAGAGTGCACTGACATGGTTATTGATGCAAAAATAGTATTTAATCTGTTTCTCTCCTCACTTCTTGGCACTGTGTAAGGGAAAGGGGACAAAAAAGGGACTTCTGTTGGGATCCTTGCTTGTTCACAGCAGATTAACAGAGTTAATGCTGTGATAGGCAAAGTGCTGCTGCAATAAGAAAGCTATCAAGGAGCACTTTCAGCCCCTAAAATAATTGAAAGCCCATTTTCTATTCATATTCCTGCAGACTTGGGAGTTTGATGCTTTATTCCAGGCTCCAAAGTTGCTAACAGGGGATGCAAGCAAAGTTTTTACAGCTTCTTCCCACTTAAATGGAGGTGTCCTGGATGTTCTAAGATAATGAAGGAAGACTAAACGTCCCAGCCAGGCTCTGACAGGTGAAAACTCTTCTCTTCACCTTGAAGTTGATCCTGACATGAGGATAAAGCCTTAAAGTCAGGCTTATGGAGTGTAAATAAATATCTGTAGTGCTGAGCAGGGTCTGCGTTGCCTTGCGGAGCAAACGCCAGGCAAGTTAATTAAGGTGTTGGGTGGTAAGTTGGGAAAATTGCTTAATGTGCAAAGCCCTTTTAATGCTCATTTGCTGGGAAAGGCAGTGGAGAAAATGCAAAACTAGGTAGAGGAAATCTGGGGTTTTTTCCTGTAAAATAAACACAGAACAAAGAGTCTACCTGCTAACATGCAGCATGCAGTGCTGGGGAGAGGGATGTACCAACTACAGTGAATGTGCTGAGGGAAAAGAATAAACATCCCCAAAAATGCCAAAGGGAAAGAGAGGAATTCCTGCATGCAGAGGAACACATGGCAGAAGGGTCATTTTTGCTTAGGGTGTCCTTCAAGCAAAAAGAAAGAGGTGCAGAGAACAGACACATGACAGCCAGGGTATCATACCTTCCACATGCCTCATCGTTCTCCCTTGGTGAGAAACAATGACCACATCTGTGCAATAAAACCTTCTCAAATGGACAAAGCAGTTGGCAGACGACCTGGTGAGGTACCTAAGCAGCCAGGAGCTGCTCCCTGGGCTGCAGAGAGGGATTATTGCTGCATGGGGCTCAAGCAGAACTTGGTGAGGCCATGGGCTAAGAGGCAGTGTTAGCAGAGATGCTCTTCTTGCTCAGGGGCTGAGAGAGTGGTTGATGCACAAAAGTGATGCAGTAACTGGTGTGGGCAGGAAAACTAGAGCAAAACCATTGCACCTTGGCCAGGAATTGCCTGCCTCTCAAGACAAGCACTGCCAGAACTTCTCTGTGTTGGCATCAAGGAGGGAACAGGGTTTATTTCACCTCATTGCAGGTCCCGGAGGGAATAAAAGTGCCCCTGACCTAGTGCAGCTGGGAAAAGCTGAGCTTGTGGAGGATGAAGCTCCTCTTGCCTGAATAATTGCTGCTATCACAGCCCTAGAGATATGGCCCTGGAATGGACAGAGGTGAGACCTGCACAACTCCAAAGTAAGGAAAGCAGAGAGGTTACCCTGCAGAGGGCAGAGGCACAGCCTTCCCCATGGGGGGCCAAAGGGATGAGCACTTTGGTGGTTCCTTGGGGGTACAGAGCCCAGTTGCTCAGAAATCCCCCCCAGCTGCTTCTTCCACCTCTTGAAAGCAAGAGCCACACCAAGAGCTGCTGCTGACCCAGACTTAGCCCCAGCCAACACCCTCCTTCCCACCTCATGAGGAACTGCCTCTGATGCCACCACCAGCATCACTCCATCTCTCCATCCCTATTTTCTCCATGCATGATGCACACATTCATCTCCTCAACCTACCAAAGGGACAGAGAGAGAGGAGTTGGTGCAGACCCTCCACAAACCATCATTAGACCGACCCGTCCTGCTCAGAAGAGGGTTGATTCCCATAGACCACCCCATCCAGCTGCAGAGACACAGACCTTGAGGGGAACCAAACGTGTGGCCACATCTCCCCAGCTGCACAGGAGGGTCTAGAGAAACCAACTGGCAAGACCAGACTCAGGACTAATGATCTGCCCCAGGATTTTTGCCTACTTACAGTTTCTCCTCTCTGTCCGGGGTGACCAGGCAATCCATCCTTCCCAGGAGGACCCTACAGCAGAGAACCAGGGTGAGAAGGAACATCACTAAGTGTGATAAGGACTGAATCAAACCTCCTTCCATCCTTGCATTAGTTCCCAGCCATTCTACAGTGAGATGGGGGTGCTCAGAACCCTACAAGATACAGCCCTCACCCACACATCTCCCAAAGGAAAGATTTATTTGGCAGGTCCTTCACCAGGGAAGGAAATAATTCCAAAAAATGGAGTTCCCCCACATTTCTGAGGCCCCCCCACCAGTGCCTAATAGCTGCAGGGACAGAAACATCACCCTGTTGTGCTGTCCTCCAGCAGGGAAAATAAAGCACAGAGCAACCAGGAAAGATCCTGGTGCTATTGAGTCATTAGGAGATGAACGTTTGGCTATTTAAAATCTCCAACCATTATCATGATGTCTCAGTGATGCCTTTGACTGGGGACATCACTGATTGTCAGAGCAGCAGCTCAGGCTGAGCTGGCACAGCTGGATGGGAGAGAATTCTTGTATTTCTTTGCCTGCTCTAGAGAGTTACTTACAGGGGGGCCTTTTGGTCCAGGAAATCCAGTCGGTCCTTGAGGCCCTGGTGGTCCCTGGGATGCAAAACAAGCCAGAAAAGATGGTTAAGGAACCCATAACGCAATCCTAGCTCTGTGTGAAGAGCAGGTGAGCACAAAGCTATGGAAAATCAGTGATTTCTACCCCAAAGAAATGCCCCAAAGTGCCAAGATGCAGCTGCACGGGGCCACCCCTTGTAAAAATAGAGGTAAGAACCACTGGTCATGTTTAACCAGGTGGAAAAAGCAGATATGAGGAGAGCTATCAACCACTTTGTGCTATGAAAAATGGGTGTATTCCCATCCCAGCTCCCTGGTGCAGGAAGGAAAAAGAAGAGATTCTGGTGGCTTTGGGAAGCAGCTGATGCTCTTCAGAGCTCTGCTTCCCCAGAGGGGTGTCAGCACCAGATGCAACACACGGACCAATTTCATGTATTTCCTTCTTGGGCAATTTTGTAGAAAATTTACAAACAAAGGAAAAAAAAAAACCCAACCAGAAATTGAGGCTAAAATCATGGAAGTCCCATTGTTACCATATTTTCTACCTAGCATCCTATAAGCTGGGGAAAGCAGCAGGAGGTCCTGGAGGACACCTTCTCCAGAAGATCTGGGCTCTGGCTGTTTGCAAAGACACAAAACCAGTGAGTGACTTTTCCCCTGGAGTGATGGTCACACAGGACCCTCAAGATCCCATTTGAGCCTTCTCTGGAGAGCTCAGAAAGGACCTAAGGGCTGTGGGTGACTTGTGAGACCTCTCTCCACACAAGCATGTTCCACCTCATATTTCTAACCAGATTTTTCCTTTCTGCTGCCCAAGGTGTGGTCTCTGTGCCCTGGCTCCAACAAGCTGCCCACATCTCTACTTAGCAGGTATTTGGTGGGATGCCCACTGCAAAAATCCCTCAGCACCATCTCAGCCCTGCCTTGTCTTCTGTCCTAACTAATGGCTTGGGTTGGGACCTGCTGTAGCCCCACCACACCACTTACCCTTTCTCCAGGAGGACCAGGGGGGCCATCACCACCAGAGTTGCCCTTTTATGAATAAAGAAAACAAGACACCATTAAAAATACATTATTGCACCATTCACAAAGGCTTCAAATGGCACCAAGCCCACGGTGACACCCCACCAGCTCCCCCAGCCCTTCTCCATCAATAATTGTCTATCAGGAGCAGCCTCCAGTGACAAACGAGCAGCTGCTGGTTCCCCCCCATATCCCTTCATAAAAACCCAGGGAAGATAACATCAGTGAGCTCAGGATATTGCCACCATACAACAGCCTCCTTCTGAGAGATAAATGCTGCCACAAAGACGAGGTATTTATCAAAAATTCATGTCCACACAAAGCCCAGGCATTTATTTTTAAAGCCAGCAGCGTGGTGGTGACAACATCACCCTACAAAAGCTTCACTTCCATCATGCTCAGCCATTGATGGGCAATTAATTGGTCTTTGCAGCAGGTTGTGGAGCTGAGAGTGCCTCCAGATTGGCTGGGAGAAATGTATTTATTTTCCTAGTGACCAATTGTGGGTAGATAAAGTGCATACAAAGCAGCTCAAGGTTCTGGAGCCCAGCAGCACCATGTGCCCCTTCACCCACGGCACAGCCCAAGGTCTCTAAGATAGTTCAAATGCTACTTAAACACCAAAAAACAGGGTTTAGGAGGATTTTTTAGGAAGAAGTTGTTGCCCAGGAGGGTGGGGAGACACTGGCCCAGGTTGCCCAGAGAGGTGCTGGAAGCCCCATCCCTGAACACTTTGAAGGCCAGGCTCGCTGGGGCTGTGAGCAACTGCTGTAGTGGGAGGTGTCCCTGCCATGGCAGGGGGGGTGGAACTGGATGCTCTTTAAGGTCCTTTCCAACCCTGACAATTCTCTGATTCTATGATTTTAGGCTTGTGCTGGTCCCTGATGTGAGGATGCTCCCTCCCCTTCTGGTGGCAACAGCTCTTAATTTGTGCATGCACTCGATGTCCTGCTGCAACACATTTTTAGGACCTGTGGATATACTTTATGGGTGGGCTGGGAGCTGTTTGGCTGGGCAATGAAGATCAGGAGAGAAGGGGAATGGAGGACAGTGAACCAAAAAGTCTCTTACACTGATATTTTAGGACAATTCCCACAGGCTCCCCAAAACCTTACCTTTGGGCCAGGTTTCCCAGTGCTTCCCCTAGGGCCTCTTTCCCCACGTGGACCCTTAAAGAGACACAAAATAAGACATTTTAGGCCTTCTTGCTACCCACAGCACACACTGTGACCAAACACCTGGGCTACACCAGCTCAACAAGTTGTCCCACCAGCAGCAAAGGGATGACAGGAGCCTTCACCACAACCACTGGAGATCTGATGACTTTAGGCTGTGTTCACTGGTGAGACCCAGCCCCAAATCAGCCAGAAGCTACCCAAGGAGGACACAAATCAGATCTCACTTTCCCCTGGCCTTGACAAGCTTTCAAATGGCAGAAGAATGAAGGATTGGACCATTACCGTTGGACCGCGCTGCCCCCTTGGACCTGGTTTGCCAGGTGTCCCCTGAAACAGAGAAGAACCAAAGAGGAATTAGAAACCAGCATCACAAGCTGAGCTCACAACAGATGACCCACACAAAGTGCCCCTTGGTTGGAAAGAAAAGGCCAACAGCAGATTCACTTTCATCTTGGATTTGCTTTAATATATAGTGCTCAAGGATATGGGGTAGAAATGGGCTTGGAGAGAGAGAGAATGGTTGGACTTGATCTTCAAGGGCTTTTCCAACCATGGTGATTCTGCTTGGATGTCTGGGCAATAATCACAGAATTATTTAGGTTGGAAAAGACCCCCAGGAGCATCAAGTCCAACCTTCATCCAGCATCTCCCTGACCCCTAAACCATGTCTGGAAGTACCACATCTACTCATTTGTTGAACCCCTCCAGGGCTGCTGACTCCAGCACCTCCCTGGGCAGCCTGTAATCCCAACACCCAGACCATCTGAGGGAAGGAACCTCTTAATAAGAAGTACCTTGAATCCTTCAAAACGTCACCAAGACTTTTCAAAGATGAGGCCACCTCAGACCACACAACACCAGAGTAAAAAAAAGCTCTTTAGCTCCATCACCCCAAAACCTCCAATCCCTTCTCCTCCTGATGGGTAGGTGGGGCAGGGCTGGTCCTCACCCCAGCTGGGAGCAGGGCAGGTTGGCTCCCACGTGCTGCACGACCTGTGCTGCTAAATATTTAAGGGATAACAACATCAGAGCAGGATTCCTGCTCCCAGCCCCAGCCAATTAAGCTGCCCCACATATTTACAAACCTCCCCTCGTCCCCCGTGAACTTTTTGTGCTAAACAAGCCATTTAAAGACAGGTTTTTTGCAGCAGGCTCAGGAGATGTGAGAGATGCTCTCAGCTCCCTGGAATGGGGGACTCTGATTAATCCTGACAGAGGAAAGACAAGAGGAGGCTGGGTCCTAAATCTGGGTCCTAAGCTCCATCACCCTGCACCTCAAAGAACTGATGGTCCAGAGTTTGCTCCCTGAAAATACTATTTTGGCTGGTGTCGAGGCACCCAAAAAATAAATTCCCAAAGGTTTAACCTCTTTCCTTTGGCCCCACAGTCAACTATTGTTATCAGCTGCCTGCTAAAGGGAGGAAGCACAAGATTTGCTTTCTCTGCTTAAAAATATCACTTTGCCACTTTCTGCCCCAGATCCATCATCTCCCAATTGTGCCCCCTCCTCTCTGGTGCTCATTAACCAGCCAGAAGATAAAACAGGAGCTGGGAAAACTTTACCAGCAACTTTCTCCAAGCTGCTAAAATTAGTCCTGCTGAATCCTCCTTGTTCTGTGGCTCCATTTAATAAACCCTGCTGGCATACCTTTTTTTTTTTATATATATATATATTTTTTAATTAATTACAAAAATCATTTTAAAGTACTCCAGCTGGTTTTCCTGCAGCTAAATTCTGGGCAGGTGGAGAGGAGAAGCTGCTGCCTCCCTGCAGGTAGCACCCCCCCACTCCTCTCCTGCTTCCTCAATTCTATTTTTAAGCAAAAAAAATTCTTCCCCCTGCTCATTGCTGTCATTAATCATGCATACAGCAGCAGGGACTGCTGCAAAGAATTTATCTATCACTATAAATGTACACAGACCTATATTTTTCAAGCAGGGGTAGTGAGGGAAAGGCAGCTAAATTCAGATTATTTGCCAGGCACCCAAATAAAGGGTTGGATTTCGGTGCTTCCATGCACCCCTCAGGCTCTGTCAGGGTGGGTGAGATCTATTACCCCACACTAATGGCAGAGGCTTATCAGCTCTAAAAATAAGGCCATTTATTCACATTTAACTACTGATTTCATCATCAGGGCTTGATGATGAAGTTCACCCAAGCTTCTCCTCCAGCTGTGGACAACTGGGTGGGAATGGCCACACCAAGTTATGGTGATATTAACAGCTCACACTTCTCCAAATCCACCAAAAAACTCCTTTTTCTCCCCATTTTTAACTCTGGTGCAGCTGAATCTGTGGTCTCAGGTTTGAGGAGCTCGACCACGATGGGTTCTACCAGCCCCAAAATCCACCTGGTGCTGCAGGACCTGCTGGTGCTGCTCTTCTGCCTCTGGTTTTCACTATTTTTCTGTATTATAATTTAAAAACTGCTGAAATAATGAGCTGCAAAGCTTATTTCCAGTCCTAGATGATGACAACTGTAAGAGAAACGTGCCATCCATATTATTTCAGACACATGAACAACCGTGTTGAGCAGAATAACAGCAAAAAGAGAAGACAAATAAATGATTTTTTGGTTGTTTCAGCTGCAAATTGGGTTATTCCACAATGCACTGAAGAAGCAAATCTTAGCAGCTCTTTTTCTTGACTCTACATGAACATGCTCATAAAAACAGCAAATTTAGTGGTCTGGGAAGACACAGAAGGGGATTTATCAAGTCTTAACTCAACGAGGCTTAAATTAAGTTGATGGTCTCCATTTGGCTTGGCACAGTGTGATCCCAGCTCAGTCTATTGTTCTGGATGGAATTGCTCTGCACTTATTTCAAATGGGATATTTGGGAACAAACAAGAGGAGGATCCCAAAGCAGTTACTGGAAATCAGTAGTTCTGCTATTCTTAGAAAATTTTCAAGCTGGGCTCCTTGTAAAAGGAGAGATTTATCCATGAAAATCCTCCCTCTCTGTCCTTTGTCTCATACACAAATACACTGATAAAACAAGTGCAAGCTGCTGGGGTGGGTGTAAAATGGATGAAATGGTTCAAAACCCCCAAAAATCCCAATGACCAGAAAATAAACCAACATATTTCTATGTGCCAGATCGTGCCCCTCCTTAGGGTCAGAGTGCTTGTCCATCTCCCTGCTCTTAATACACAAAAATTCCCTGATTTCTCCCCAGATTCCTTTCCAGCAGAGGTTTTGGGTCCCACCACAGTGTGCTCCAGAGCTGACCTGGCCACACGAGAGGGACAGTGGCCACCAGGCACCTCTTGACTCCTGAGCCAGGACAATATGAGCTTGAAATGCAAAAACCCTTTTCAGTGCCTCAAGTGAAGAAGAGTGGAGCACGTCAGGGGGTGGAACCAAACGTCCTTGCTACCTCCTCCTAAGAGCACAAAGCTCATTTAGAATCCAAGTGAGTCAACTGCTGATTTGTTGCCTTTTCTTATTTTATCATTGCTGGGTCCTGAAGTTGGGCCCCTTGCCAGCACGTCTGCTCCCTCCTCAATCCCTTTTCAGGCTGGACATTGCCAAAATTCAACCAGAATCCTTTTTTTTCCCCCCCTACCTCATAAACAACCATCCTGTGGTACCTTTCCCATCCCACCAGAATAAAATGAGCAGATGGAGCAAGAGGGATGAGGATGCTCAGGGATGCAAAGCAGCACAGCTCTGTGCTGATACCCTGCTTTACACCACCCCAAAATCCAGCCCAGGCATTTTATTGCTGTGTATTTGATAAGGAGGGTGGTAATTATAGGGCTAGAGTGAATTCAAGGCTGTGGTGGCAGCTGCTTTATTCATGGCCTCCCTCCTCCCACCCGGCCGGAGCAGAGGGAGGGGAGAAGATGCTGCATTTGTAGTTGAGAATGAAATGAAAATTACTCAGTGGAAAGGGAAAAAAAAGCAGGGAGGTGGATATAAACCAAATTTCAGTGGCATGATATTAATGCAGTGTAAAGTGATTTATATTTGCTGGGCTCCTATCAAACACGTCTGTTAAAAGTCATTTGTATTTAAATGAGAGGGAAAAAAAGAAACTAATTCCACTCCCTGCTTTGTGTCCCTGTGACCAAAGCTGGTGCAGAAAATGACTTTGGGGTTGTACTCTGAATCCCTTAATTCAAGCATTTCTTCCACAGGATAAAAAACCCCAACCCACCAGTGTATTCAGACAACCTGTACTCGAGAGCAGAGTCTGCGGAGGTGGGTGAGAGGCAGAGACAAGTCTGGAGGATGGAGCCCCCACATTTCCAGGGTGTTTCTGCATTTAGAATAGCTCCTCTTATCTAGCAGTTGGAACCTCGAGCTGGGCTCAAGATGGCTCTTGCTGCCTCCAAAGAGCTTCAGCCATCTCTAATAATTACTGTTAATTAACAAGTGCTTTGTGCCCTGAGCAACGTCTGACAGCGCGGGAAGGATCCAGGTTCTGAGAAACCTCCTAACATATCTGGAGGGAGAAAGTTGCAGTGTTTAATTGGAAAGCTGTGTCTGCAGAGCTCACTCTGCTATTCCTGGCATCCTCCTCTCCCATCAGCAGCCTCTTGCTGCTCCTGCACCCCCTGCGCTGGGGACCTCAGCCCAGGGTGGGGTGATGCTCTTTGGGCAACCTCTTCATGCCAAGGGAAGCAGAGCAGCTCCCTGAGATGGGAGCATCCCCCAGGTCCTGCCCAAGGACCACCTTTTGGAGAGGGAACCCAGCCAAGCAGCCAGACAAAGAGACTCTTACCCGTGTGCCCTTCTCTCCGTTGGCTCCTGGAAATCCTGGGAAGCCGATTGAGCCCTTGGGGAAAGAGCAGAGGGAGAGTGAAGGGGTTGAAGACACCCAAAGGGGCAGCTCTGCCCATCCATGCCAGGCTGGCCTGGAATAACCCCACCCAGCAAGTGCCTGCTGATGTCTACAACTCCCAACTCTTTTTTTTTTAATCATCCTTCAATAAAAACAAAACCCGAAATGACCTCAGAAATTAAATTTCATCCAAAAATAACAAGAAAAAAAAATAAAAAAGGGCCATGCCTCATTAGGAGTCCCTGCAAAAGCCCAAGCCCATGGTCGTGCTGGTGCCTGGGGAACAGGAAGGCTTTTGTTTCTTAGCTCCTAAGTCACTACGTTGCCCATGAAAATTTAACTCCTGGTTAGTTCTTTTCTAATGTGAGCGCCTGGAGAATAGTTGCTGCTGCTTTTAAAGCATGAATTAGTCAAATAAAATAAAAAAACCCCCCAAATCAAACCCATACCCCAGATATAAAACACAAATTCAAAAATAAACCATCAACACCACGAGCAGGAAACAATCTCTTGCAGATAATGATGTCTCCAGCTCGTTGGTAATTTTTTTTTTTGAAGCAATGAACATGAATAATAAAATCTGATTCTTAAAAAAAAAAAAGTTAACAAAAACATAAGTTCCCAAAGCCTCCAGGACGTGTAAAAACTGGGCTGCAGCCTCAGTCTACGTAGTGGGATTCACAGTTAAAAAGAACACTTGAAAAGGGCCCAAAGGAAGGTGGGCGTGGAGATGAGATCCAGAGGATGTTCCCACATCTTCAGATGGCAGTTTTAGTTTAATTTGAGGGAGACCCTGCTTCATTAGCTATTCTCCTTGATTAATTAGTGAACACTAGTGTGGATCTTTGAAGATATAAAAGATAATGCAAGGAGAAGGGACTATTCTGCCTACTCCTGGCATGAAAGCTCACGTGGAACCTGCTCATACCCCTCCTCAAAGCAGCTCCACATGTCCTCGTGTGCCACAGCCCCTGTCCCACAGCATCTCTTCCCACCAGTCACTGATCTCCACCAGAGATATTTTTACCCATCTCTAAATTTGTCCTGCATGGGTGGGAAGGAGGGACCACGCTGGGAGATGCTGCTTGTTCCACCTTGTCCCATCAGCAGGGGATTGAGTCCTCTGCAGGACCCCACCAGCAGAGCCCAGCTGGTGTCCATGGGGTTCCCCAGCACACCCCACACCTCTCCAGGACCAAACCCAACCCCGTTACCTTGGGGCCCTGCCTGCCTGGGTAGCCAGGCAGTCCTGGCACGCCGAGTTTTCCCTGAAACACAAAAAAAAAGGGTGTTAATATGGGCCAGAGAGACCTCGTGAGCAGCTTCAGATGTGCAGAGATGCCAAGTGCAGAGAAGTCCAGAGCAAAGCAGATAGGACATGGGTGGAATAAAGCTGTTGGGGCACTGTGACCACTCTCTGGCCTCCCTGGGGGATGCCAGTGGGGTCTGATGCAGTCTGACCTAGGTAGAGATGTCCCTACTTGTGCAGGGAGGTCGGACAAGGTGACCTCTGGAGGTCCCTTCCAGCCTAAACCATTCTATGATTCTATGCAGGGTGAGCACTGTAAATGTGTCAGGGGCCTAGTGGGGAATGGTTGTTTTTTGGTGAAATCATAAGACTGGAGTCCATGATACTTTCAATTTCTTCATTTCCCCCCTTATAGTCTTTTTTCAATATAACCCCAAAGAAATCAATGTCTCAATATGCTCAGTAAAACATCTCCCTTGGGTCTCCTCTGGTCTTTGTTTTGTGTTGAATGTTGAACTTGTGTTGAGCTCAGGTCAGTCTTCACACAAGGCTCCTGAAGCTCTTCTTCATCCCTCTCCCCTAAAGCTGCCCCCCCACACTGAGCACTGCCCTGAGCACCCACTCAAGATACCCAAAGAAAAGCAGGTTCTGCTCTAAAACATCCCTGGGTAGCTCCATCCTTGGGACTCACCTTCTCTCCAGCAGGACCAAGAGGACCAGGATCTCCATTGGGGCCGGAGCGACCCTTGGGCCCTTCAGGACCATCTTCACCCCGGGGGCCAGGAGGTCCAATTTCCCCCTGTTGAGCACAAGACAAGCATTGAGGAGGCAGGTCCCAAACACCCTCATGGCTGCAATCAGACACTCCACGGAGCTGCTAAAGCAGCTCTTGGAGGAAGCTGGTCTCCACCAAGAGGCTCAGACAAGCCTGTAAATGTGCAGAGTGTTCTTAGAGCACCAAGCTCTCATTCCCACAGCTTGGCCATTATCTCCAACAACAGCTGCCTCTTCCTGGGACCCAATTACGCCACCTCCACCCAGCACCTCTCCAGCCTTCATTAGCTCTGATTGCAAGGCACCCTCTCCCCAACTCGCAGCTTGATGTGCAAGCCAGCCCTGGGAAGTGTTTAATTGAGCCTTGAATCAGGCAACTGGAGAAGAAAGACCGAGCTGGAGCTTTTGTGCTGGAAATCATTAGGAGATGTGAGAGCAGAGGGGACCGAGCTATTAACGCCAATTGTCGTGATGCTGCCGCTTTGCACACAAAAAACAACAGTTGGCATCTTGTCCCAGGGGGTAACAGGAGCTGCTTCCACTCTGGGAACACAGGCAGCCTTCTTCTTGCTCACCAGGAGCTGGGGGGACCCAGATTTTTCCTGCCAGGCTCTGCAGTGCCCCTGGGTCCTTTCATGGGGCATCATAAAGCACAAAGAGCTCGCTGGTGGGAACAGAGCTATGAGCTTTGTTTGAAAGAGTTTAGGTCTATCTGGGTCTGGGGAGGATGGGGGTCACCTCCCTGAGATGCCACCTTCAGTCCTTCTTCCTTGGGAAGAAGTAGGGGCTGGGGAAGATTCCAATTGTTCAATGACACAGTTAAATGCCAGGAGAAATGGGGGATTTGAGGTTTGATTACAAGGCATTCATTTTTCCTTTACACATGAGGATGAATGACAGCAGAGCTCTCCTGGGAGGGCTTCACAGCTTGGATGGACACCATGCCCCAGGTGATGCATCACAGAGAGGGGATGAGGACAGTCCCCTGTTCCCAGGATCCTCTGTTACCTCTCAGTTTTATTTTACCTTCAAGTTGGGACTAGCAAATCTAGGGATTTACAGCTGCTCTGCTTGAGGTGAGGATGAAATTCCTGCATTCCCACCTCAAGACTGGATGGGCCAGAAGGACTCTAATGGGAACCCACCTTGCTGGTCACCCCAAACCATCCTTGCACAACACCACACAGGTTTGGAAGTCAAAGCACTACAAGATCAGATGGGTCATAGACTCTTACCCGGTCTCCTTTGATGCCCATGTCACCTTTGAAGCCAGGGAAGCCATCTTCACCCTGAATAACAGAGAGGGGGGAAAAAAGAGAAGGTTTATAACAGAAAAAAAGAAAAAAGGCTTCTCTAGCCTCACTATAGCCCCTACCCATGGAGGACAACATGAGGTGCCCACACTGCCCATATATTTGGCTTCTCTAAGTCTTTGCTGTGCACAAATGGGCACAGAAACCCAGGCAGGGTGTGACCACTGAGGTCCCCAGGGGATCACAGAAAGCATTCCCCACATCCCATCCTGGCTGCAAGTCAAGATCACCCCTGGTGTGAAGAACAAGACCTTGGAACCCATTATTTTTGAAGTACCACTGGTTTTATTCTCATGGAGGATGTTTTGCACCCTGCTTCGAGGCAACCTCTAGGACAGTGGCAATATTTCTTTCAGCCAAGCAGGTTTAATTGCAGAGCTCAAATCAATAATGTATTTCATCCTACAGCAAACCTCTCAGAGGCAATGAAGTCCCACAAAGACTTTGAAAGTTTGGAAGGTCCCTGGCCAGGATTTCTTAGCTAATTGCTGAATTGCTGGGGGCAGGAGTGAAGGAACATGGATGTGTTTATGGGAACAGGCAAGATTTTTTCTCCACCTGCAGGTCTTCCTCTGGGAAAAACCAATTATATCTTAGAGACATGCAGAGAGAGACTTTCTTATTGACTTGGAGTACCCAAGCTGCTGACCAGACTGGGCAGCATGTCCCATACACCATTATCCAGCTGTAACACCACAAACCCTTCAGCTCCAAGCTGCAAATTCCATCAGGAGGAAAGAATCCTGATGCTGGCCCCAACAAACAGCTCCAAACCTGAACATGCCACAGAGGCTTCATGACCCCCAGGTCCAAGCCAAGATGTCCAGAGCATCCCAGCAGGTACCCAGCCCGTGCCCACCCCATAAATAAAGGGTTTACCAGCCCTTTGGGTGCTCAGCCCTCTGCTTGTCTAAGAGAAACTCTCTATGCTGGAGAAAATGTCCCAGGGAGGCTGCAGAAAGTCAACCCAAAGGGGTGGTGTGAACTCACCTTTTCACCTTTGGTGCCCTTCAATCCACGCACACCATCTGCCCCCTTGCAGGAGATAAATCAAGATATTACAAGGGTAGAGGCAAGCTCAAGAGCAAAGAATCAGCAATCATGGTGATTTTTGCTGTCTTCAACCTTGACAACGGTATCTCTGCAACCTGTGATGTTCCTGAACATGCTGCTCACCAAAGAGCAGCCACTGATGTCTGGCTCTGGGGCCACCAGCCTGTGCCTTAAGCACAGATCTCTGCTGCCTTGACTTGGCAGGTGGGGCTGGTGCTCTCTGCCCAGTCCCTGCCCAGCAGTTCTGTTCCCAGAGATAAAACCCTCTAGGAAAAGGGTGTTTTCCAAAAAACCACTTCCCCAACTGCCTTGCTGGCAACACTGGAGCACTCACAGCAAACCCAGTGCCTGAGCTGGGCATGGACACTGGGGATGTGAATCCAATTTAAACCCCCTGAGCACAGAGCCAGAGCTTTCTGCAGGCACCAGCACCTCAGCTCTACTTCACCATCTTTTAAAAAGTACATTTAGGCACCAAAAAGGAGGAAAAACCCCACCACGAGTGGTGTGGGCATTTGTGATGTGGTGCAGAAACCCCCCAAGCTTCCCCAAAGCAATCAATCCATGGTGTTCAGCCTGGAGGTGCTGAGCATGGTCAGGATCTGTCCCTAAACCTGTTGGACCCCCCATTTCCATCCATCCAACCCTTGGGATAGAACACACACCAGCTGTCCTATGCAATGCAACTCCTGCAACGAACAGAAGCTTTTTTTTCCCCTTTTTTTTGAGGAATAATATTTAGCTTGGGGCATTTTAAGTATTTTCTCCCCTTTAGCATGTCAAGAAGCAGCATAATTAAATGTATATCCAAATTGGTGCAGCAGGACAGGGCTCTGGCAAGCGAGGCAAGATCTGAGAGTTATTTATAGCTGCAAACACAATGAGATGTATTTTTTTTTCCCTCCTCCCCAACTGGAGGCTGGTGCTGTTAATAGAATGCTGCTTGTAGGAAGCAAGAGCTCATCTGTAGGCACCACGGGTCTGGTGCCTGACACACTTTTTTTTTCCTAGATGCCTGTAATGTGGAACAGTTCCACTTTAGCAGTAAACACAACAACCACCCATTCCCTAATGGACCAACTATGTCTCAATCTGCAACCTTGCAAGAAACGAGCTGAAAGCTTGTTCTGGCTGAATCCATCCTGCTCAGCTTTTGAAGGCAGAGCAGCAAACAGGTTTCTGCTGCTGAAAAAATATACATGGGGGTTTAAGAGGGTTTAACTTCACCTACAGTCAGTCCCCAAGCTCTGTTTGTAGCTGCTGGCACCGATCCCCGTGGATTCATTGGACCTTTGGGATGCAGGAGGCATCTGCACCTGAACTAATACATCTTTGATGGGCAGAGCTGAATGGGGAGGAAAATACCCACCTCTGCCTTATCAGCATGGCAGAGGGAGTGAGGAGAGGGCTGGAATCCAGTCTGGTGAAAAAAACCCCATTGCTGAGACCCGCAAGCAAGGTTTTGGATGAGGAGCATGAAAAGCTTGCTTTGTTTTAGTAATAGGCTATTTTCTTTTATTAACAAGCCTTGTTAAAGGCTTCACATTCTGGCTGAGATTTACTCATGTTGTAAACTGGAAATGACTGGAAGGGGACTGAGCCATGCTCGTGGAGAATTACAAGAGAAATCTCTGCAAATGATGCTAAGAGGGGTTGTTGGAGAGCAGGGGATTTGCAAACCTCATGGCCTCAGAGGTGTTGGAGCAAGAGGTAAATAGAGTTAGTCACTGAGGTGGCCCTAAGTGCCCTGGTAGAACTTCTGTGACCACCACCAGTGTCTATCTTCAACCTGGCCCAGGTTGCCCAGAGAGGTGCTGGAAGCCCCATCCCTGGACATTTGGAAGGCCAGGCTGGATGGGGCTGTGAGCAACTGATGGAGTGGGAGGTGGCCCTGCCCATGGCAGGGGGGTTGGAACTGGATGATCTTTAACGTCCCTTCCATCCCTGATGATTCTATGATTCTAACCCAAGCCAGAGAACTTGAGTTGAACATGGACACTGCTTCTGTGTCCTCCTTACCTTGACTCCACGTGGTCCTGGATAACCAATGGGGCCCTGAGGACCTGGTGGACCCTGGGGTGAAAAAGGAAACAAGAAAAACCCATCAAAACACAACAGAAAGGTGCAGCAATAAGGAGAACGTGTGGAATACAAATACCCCAGTATCTGGCTGTTTCAGACTGGGTGCAAATGGCAGTGGCCATCCAAAAATAACCCAAAATAGCCCAGGGAGCTACAGGAACATCACCTTGGGTTGAGCCAAGGGCAAGGATCCATATGATAGGAGAGGAGGAAGAGAGACAAGAGAGCGACAACTTGTTAGGAATGGAATTTATACACAAGATTGGTGATTTGTGCTTTGGATTAAAGAACAGAACAAGTTCTTTGAGAGAGGAAGAACACGTTGTGCTGCCTCCCCCCTCCCAAACCACCCTGGTTTTGCAGCAATGCAGCAGAGCTGGTGGTGATGAGGATCAGAGAAGAGTTAGTGCTCGAGGCACAAGCCTTGGGGTGATGTCCTCTGGCCTCAGCTGCAGGGGAGAGGAGATGCTCTCAAAGCTCCCTCCTGGCACCAAAAGGTGCAAATCCCCAGGGACACCAGGAGCTGGTGCCAGCTGAAACTCTCCTCCCCACCCTTGTTGCCACACTCCCTTATGCCTGCAAATAAATCACCTTTTTTACTGAACCCTGTTGGCTTTTCCTTCGCTCTGTTCCCTCACTAAACAAACACCCTTCCACTTCTCCCAGCCTGCACCATTTTTTTCCAGCCTGACAGCCAGAAGGAGCCAGGATCCAACAGCATCCCAGACCTTGCACAAATGTTGTTTTGGAGGAGTCCTGCAGCACCAGCACCACCCCAAGATCACCCCCTTGGCTTTGCCAAACCCTCCCCAGCACGGGGAGCTCCGGCACAGCCACTTTTTGCCTCCTCATGTTCTGCAGAGCCCAATGTTTGAATTTGCAGCCTGGGTTGTGCTCCATGCAGCACCCAAGCAAGGCTCAAGCAGACGTCCATCAAACCAGGCTGAGCTAATCAAAGGCTCTGGCCACACGTGGTGTTTTGCAGCTGAGGGGGATGCAGATGGTAAATCTCCCCGACAGACAGACGGCTCGAAGTCAAGGGCTCCAGCCTCCAGCAATATTCTCATATATATTGTAAAAGAGGGACTTGGAGGAGGAGGGGGGACTAAAAGCAAGGCGTGGAATACAAAAAGAGCTGTTTTCTGCCACAAAGGATATTTATTTATTTTATATTTATTTATTTCATACTGGAAGGCCACAGCAAGGTCCCCTCGGAGCCTTCTCTTCTCCAGACTGAACAACCCCAACTCAGCCTACGAGGAAAGACTGAGGCAGTTGGGGTTGTTCAGTGTGGAGAAGAGAAGGCTCCAAGGGGACCTTCTTGTGGCCTTCCAGTGTCTGAAGGGGGCTATAAGAAAGCTGGGGAGGGACTTTTGAGGCTGTCGGGTAGTGGGAGGACTGGGGGGAATGGGTCAAAACTAGAGGAGGGGAGATTGAGATGGGACGTTAGGGAGAAGTTCTTGCCCAGGAGGGTGGGGAGACACTGGCCCAGGGTGCCCAGAGAGGTGCTGGAAGCCCCATCCCTGGACACTTTGAAGGCCAGGCTGGCTGGGGCTGTGAGCAAGTGATGTAGTGGGAGGGGTCCCTGCCCATGGCAGGGGGGGTGGAACGAGATACTCTTTAAGGTCCCTCCCAACCCTGACGATTCTATGATTCTATTTGTGTCTGGTTAAGAGGAGGTTTCCCTTTGCCATTCCCAGTTTGCATGGGAGGAGCTGGGAAAAGACCAGTCCAAGCACCAAAAAGACTCCCAAGCAGATGAAAACTGGGCTCAGCTTTCCAATTACAAGGTTTGCCTCTTGCCACCTCCACTGCCCCACATCCCCTGGCTAACTGGCCATCCCTGGAGCCCCATGGAGATCTGTCTCCATCCAGCCACCACCACCTTCCCCTTAGCAGTGCTGAGGGTCTTGCTGACACTTACCTGACTCCCTTTCTCTCCAGGAGGACCTTCTTTGCCAGGATGACCCTAAAAGGGACAAAGAGAAGAAGGAAATGGGTTTAGTGCATGTCTAATGCTTGAGGAGCCCACAAGCTTGATTTATTTGAAAGAAAACAGATGCTCTCCAGGAAGCTCTCACCAACACTAGTATTTAATTTAGTTCTTTGCCCACATCAGGTTTCAGCTGATTTTAGTAACCAGATCTCTGCTGTTTTGAGATCCTTTTTCAAATGTAGATTTCCTGGGTACTATCTGAGGATCTAGAGAGAAAAAACCCTGCAAGAACAAGCTTCCCCCCAAAGGAAGAGAGCTGCATGTGTGCCCTTGGTGGTGTTCCACCTGGTTATTTTACACTTTTACTACCCACCACCTTCCAGCAGAGAAGCACAAACCATTATATAATATTCTCCATGGATTAGAACACCTCAGTGAGCTTGGCAGCAAGCAGCATTTAAATTGTGCAGGTAGGAAAACATAAAATTAACTCCCTGTCTCAGCAAGCGTGTGAAGGTCACGAGATGCCCAGACTGGTCAGAGCCTCTCATTAATTTCCTAATTCCTAGAGTCTGTAGTGAGATCTCATGACAAATGCTCAGCTAACCTGCATCCTGGTTGGACACTGGATGCTGGCCAGCATTCCTCTTGGGATTTGATGCTGAATAACTTCACATCCCAGAGTTCCCAACACATTCTCCTCCCCAGCCCTTAGAAGCCTTTTGCTGGGGTTGCAGAAAACAAAAGTGTGAACTGCCTCAACTACAGCTTGGAGGGTTAGTGAGAAACTGGGGAAATGCCTCAAAGTGGCTTTTAGTGTCATTTCCCCACTGCTGGAACCAAAGTGGAGCCAAGATGGACCCTTTGGCTGGCAAGGTCTGTGCAAAAGCAATGAGCCCCTACGAGGGCACTCACCACACACCCAGGGACCTGTTATGGGATGAAGATGATAAAAGCCCCTCCAGCTGCTCCAAAGCTGCTAACACTTTCCACACTCAATGTTTCTTTACTTATGAACTCTCCTTTAAACACACAAGTGACTCTCTACCAATATAACACAAGGGAAAATCATAAGAGTATTTTCCCTCATCACTCTTCAGAAGGGGAAGGTCACCCAAGCTGGATTTCATCAACCAAGCTGCTTTAATAAAGACACAGAATGACAGCTGTCATCTCTACATCAACAAAACGTAGGGGATAAAGCAACTTGAATTTCTCCTGGGACTTTAAATGGCACCAGGAGCATCAGTGCAGCTCCTCAGAGCTCCCTGCACCCCAGGGGTGGCCAAATGGAAGTGCAGCAAGATTTCCAAAGCCTCTGCACTAAATCATCACCAATTTCTAAATGCCCATCTCCATTACTGCTGCTAGGATCAAAAACTGAGGAGCAGCTTGGTTTGGCTTTCACAGTGAGATGCTTCAGGCCCTCAGGGATTTGCAGGTATCTTCCAAGATCAGTTTTTATAAGGAACATGGGCTGGTTTTTTAGCTCGGAAAGAACAACCCTTATGCTTATAAACCTACAAACTACAGAGCTACCTGTGTCCAAGCTCCTGTGTCCAGGCAGACCCACACATGCTCAGCTTGGAGGTCTTATACAGCCTTCAGGCTGCATAAAAATAGAGCTGGCATCTCCAGCTCAACTTCCCTGGAGGCTGCTGCAGGAATTTCACATGGAAAGCTACAGCTTGAGAGATGTTCTGGGCTTTGCTTGAGCTGCTCTGTTGACTCAGCTAACAAGTGGAGGGATGTTTGAGCTGCCCTCCCTAGGAGTGATTAGCCCAGGGTGGGAAATGTCATTTTTTTCTTCTTGCCATTTGCATGAGTGGAGTGTAACTATTTTCCATTTGTCACTCTTGAAACCAGGTGCCTCTGAGGTGTGTAGAAATGAGATCAGGTTTAAAGGCCAGAGATTTTTCAGACCAATTTCTAGAGGAAGGATGTTTAAGGCAGGATTAGGAGGCAGCAGCAAGAATATGATGATGCTGACAAACAATTTCAACCTGCTCTTATCACCACCCTGCAGCAGTGCCCAGAGAGATGAGGACCACCTTGTGCTGGTGCTGCTGCATCAATAAACACACACAGAGATTGTCCTAGCTCTGTGAGCATAAAACAGAGAGGAGAAACAGGAGGAGGGGGAAGAGAGGCCCCAGAGATGGTGAGAAGTACCTAGTGTTGAGGTCAAGCAGGGACAGGACCTCTCAAAGTCAAACCCTTCAACCCATCCTTGCAGGCTCACAGGCTTTTAAACTGAAGGAGAGCAGGTTTAGGGCTAGATCTTAGGAAAAGTTCTTCAGTACAAGGGTGGTGAGCTCTGGAACAGATTGCCCAGAGAGGTTGTGGATGTCCCCTCCCTGGAGGTGTTCAAGGCCAGGTTGGGTGAGGCTTTGAGCAACTTGGTCTAGTTGAGAGGCATCCCAGCCCCTGGCAGGGAGGTTGGACTAGATGGTTTCTAGGTTCCCTTCCAACCTAAGCCATTCTAGGATTCCCAAGCCCAGGGGGGATGGGTGCAGGATCATCCCTGGTGCCAAGCAGAGCCCCAGGGGACGATGACTTACCGGAGGACCATCAGCACCAGGCATGCCAGGAAGACCAGGTTTGCCCAACGGCCCCTAGACACAAACAGAGAATCATCAGCTGCAATGGTCAGAGCCTCCAGGCCATCAGAGGATGGGACTTTTCAGCCATTTCTTGCTTTTCCTAGAGGTGAAAGGCTACAGAGGGGTAAATCTGCTGGACAAGCTGCCATGTCTAGTAGGGATTCTGCTCTTCTGTGGGCAGGGCTGTTGCAGCATCACCTCACACATGCAGACACCATGCAGCAATGAGGGCTCAACAGGAGATGCTGGGGCAGGAGCATCAACCTGCTGTCCTGCCCCAAGGGCACGATGCTGCACATGGATGAGGTGGAAGGTATCAACCCATGGGGCTCACTGCATGGAGAAATGGCCACTCTTGGTGGCAAAGGGCCAGAGGAAGAGGGGAGCTGCCCCAATTGATTGGGCTTGCTGCTTTAACACCATCCAATGATCACCCCTGATTTCTCACACCATCCCTGCTGTCATTACTCAGCACTGACACCCCAGAGCCCTTTATCTGACAGAACTGCTCATGGGCTCCTTTAGCAGGAGAATTATTGATGATTTGAGGTGTCCCCCCTGCTGCCAACACAAGTGGGGGATTCTCCAGGTCACGCCGTGTCCCTGCTCAATGGGAGCTGAGCAAAACCCAGACAATTCCTGCTCTGGAGGAAAAAATGCTTCCCTGCTTTAAATCCTGATGGTCCTGAGGCCACCACCTACCCCATATCAACAGCAGGGGAAAATCAGAGAGAGCTGGTGGGGAGCAGGGAGGAGGCAGAGCCAAATCCACGGGCTCTTCCCATTACCATCCTGCCCAGACTTCCAGGCATTCAGCCCACAGATAAAGACAATTTTCAGCCCTCCCTTAATGTTTTACCATAGGCTGCCTCCGAAATGTTTCTCCTAAGAGGGGAAATGAATGCAAATATTATGAATTAGAGGTAAACCATCCGTTCTTGTCTTGATGCTGTCTGGAATGAGAGGCATTAGACTTGCAGAGCCAGGGCTGCAAACAGATGTTGCATATGGGGCAGAGGAGCAGCTGAAGTAGCAAAATGCATAATAAAGGCAACAGTTGGTTTAAGTCAGAGCTGCAGGATTTCAAACTTACTTTCTCTCCTGGGGGACCGATGGCGCCTTGTGGACCTGGGAGACCCTGTGGAAAAGAAAGAAAAATGCAGGGTCATTAAGGAACGAGCTTTTCTGTCCAAATGCATTTTGGCAGAGCCTCAGCTGAGCATCATTCTAGTGCCTGTGAGTGCTGGGGATTTCCCCAGCTCCATTCATCCTCAAAATGTCTGGTGAGGGATGATATAATTTCATTTTTGCACGGCACGTCTCCCCTGGAGAGCTGCTCTGCTCTGCTCTGGGCAGCCAGGCTTGGCCCCAGCATGGAAACAGAGATGCTCAGAGGAGTGAGACTGGTGGAGAAGGCTGAGAGCAAGGCTTGGACATCTCCATTACCCAGCTGGCTCCAGAGCAACTGGACCGTGGGATGCTGAAAGTCAGGCACGAGCCATAAGATGTGGACTGCTTGGACCTGGCTTTGGCTTTGCAGCCTGGTAGCAACAGCCAGGTGAGAACCAGGGGGGGATCTGGAACTGGGAGTGTTTTCAGGAAGGTTTTGGGCCAGGGATGTATCATCAAGCCAATTCCCAGCAAAGCTCCATGTTGCTGGTCCTATGTCTGGTGGGGAAGCAAAGCTTGGTCAAAATTGTATTTTAGTTTTAGTAGCCATGGAAAAAGGAGTTTTCCTCTTACCTGAGCACCTGGGTTACCCTGCTGTCCTGGGGGACCTGGCTCACCTTGAGGACCCTACAAGGAGACAAGGGCAGAGGTGAAGGCAGGAAAGGTGAGAGCAGAGCTGGTGCATCCTTGGGTACCACAGCTCCTGCCCCTGGCACAGCCCCACACCCTCCCACAGCATCCCAACCCCCTCTCTAACCCACTGCTGTGGAAGGGAAACAGCTTCTCTCCATGATGTCAAAGTTCTCTCACTTCTTTTTATGGACACAGAGCCCTGATGAGCTGAGCTGGGCTCTAACACAACCTGGCTTTGCATGGCCCTTCTGCAGAGACTCCATTTCACCCGATTAGTGCAAAGTGTGAGGCACTTAAAGGGTTTTTTCCCTCTCAGTTAAATGACTGTATTTTGATATTCATTAGAGCAACACACATCTCGATGAAAATGTTTGATCTTTCAGGGGGAAATAATGTGTAATTCCATCAGAAATTATAATAAATTAACATCCATTTGCTGCAGGAAGATACTCTCTGTGGTTTTTTGCAGGCTCTGACAGGAATCTAGACCAGGCTAAAAAGCAATTAGCAAATCTAATTTAATAGAGGACATTCTACATTGTGCTCTATATAATTTTCTGAACTGCCTGTAAAATCTGCAGTCAAAACTTACCACATTGCCCTTGGGACCTGTCTGTCCATCCATACCAGCCACACCCTGAGAAAGGATTTAAAAAAAGGAGCACTAAGAAAATATCTCCTTGTTTCACACGGCAAGAGCAGAAAAATTACCATAAAAATAACAAAGCATCAGGAGGCCCTTTGGACTGCATGGAAAGGGAACAATTTTCTCAAGGTGTTGGGTAAAGCAGCCAATTCCAGGACTCCAGTTTATTTTTAAAAGCCATTGCAGTGTTTTCCCCACTGGTTTAACTGCCCGTGAGGCAGAATCAGCACCAGGTTGGAGAAATCTGGGCTGAGCACTGCAGCCAGATCACCTCTGACAGTCGTGGAGCAGCAAAAGGGAAGGAAAAACTGGAATAAAGACCTTGTTTGGGACATGAATGCATCATTCAACAGGGCAGTGGGTGAAGGGAATGAGGCTGTGCCAAAATAAAAGGCAACTGGGGATCAACACTCCCTGAGCATCTTAAGGGGGCAACTGGTCCAACTGGAGATGTCCCATAGGGGGTTCCTCCAAGACCATTTTGCTGTGGGGCAAAGCAAAGTACCTGGTGTAACAACACCCTCGTGGGAGATGAGGGTGGTTTGGAGCAGATCCTGAACCCTCATTACATTCCAGCAGGACTAAGAGCTCCAGGCAAAGATGTCTTTGCATCCCAGGAGGGTCTAAGGGCTTTGCCATGAAACGCTGACCCCTCCAGCTCGGGTTTGGGGTTTTATGGGCTGGGACTGGAGCAAGCTGCAGTGATTTAGAGAGAGAGCTCCTGCCTCAGCACTTCCAGCAGCACACGACAGACAAGGTGACTGCCTCCCAGATGAAAAATGGCATCTTCTTGCCTTGCCTTCCACCCAAAATATGGACAAACTGCTCAGAAGCCTCCCCAGCCCTCAGGCAAAAGTTAATAGCAAAGCCACCGTGTTAATAACTCTCATCCTTCCCTTGCAGCCTGAGCGAGGCATTAATATTTACTCAGGCAGGGCAAACCCTGGGCTGCCATAAATGGATGTGACACCCCTGAAAATGGGGGAAAACATGGACTTGGAGCATTGCATAGATATATAAATCTGTATAAAATCATGCAGCTCTATCATCTGCTTGAAGGACTACTGGGGATGGGGTATTTTGTGGGGGAAGCTGAGCTGGGGAGACTGGAACCCCAAGAACTCACCGGTGGCCCCGGAGGTCCTGGTGGCCCCTTTGGTCCCAGCAATCCTCGGGGTCCCTGTTGGGGGGAAATAAATGGGGTTAGTGTTCCCAGTGCCCCCCAGTGCTGCCCTGAGCATGGACTGGGATGCGTGGCTGAGCATCACTGGGGCTGGCACAGCAACAACCTCACTGGTTTTGCAGTAATAACAGATTTCTTGGTTTACAAACCAGTGAGACAAACCCTGCGTGCACATATCCATGAATTATAAATCTAAATAATACAGGCACAGACATTTATCCTTGGGATTGGAAGAAGGCCCACGTAAAGCAACTTTTTCTCATTAATTTAATCCTATTCCTGGGATTACCCTGTAATGCACAGAGTGATGCAGAGCAGCCTGCAGCCAAGTCATTCTATGGCTCTAGCTGGGGAGTATGATGAAGAATGACCTGACATCACTAGTACATCATTAGGGTTAGTGTTCCAAAACCTCTCCAGATTTAACTTTTCTCATTGACAATCTATACAACTCAGCAAGGCTGGAAAAGGTTTTCAGCCTGTGGCATAAATGTACATTTTCAAAGGGTTCTTAACCCTTAACCATCCAGAACTTTGGTACCATGGTGGGTTTTTTCCAGTTCTAGATTTCACCAGCTTCAACCTCACACCATCTTCAGGGAAATTAGTAGGATTGGAACATCACATTGAATAAGCAGAGGAATCATATTAATTTCATAGGAAGCTCTGCAAATCTCAGCCCTATTTTGAGCCTTCAGGTGGGTTCGTAGTAAAAGGAAAGGGATGGGGTCTGAAAGATCTGCAGATTACCTTTTAAACAGCCCTTTCTTAAATTAGGGGCCATGGGGGAACTCTGGGTATTTATAAGGATGATGCTTATTCATTGTCATGGAGGAAAATTGGTCCTGATGGATGGGCAGCTTTATCTGTCCGCCCAATTATTGTACATCCCTTTTTATGAGGCAGAGAGGACAGAGGGATTAAAATGAAATGTTACAGAAGATAGGAGACAGTGAGAAAGTGTCTGGGGGGATTTGGATCCTGTGAAAAATGCAGGTTTGCAGCAAAAAATGGATGCACTGACTGATGTGTCCCAGGCACCAGAGACCTCCAGGGGTAAAGCTGGGACAGTGAGTCCCAGCAGAGCAGAAACTCTGCTTGGATCAACTGGAGATGGGAATTGAAAGGATCTGGAGCAGCATGAAGGGAAACAAAGTCTGAAGTCCCACCACTAGTTTCAGTTGCCATTAATTTTTGAAAAACCCTCTTTTGGCTCAGGGCAGAGAAAAAGAGAAACAGGCAGATTTAGGGGGTGTGTATTTATCATAGAGGGGTTTGGGTGGGAAGGACCTTTCAAGGTCATCTCATCCAACCCCCCTGCACTGAGCAGGGACATCCACAACTATCTCAGGTTGCTCAGAGCCCCATCCAACCTCACCTGCAATGGTGCCAGGGATGGGGCATCAACCACCTCTCTGGGCAACCTGGGCCAGGCTCTCACCAACCTCAGTGTCCAAAATCCCATCCTTCTCTCTAGTCTAAATCTCCCTCTTTTAGTTTCAAACCATCACCCCTTGTCCTGTCCCAACAGGCCCTGCTCAAAAGTCTGTCCCCATCTTTCTTGTAGTCCCCCTTTAAGGGCACAATAAGGTCTCCCCTAAAAAAGTTCCCTATAAAGCAGTTTAAACCTTCACTCTGGCCATCCCACATCTTCACTCGTGCTGCTGCAATAAAAACAAACCTCCCTGCATGCTCTGCCATCATTTAGGTCCCTCTTTTGTTACCCTGTTACCTGAGCACATAAACGCTTTTAAGAAGTTAATAACCCATAAGTTATTGCTCAGACATGTGCTAAGGAGATAGCTGAGTTGATTAATCTTCCCCAGAAGTTAATCAGACATCTCGTCCATAATTTAGTCCCTAAATGCCAACCCTTCCCTTTCTCCCATGAAGTGTGTCCAACAGTTCCCATCAATTACTCTCAGGCCACCACGCTGGGCCTTAGAACAACAAAATAAGACATTTTGAAAGCCAAGCTGGTGGTAAGTGATAGATAAAGTTCTTCTCATACCAAAGGAAAGGTATTTGGGATGAACCAGCAGCCAACGACTGCACCACACACAAAACCCTCCAGCCAGTTTAGCATGGCCAATAAAAAATACTCAGTATTGGGGAAAAAATGCTTTCAGTGTCTTAAATTAACAACCTGCTGCTTTTCAGTGAGATGCTCCTTCAAAGCATTTTTTGGGTTGCTCAGATTTTTGTTCAACGTGTCTCCTTTAAACCTTAGTGATGCTGGGATCTCCCTCCTTCCCTAGTTCTGGTGGGGGCCCAAAGATTGACAAGTTCTGCAGGTTGATGGAGTTTTGTGAGCTGTGAATGGAGTATTGACCCCACTGATGTCAGGACAAAAGTCTTCTTGAGCTCAGTCCTGCCAGGGTTTCATCCTGAGGTTTAAAAGGGAAACTAAATGGTGCAAGGAGCTGCCTGGACAATCTCTTCTACTGTCTGTGCAGACAAAACCATTCCTGACTGAAGTTTGCTGTGAAAACCCATTAAAATGGTATTTCAAATATGTTTATCACACAATTTCAACCCCAGCCTGCTTACCTGAATCCTAAAGAACACATCAGGAAGGAGGGTACATGCAGGAAAGTATGAGACCAACCTAAGCTAAGCTTTACATTTAAGATGATAAGGTTTAGATTTCAAATGCTGGTCAGGGAGCCAAAAAAATGATCAAAAGGGATCAAAATCAATGAGAACTTCGCTCATTAAGAAAAAAAAAAAAACAACCAACAATAAATACAAAGAATCAATCAATAAAAAAATCCCAGAAAGCATCTTCTCTTCTTGGTTGCCATCTTAGTGGGGAAAAAAAAAGGAAGCAAAATAGAGTTGTTACAGCAAAGATAACTCTAAACTGGTCACGTGGAGCTTGAAGCAAGAGAAGCTTGGTCCCTGTAGGACCTCAGGGGACTGCTTAGCAGCAGCAGAGCTGCCCCACAGGACACCTAAACCACCATTAGCATGGCAAGACCTTGACCAAAGATGTGCTGCCAAAGGAGGAGATACTCACAGGTTCTCCAGGTAGACCTCTGGGTCCAACTTCTCCATCATCTCCCTGGCTCAGCAAGAAAGGCACCGAGGAGAAGCAGGAGAAGAGAGAGAACAAACCCAGTTATATTTCAGTCACATCCCAGGTGTTTCATTCTTGTTAAATAATAATCAGACAGAAAAGCAGCTTCCCTGGGGTAATGAAAGGGTAGCCGTGCATAAGGCAGACCTCATAAGCCTGGAGACTAATACTGCATGTGCAGAACGTGCCACAGATTAGAAATGCTGCAAGGATGCTTCATAATTCATGTCCATGTTTAGAAAGATGGATTTTGCTAATAGACAAGATATTGTAGAAACAATTCGGGGCATGTGAGTCAATAGCAGCAAGATTTAGCACCCAGCCGAATGGAAAGGCAGCATGGCAGGGATGCCTGGGAAGGTGATTGAGCCCAATTAGTGCTCCCAGGACAAACCAGAGGCAGCAGAGGGGTAATTATTCATCCTTCCCCTCCCACCTCCTGCTGATGCCCCATTGATCCCCTGGGAGCATCAGATGGGGCTTCCCTTGAGCTGCTTTTAAATCACCCAAAACCTGAGGCTGCCCTTTAGGAAACCAACACCTATAAACCCTCCTCTTCTGCTGATAGAATCCATGATCTTCTTCCCAGTTACACCCTCTGAGCACCTCTCCCTGCACACCTTGAAGGGTTTTTGTCTCTAGGATTAAAGTTCTCCAGACACTTGCTCTTCCCCTACAAGACACGGGTTGGCTCTTTTCAACTTCAAAGCACTTTAGAGCCACAACTAATTAGTCCTCCCAACCCCGTGGTGAGGAAGGTGTTATTATCTGTGCTTTACAGAGGAAACAAACAGCCCGAGGTGGAAAGAGCATCCTGGAAGGGGATTAGAGGCTGGGAAATCCATATTTGCTCCTCCAATTAAACCCCATGCTCCTCACAGCCTTTTCAACCTCTCCTCTTAAACCAGCCCTTGTAGGGCTGCAATCACTTAGTCTGAGCTTTGCTCAAGGCCTTCAGCTATCGACTAAACAGCATGGAAGAGGTAAAACTATTTAATCTTTGATGCCCACACCCGTGTGGAATTTCTACTGCCCAAGTCTTGCTGCAATTTGCTGGATCTTAGCAAAGCAGAAGGGACACTTTGCACACCCTTTTTCTTTTAAAATCAGGCTTTTGTGACCAGATCTTTAAAACAAACCCTTCTTCTCACTTATTCCCATCCCCTTCCCTGCTTCCCTCTCACCACAGTCACCCAGAGCATCCCCAGGACCCAAGGCTGGGGTGGGTGCTGCTGCCCAGCAGCAGATGACAGGCAGGTGCTGGCTGCTCTTGCCACGTTGCTGCCTCATCCTGCATCTGCTTCTAGTTTCCAGGGGTTAGTTATGAATTCCAAGGGCTGCTGAAGCCAGAGATCGACTTACCCTCTCCCCATCCTCTCCGGGTGCTCCTGGGGGGCCGTGGGGGCCTGGCTCACCCTAGAATGAATCAAGAGAAAAGCTTCAGAGATGCTCCAGCAATAGAAAATATGGGCTAACAGTGAGAAATCAACAACAGGCTTGACCTTTCCATCTGCACCATGTGCTGAAGGTCCTCAAGACCCTCATGGTTCCCATGCTCTGAAGCAACAGCCCCTCTCTACCTGCTCACATGAAGGCTCCACCACTGACTAATGCTCTCCAGGAGCTCATGGGGTTTACTGGTGACACTTTGGCAGGTGTCTGGGAACCAAGCAGGCACTGTGGCTCCTCCAGGAGAGGGACTTGGGCTCTGCAGGCAGTTTTTGCTCTACCCAAGGCTTGCTACTCCATTTCTGGCTGATTAAGCATCTCTCTTGGGCACCGTCCTCCCTTTCCTGTGGAGCTCGTAATCACGATGCCATCTCTGCTGTTCAAACACTGCCCTGCTTTATAAAGCAATGGCTGCAATCCCCAGGGAGGGGAGGCACCAACAGCCTGCCAAAATAACTGTCTTCTTCCATTCTTTTCCCCATTGTTTAATTACAAAGCAAAGAGAAGAATCCCATTACAATTTTGGGCCGTTTCCATCCACAAATGCACTGTCTAGAAGCAGCTTTTGCTTCTTCCTTCATTTTTCAGTCTGCATTTTATTAAGGTAGGGTTTTTTTTCCCCACTTTCCAATTTGAGGCAGTCCCAGAAGGATCTTGCAGCTTCCTGAGATGCTGTGACATCCCACATGCTTTTATGGGACGCTCATCCCCTTCTAATTGCACCATTGTGGCTCGTCCCCAGCAATAGCTGCCCTCCTCCCAGCACCTCCTAGACACCTCCTCCTGCCAAGGTTTCATCACAGGCCATGGCCAGAAGACAAGTGGAAGAGAACTTACTCTATTTCCCTTCTCACCAGGCAAACCAGCCAAGCCATCAAAGCCTCGGTCACCCTGAAAGAAAAACCAGTTTGGTTAAAAACTCCACCTGCTTGGGAAAAACTTCCCAATCTCTTTCCTTGCTGTGTCAAGGGGGGATTGACTTTTCTCCCTCAGACCTTCAGCCTTCACCTCCCATCAGACCAGTGATGATTTCAATGTTAGAGATTAAAACCAGGAGGAAAACTCGTAGTTATTTTACCTCCTCCTCCCCCAGCACCTTCAGCCATGTGCTTTTCCATCTGGATTTCAGTCTGGGTGACTTCTCCAGGACCTAAAGCACCTCCCTTCTGAACAGGTTCTCCTATCCATTTATTTTTAATTCCATGCAATTACAAATGACAATCCACTGGGGAGCAAACTGGACACTAGTATCTCCAAACCCCACCCTGAGCTTTACTGCCACCCACCCCATACATCCTTTAAACTCTCCTGGACACTCCAAAGTGACTAATACATATACAAATAAATTCTGAAAATTGTCTTCATGAAGTCAGGGTAATAAAATAAGGCAGTTCAGGGTCATAAGACAGTTTGACCTAAAAAAGAATGTCATCAGCTGGTAGATTTAGTAGCTTCACATGGATGCTTATGGGGCATCTCCACATGACCCTGCAAAGAGGAATCTGCTCTGCCTGACCCCAGCCTGAGCAGGCACAAAGAGGATAGAGAGAGGATATAAAGCCCCAAACTACTGATGCTGGGAAGGCAAACCAAGGCAGGGATGGCTCCCATCATACCTCTCTCCTCACCCATCTACAGGTCTGCTGCTGCCCACTGCTCTAAGCGCAGCTCTGGGGCAAACAGAGGTGGGGAGCATGATGCCAAGCCCCAAATAATTGTTGCTAAAAGGCTGGGTGTGTTAATTTGTGCTTGGCACCATGTTGAGAGAGTCACTCAACCTCACACTGGCAGAGTCCAGGCAGCCCTTGCAGCCTCTGCCTGCAAATGACCATGTGAACATCCCCTAAGCCTGCTCCTCATGTCCTGCCCAGCTCTGTGGATGCTCCCAAAGGAAACAGTGATGCTGAGAAGGTCAAGTGTGAGGAAGAAAAAGCAAAACCCCATCAGCAGGTGGGCAGCAGGAGCCTTCCCAGGGCTTTCAGCCATGCCCACACAGCTCCTCCAGCTCAGAACTCGTGGTGAACCATCACAAGCTGCAATAGGGTTTCTTCTCCAACCTTGTGCCCTGTTGCAGTCTCCTGTGTTCTGGGGGAAAATGGGGAAGGGTATGCACAGAAACAGCCTTTTCCCCAAAGCCTCAACTCTTTGGAAGAGAGAGAAGACACCAGAGTGCTTGTAAATCATGGGTGACACCATCTCCTAATGCCCAGGCAGCGAGCACCACCCAGCAGACAGAAAAGTCTCTTTTTCTCTGTGAAGAGGTGAAGCCACTTGTATCCTCACATCCTAACCACACAGGAAAATACCACCAGCTCTTTCCCTCCACAGATCCTTTACCCATTAGCAAGGGAAGTAGATTAGACCCAAGCAGGATCAGAGGACAGATCAGCCTGGCCAAGGTGGTCCAAAAGCATCCCTGTGTCTCTGCCCTCAGCAAATCTCCTTTCCAGCTCTGCTCATTATTCTGCTTTCCCTTCTTCCCTGGCATCCCCTCCTTTGAGGGCAGTTGACACTCATTAAAGCACTTTACTGGATAAATGATCTGCAGTCTCCTGCCTCTGTATCAAACCCCTCCATCTATTCCAGCTTTAAGTATCTACATAGCAAAGTACTTAAACCTTCTAATACACGATTCCCTGAGCAAACTTTCTCTGCATTCAATTTCTGTGGAACAGCTTCTTTCTTGCTGGATAATTCCAGCAGATCACAGCTGAATGGAGGGATTTGGCCTTAAAAATAAAATCCAAGGGCATTAAAATTCCCCACCACGCCTTCTCCATTTCCTCATCCAGCTAATAGGTATTTTTTTTTTTTTGGTTAGTTATATTTTAGGATGTTTCCAACGGCTCATTCATGTTTGTTTTTCATAATTGGGATTCCTAAGTATTTGTTCTACAAGTGCAGCCAAGGGAGCATATTTCATTCTTAAGAGGATCCAGCGATTTAAAAAATTTGCATGAAAGAGAAAAAACAAGGGAAAGAAAAGAAAAATTGCTCTTCTGCCTCCTAGGTGTGTGTTTAACCCCCCTCTCTCAAACATGGACTTCACAGGAGTCGCTGGACCTTCAACAAGCTCCTCCAAGCAAGGTGGGCTCCTTCTGCCAAGGGTCCCTCACAGCTCATTCTTTAGATGTAGATTCCAAAAGCTCATAAATACAATCTCAAAAGCCCATAAATACGACTCCAAAAGCCCATAAATAGGTGGCTCTACCTTTGGTCCTGTCTGGCCTGGCATTCCCCGGGCACCATCGCTGCCAGCTCGTCCCTGCAAGAGAGAATAATCAAGAACAAAGGGTAAGGCAGGACCCACAGGGACATCTGTCTGAGCCCAGGGGAAGTTGGATTTAACTTGGAGCTCACCAGCTTCCCTTGGTGAGGGGAAAATGCTGCTCTGGTTTGGGAGCAGCATCCTGGTGCTAATGAGGGGTGAGACTAACGGCAGCGAAGCTGCTTCACTACATGGGATGCTCAGACATGGTCATTGATTTTAATTTGATATAATTCCCTTCCAGCACATTTAAAGATATGCTAATGAGGATGTCTGCAAATTGAAATGAGATTTTTTTTTTTAAATTTTATTTTAAGACAGACAGAAGTGGGTCACACAAAAGGCTTTCTTGTCTCTTCCTCTGGCAAGCTGAATCACAACGAGCCAGAGGAGGGAGTGAAATCAAAATCAGCATCAGGGATGTTGACAGGGTGAGAGAGCTCCATTTATACCAGCTCCAGAAACCCTCTGGGGACTGGATTCTCCTCATGCACTACTGAGACTTGGGGACTGGCCAAACCAGCCCCGGGTGTTTTTGCAGCTACAACCTCAACATCACAAAAAAAGAAGAAAAAAAAAAGGCAAAAAAAAGGGCAAAAAAAAGGGCAAAAAAAAAAGGCAAAAAATGACAAGAGAATGAGCAGTGTGGATTTGCAGCTCTCCCCACACCACCCAGCTTTTAACTCCTCCTTGTTTGCATCCACCCAGATGGATGGAGAGGTCCTGGACAAGTCCCTGCCTGGCCACCAGCCTGTTCTTGTGCAACCTCCTCAGCTCTGAGAAAGGAACTGGCAGCAGGAAGGGTTTCTAGCAGAACTTGTAGGGAGTGCAGCCAGCAGAGCAGCTCCCAGGACACTCACCCTGCGGCCGGGTTTTCCTGTTGGACCGGGAGGACCCTGGATGCCTCGTGGACCCTACAAGGCAGGGAGGAGAGAAGAAGAGATGTTGTCACCCCAAGGCATGAGAGATGGACCCAGCACTCAGATCAGGCACTGCTGGGGCTTGTCAGGGTCATCGGGGCTACAAAATGGGATGTGAACCCCTCGAGCTGAGCCCGTGGTTCAAAGTACCCAGGAGCAGCTCAGGACTGAGCAACTCTGGACAGGAATCCAGTTTATCCATGGGGAAACTCTGCCCTGCAAGCAGCTCCACATGGTGGAGACAAATCATTTCCCCCACCCCTAGAAAATGAGAACTTCCCCTTAATGCAGGATTTATGGGTTGGAAGAACAATTTCCTGAGCATTAGTGAGCTCCCCATGCTCCAACCTATCTCGTGTTTACGGGACTCCTCCACAGATGTCTCTGCAGGAAAGGAGACCACCACCTGCAGAACTTTATGCTGTTGGCTTCAAATAATGTCCCAAGTCTGCATTTGGATACTTGAAGGGACCTTTATATGCTAAACAGATGTTCCCACCCCACCCTACGTTCAGCTGGCACTGGGTCACTGAATCACTCCTTCAAACAGCCTCTAAGGCAGGACTGGCTGCTCCAAACCTTCGTTTCCTCAGACCCCAGGTCACCCAATTTGCCCACACTCACCTGAGGTCCCATTTCTCCAGCTTCTCCCTTCAGTCCTCCACTTCCCGGGGGTCCCTTTGAACAGAGAACACAATTTATGAAAGTTTTCCACAACAGGACCAGAGAGAAGATTCGTAGCATGGTAAGAAAGAGCCAATTCCTGCAGGTGACCCAGAGCACCCACGGAGCTGGTGCCATCCTTGCTTGGCTGCTCTTACTTACCATGGGTCCTGGCCGCCCTGTCAGACCCATTGGACCTGCTGGTCCTCTCAGTGCCAGCTGCAACAGAAAGAAAAATGTTGCTCAGTTGGTATCTCTGCTTCACTGCCACAATGGGACAAAGCCACCAGCATAGGATCACTGAATGCTTTGGGTGGGAAGGGATCTTTCAAGGTCATCTCATCCAACCCCCCTGCACTGAGCAGGGACATCTGCAACTAGAGCAGGTTGCTCCAACCTCCCCTGCAATGGTTCCAGGGATGGGGCATCAACCACCTCTCTGGGCAACCTGGCACAGGCTCTCACCACCCTCAGCATCAAAAATTTCTTCCTTCTCTCTAGTCTAAATTTCCCTCTTTTAGTTTAAAACCATCACCCCTTGGCCTTGTTGTGCCACCAGCCACACACAGTCATAGAACACCAGGTTGGAAATGACCTCAAGGATCATAGAATAGAATCCTAGAATGTTTCAGGCTGGAAGGGACCTCTAGAGCTCATCTGGTCCAACCTCCCTACACAAGTAGGGACATCTCTACCTAGGACAGGCTGCTCATCTGGTCCAACCTTTCTTGAACATTCTCTCTGTGCCCCAAGAACCACAAACCCTTGGGGCAACGTCCATGTCCCCAGTGAATTTACCCAAGAACATCCAACCAACATCCCACAAACTCCTTTCTGCATCCACAAATGGTCAAAGCCTCCAGCTGATGCATGGGGCTGCTGAGAGGACCCTGTCTCCTATAGGTCCTGCCCCCATACACCCACCCTGCACCCTGCCCATGAAGTACAAACCCCTGTAGAGATCCCTTTATACATCACCACATAAAATGGACACTTTTAGCAGCAAATTCCTGAGGATAAATGCCAAAACTTTCCCTGGCCAAGCTATAGGGAGTTGTTCATATGTATTTATGATCCTAGCTCAGTTTAGGACAATTTTCTCTTTATAATCATTAAAAGATCAATTTTAGAGGAAATTTTCCTCTTTTTTAGCTACCATTTAATATCCTACAAACAGAACAACAATTCTATTTGCATCAGGGGGCTTTTAGCTCAATATTTAAGCAGCCATGGAGCCATGCATCATGTCAGGAATTTCCATGGTGGGTAATGGGGTTGGTCTACACTTTAAAACATCCCTTGGACAATCTGTTCCCTTGTGACAATTCAACACTTGAACAGAGTTCTAATTATCTGTAGAATCCAGTAATTAAAATCTACCCGTGATTGCACTTAGGATGGCATCAGTATTGCCCAAATCCTAAATTATATGGCAGCTTTTTACAGCACCCTATTAAAAGGGAGATGCTCTGAAACGCTGTTGGCTGGGACAAGGCTCAGTGTCCAATGAAAGCCAAGTTTTAAGGGAATAAATCAATCTAATAATGCAATTAACAGCAATGATAACAAGAAAACCAAATCCCAAATCAGGACCCCTCTGCAGAACTCCTTTGCCATTCCTGCCATATACTGTAACATGGATTTAATGTCATTTATTCTCCCTTTCTGCCTTGGTATCAGGCTTTTCAGCTGAAATTGGCTGACAATAGGTTGAAGTTAATCAAGATTGCTATTTTTTCCTTTACAGAGCTTTTCATCTACAACCCAAAAGTCACCCAGGATTTGTTTGTTTTCAATTTTTTTCCCAAAAACTGAGAATTAAAAAAAAACAGAGAAAAGGGATTTTGAGTGAGGGGAGAGAGGTTCTTTGCTTTTTCAATTTTCAGTGGTCAGGAAAACAAGAAAAAAACAATCCCCCCCCAGAACAACCTAAAAAAACCCCCCAAACCAAAACCAGAGAGTCTGTAAAAGCAGCTGCTTCTCATACAATTCTCATCTAGTCAAACCCTCTATTTCCCAGCAAAAGAAAATGCTGCTGGAAAAACTGTAGGCAGCCCTGAAATTAAGACTGACAAGGCAACCCCAGGAATATAATCCAGCAATATATATCCAGAGCGAGGTTAATGGACAGGAAAATGCAGTGGCTGATGCACCAGGGCCCTGTACTCCACCTGAACATGTATAAAATCTACCTCCTTGGTCAAAAAAAGGTTCTTGGATGGACACCAGAAGAACCCCAGCTAAGGCAAATCCCTCGTTACACACCTAAAAGGGGCATGAGCCACTCAGCTGAGTGAAGACCCCATTTGAGGGTGAAATAAATTGGGTTTTAGCCTTAAAATCTGTGTTGAAGAGCTCACCACCAGCTCTGAATAACTAACTGGTGACATCTGAGCCACATAAACCAGCTGCAGACAGATGTGGGCTGCAGACAGATGTGGAGGAGCACACCTCAGCTCTGTCCCTGGATACCTGCATCTGCTCAGGAGAGCAGCAATGCCCCCAAAGCTCTGTCCCTCTGTGAACCACCTCCTTAATCTGTTTTATATTTCCCCCCTTTACTTAGGGTGTGTTTACAGCCAGAATTTGGTCCCTCCTGGGGGTAAACACATCAGGAGGGCACCTGTGGGGTCCCCACGTGTTCCTTTCTGCTTCTTGCACCTCTGCTTTTAACATGTAAATCAAATTTAATTTCTTGGCAGAAAAACGTCAAGGCTGCACTGGTTATAAATTAAATCTTATTTTGAACAGCTGAGTATGAAGCTTTTCACACTAAGATGCTCACCCAGGCAGGGCACAGGAGCTGTAGTGGGAATGTGCACAGCTAATTTGTATTACACACTAAACACTACCAGGGGTTATTTGATCATCATTGAATAAGGTCATCTAAAGAAAAAAAAAAAAAGGTTGCTTGGATAGTCCCTGTGTGATTCCAGATAAATACATTAAAGGAAATTGCAGCCAGCCTGTTGAGAGTGGAGGAGCTGGGACAGCTTCTATCTGTGACATGTGTTTAACTCCTATGGTTTGCTGGGGAAAATAAACAACCAGAGAACAAAAGGAAGAAAAAAAAACCCCTAAGGCACATACCACAATATACAGACACTCCAAAACCACCAGCAGAAATTGCAAATGTTACTGAAGTCTATGGTAGTGGAAGGTCTATGAAGGTCTATGTCCACCAGCATCAGCAGAAGGCCTGGTCTAAGGTCTACAGGCAATTTAAATCCATTTAAATCTATTGTTGGCCAAGTCATCCAGATGACATCCCCTCCAGCCCCACCTCAACGCCATCTCAGATGAGAGGCTGTCCCCACCACCAGCACCATGGATGGTGCAACCATGAAGCCATCTCTGATGCATTAGTCTGGTCGTCCTCTGCTTCCTTGAGCACCTGCTGCAGGAGACATCCCCACCACCCTCCACTTACCCTGGCCTGCTGCAGGATGGCTTGGGCTTGGGCCTCCTGGGCTGAAACCAGAGGTCCTTTGGAGCCAGCATCTCCTCCTCCACTGAAGCGGAACTGATGGGAAGAAGATGGAGAAAGCAGGTCACAGGGTTGGCTGCCCCTCCATCCTCACTGACTCCTAAACAACTCAGCACGACTGCCCCAACCCCACCACTGTCCTTCCAGACCACCCTAGTAACCATCACCCTCTCAGGCCACCAGCTTCCAGGCACAACCCAACCCTTTCCCATGTCCGTACCCTGCTGGCTCCAAGCAACACACAACAAGAGGGATTGGAGCCTCTGAACTGTAAGGACCTCACACACCACCATCCAAACCTATGTGCAAAGTTCTCCCAGGGCTGATATTCCCCACGAGGATGCTGTTGACCAGGAGACCCCCAGAGATGGGGTGGAACCAGGTTCTTGGCTGTAGCCCCAGGACAAAGGCTGTGCTTCAAAGAGCAGAGTTTGGCTCATTGCTCAAGCCAGGATCCTTCAGCACACAAAGGATTTTTAAAAAACCCCATGTTTTATTTTCTTAAAACTTGAAAGGACAGAAATTTCATGTTTTCTTCTGCTCTTACAGCTCCATGCCCACTTCCCATGTGTGTTTGGGGCTTTGCAAGGAGGCTGCAGAACCTCCATGGATGGTTCTTTCACCTCTTCTTGCTTGGTTGGCACTAGGTATAGGACCACGTGGACTTCAAAAGAGATTTATTTAGGCCAATAATTTCCAGGCCTACAGTTGCTTAGTGTAGGGGCCAACAAATGTATTGTAATGCCCAGCTAAGCTCCATGTTGAGTGTTTGGTCCTGGGCACCCTGCCAGAGACATACCAACCATCACCCTACCCTTTGGAGCCTGTACAAGAGTGTTGTGGGTTTTCATGAAGACTCTTTCCCTTTGGTACCTAACCACTCATTTTCAGCAGCTGGTTTCCTCAGGGCACTCTCACATCAAAGCAGACAAAATATAACCCTTCCTGGAGCATCCCAGAGCCAAGAAGGTTGACTTAGTACTTGCCAGCTTCATATTGGAGACAAAATATAATGCAAATTAATTACTAGTCATCAGAAGAGGTCAGTTCATTCAGGTGCTCACAATTTTGGAGCCTGCTTTGAAGAGCTTTTAGAGGTTCCTCATTGTAGAAGGGAGGGTTCTGTCTGGAAATCAAACTCTTGGAGGTGTCTTCAGTGGCTTCTTTATGACTTTCACCCTCCAATGCCACACTCAGTCAGAAACACTTCAGCTTAATTCATCCTCTCTGGAAATTCTACCCTACCTGCCCTGTGCTTTTGGCCACCAAAGAAGTTGTAGCACTTTGCAAGAAGTCAATTTCCAAGAGGAGCTGTTCAGATCCATCTTTGATACCAAGGAAAATAACTCCTTGGTGCAAAACAGACAGGAGACTTCTGCAAGAACAGAAGCCAAGAAGCCCGACTCATTTAAAGGCTTTTTTAATTATCATTGTACTTACAGGCAACATAAGCATTGTCCCTGGTGGTCCTGGCAAACCATCTGCTCCTGGGAGACCTGGGCGACCAGGTGGTCCCTACAAGAAGAAGAAATAAAAATAAACCTCTATAGCATCATTTTAGTCATGTCCATACAGAAGCACTCATGGGTGTAAAAGCACATGAAGCAATACAGGAGGCTCCTTATCTTGACAGACATTGAGCACAAAGTCATTCCAATGCCATGGCAAATTTTGTGGAAGCACATCTATAAGCTCACAGGATTTTTCTTGGTAATTCCCCCTCCTTACACCCTGGCCCCCACGTTTCCAGGGTCTGCCATGTGCAATTTCCATGCGAGCAATAAAAGCCCCTGCAACGTTCCAAGTCAATGCAATCAATGTTTAGTTGGGTCTGTTAAAGCCTATTAAAAAAAAAAGATGAAACTTCATAACTCAGGTGAGAGAGATAGAGACGTGGAAAGAGAAATATGGTTCTGGAGATGTTCACTCATCTGGGTCATCCCATTTTTCTCTGTCTTTTTATTTTCCAGCCCTATGAGACTCCTTCCAATGGAGTGATCCTGTCAGCAGCTGTAAATCAGCAGAACTCTGAGGATCTCCATGGAGCTGAGCTGATTAACATGGGTGGAGGATCTTTAACTGGGGCTACAGAAAGGAGGAGGCAGTAAAAGAGCTATTGATGAAGTTATAAATAATCAAACACGGCCAATTTTCCTAAGGCAGCCCATAGATTATTTGTAGTCCCAACTGTGCACTTGGCAAAAAGTTGATGTTAACCCAAACGTGCACATCCTACATGCAAATGAGGGGGGCATCCAGCTACTTAATATGCATGCCTAATTGCAATTTGCACACCAGCTTAAGGAGCCAAAGGCAAGAGTGACTCCCAGTGAGGCCAAGAGGTGCTTGTTTCATGGTTGGCCAACAGCTCAAGCATGAGGACCTGACACTCCTCTATTGAGTAAATACCAATAATAAATCCACCTGTGGAGACCCCAAAGCTCTTGGAAGGACAAGCAACAAACATCTCTGTTAGTTCTCACTCTCTTCAGCCTGCCTGAAGCCCTCCAGCCCACACAGACAACCCAAATAAGTCAATAAAAGTCAAAATAAACCCCTGCCACACATCACAGATATCTATGGACGTGCTATGGGGACATGGAAGAGCCAGACCTTGCCCCAGAAAGTTGCACACTTACCCCAGGAAACAAAAGGAGGGAGATAAAGGTGGGGAAAAGAGAAAGGAAAGAGAAATAGGCAATAAAGCCCCTAAAAATCAGAATGTTTAAAAAAACACACAACCAACCCAAACCATCTGATGTCTTAGCCTTGCCCCACCACCTTCTAGCAACATCTTGGCCCATCTCTTTGTTCCCTCTTCTTCCATTCTTTCTACACCACATTCACCATTTCCCTCATCATCTCCTTCTCAAAAAGGAACCCAAACCATCCCAGCCAAGGTCTGAGGGACTAAATTAGAGCCCAGCAGCAGGGTGGGGGTGAGGAGCTGCTGCTGCTCCACCCATCCCCAGCCCACGTATGGCTTGGGTAGGGCTGTGGCTGGACCTGCCCCACAATGACAGGGCAGACCCCGAGCCAAGCTCTGCACCACAACCAGCCTGGAATAACAATGCTGCAGCCAGTGATTTATCAGCAAAAAAACCCCCAAACCAACCCAAACCCAAGCTCAGTGCTGGAGGGAGCCCACAGAAGGCACCAGCCCATCCATTTTTCAGGCTGGTGATGTTACATTCATGCTGTTTACTTAGTCTGGCCAACACTGGAGCCCCTGACTCCTCTGATGAGGTGCAGAGGCCAGTCTCATCTGTTGGAGCAGCAGCACAATAAATAATTTAGGCCAGGCTCATTTGCTATAATAAACTTTCATCCCCTTCTTTCTCCTCTCCTTTACCTCCCAACCCTGCACATGATGGAGCAGCAATGAGCTTGTTTATCTCTCTGTGTGTACTCTGCCTGGCAAATGTTGATGCAAAGATTTTTCTCCATCAATACCTCTTTTTGTTTGAGG